>JANVFO010000019.1:0-577246 GCA_027919855.1 Lentinula guzmanii
TCCATCGCAGAGCTTTCTTCCCTCGTTCCTTTAACTGGTTCCTACGTTCGGCATGCCGAGTATTTCTTTGATCCTGCTTTATCATTCGCCATTGGTTGGAACACTGTATACTCATGCTGCGTCTCTATCCCCGCCGAAGTCACCGCTGCGGCTGTATTGATATCGTTTTGGACAACAGCTGTGTCTAACGGAGTCTGGATTACAATCATGGGTCTGCTTATAATCGGCACCAATATGTGCTTCATTAGGGTCTATGGGGAGCTGGAGTTCAGCTTCTCCATGCTCAAGATCATGCTTATCATAGGTTTGATCATCATGGTAAGGTTTCGCGCCCAAGTGACATTCCCCTTTTTGAAACTGACTTATCTTCACTCCAGGGTCTTTGCATTGATCTGGGAGGTGTGCCCGGACAGCATCGTCTCGGATTCCAGTACTGGAGAAATCCCGTATGTTAATTTCTTGCTCGTCATAAATATTTCTAAACACCTTGATACGCAGGGTCCGTTCGTTCAATATCTCGGTCTCAACGGATCTCTCGGTCATTTTTTGGGTTTCTGGACCACCTTTTCTAACGCTGCTTACGCATACTCTGGTATCGAATCCATCGCCGCCGCCGCCGCCGAGACTAAGAGTCCTCGTCGTAACATCCCCAAGGCTGCAAAGCGTATCTTCATCCGAGTCATACTCTTCTACGTTATCTCTATCCTCATCGTTACGATGATTGTGCCCTCCAATAGCCCGTTCCTTCTTAATGGTAGCGGCAACGCTAGCGAAAGTCCCTTCGTCATCGCCGCCAATTTGGCTGGAATCAAAGTCGTCCCCCATATCGTGAACGCCGTCGTTTGACCAGCGCATGGTCTTCAGGCAACTCTTCGATGCTGGTGAGTAAAATACTTGTACATGTTCCAAGCGCAACTCATAACGCTTCGCTTTTCAGGGTGGTTCCAGGACACTGTACGGTCTCGCTCGTGAAGGCCATGCCCCGAAATTCCTCCTTCGAACAAACCGTTACGGTATTCCTTACATTTGCGTATCGTTCATCAGTGTCTTCATTGCCCTCGGATACATGACCCTGCAAGATTCTGCTTCGATTGTCTTCGGATGGTTCCAAGACCTCGTTTCTGCCGCTGCTCTGGTCACGTGGATTACCATCTGCCTAGTCTACCTTCGCTTCTACTATGCCTGTAAACGACAGGGAATCAGGCGAAGCGAACTTCCATGGGCTGCACCTTTCCAGCCATACGCGGCATGGATGGGCTTATTGGGCTTTGGTCTATCCTGCTCACAGGAGGCTTCTCCGTTTTCATTCATGGAGACTGGGACACCGAAACATTCTTCAGCTCTTACTTCAATATCCTCTCATCTTCCTCTTGTACTTTGGGTACAAGCTCATAAAGAAGTCGAAGATCGTTAGCTTGGATGAAATGCCTATCCGTCATTATATCGACATTGCCAACGAGAATCCAGAACCAGAGGAAATACCTGCGAAGGGTTTGCAAAAGCTCAACATTCTCTGGACATAGGTAAGGTTGTTGATGATGCTATGAATCTGTGTCGAGCTTTTGTAGATTATGGGGCGTTTCTAAAAGCAGAATATTTCTTGTACCTCTCAAAGTATCCTCTTTCTCAGTTCTATAATGTATAACTGGTGGTACAGTAACTTAATGAACCGTAATCGTATGTAATTGAGGCATGGATTATGGTATTGCTGACGCCAAAACTAACTTGGAGGTCAATGCGAGCTATATCATTCCGATGTACACCATCGGGACCAAAATGTTTCTGAGTCCCCAATGACACTTAATAGCACAACCCCATCATTTTGAAGCACATAGGTGAATACATGAACTACCCGAAGATAGTAGCTATCCATCAACATCGTAGCGTTACCATCTCCTGCGATCACGACTCATCACTCAAGTAGAGTTAACACCTGCGATGTACATACTGGGTACACGCACTCATACCCTATTATGTTCCAAGTAAAGACCAAATGTCCGTACTGACATCGCATGTGTTGCACTTCCCCCATCATTTCAGCATAGCCCTGCACTGAGTCAATATTATGGGGTACACCTGGGTTTCTATGAAGCAACCTCAATCTTCGGTATGAAGCCCGAGGCACAGTAATCCACATTGAGATCTTAATCTCAGCTTACCTCTTCTTGCGTATAAATACAAGAAGATGTGTAGCCTCAGGAAGTCCAACGCTCAAATCTTTCGGCTACTCGTCAGTCCTTTCTCTTCATCCTGCGGTTTTTTAGGTGGGAGGAATCTTTTCAGCGTCTTAGAGGCTTTGAGGGATCAGCTTGTTAGAGAATGTGTGAAACGGGAGAAAATAGAGAGATCAATCGGTTGTGTGGGCAGTAGAGCACTGTGAAAAAGCTGTGGGAGTTGATAGGGAGAAAGAAACTCGGTTGGAGGGTTTAGGAAATAGGAGAGTTGGGCTGGACAATGCTTCTTCCGGTGAGTAGGTATTGAATCACTGTAAGTTTGATCTACCTTTCTCTCTCGCCATTCAATCTCAGCATCAGCCCTCGCTAAGAGTCGGACGAACGCACAGAACAGAAGTTCGACTACACCAACTTACCTCTTTACATCGCAACATACGAGTGTTAATCTTGCGAAGATAGCGTACGACTTTATAATAATGGTATAATTCCATGTCATACGGATAGATCAGTAGCGTTTCAATTCTACCTACTATTGGTCGTGTTTCTCATCCTCAACTTCACACCTTGTTGATATATGCTTTTCAATAGCTTCTGCTTGTCGATTGTGTCTCGAAAAACAAAACTCCTCTCTTCCAGAACTTTATAATACAAACCAAGCAATATCTAAAAGCCCAATGCAATCATGAGCAAGTCCGCGAAATTGAGGCAAACAAAGATTTGGAGCCTATCTTTTGAAGGGGAATTGGAAATCCACGCATCGAAGTCAAGGTAACTCATGAGACTGAATGGAAGGCCCTATTACTGCAAGCTGCTACTCTGCGTTCCTATAGACCGCGTTGAGGTGGGAGAAGGCATAATCATGAGCAAGAGTACTATGGCTATGGCAAGCTTTACCTACTTTATGAGCCCAAAGCTCAACGAAAATATGCTCGTCAAGAAGATTATTGCTGCACCTCAACAAATCGAGAACATCGTTTTCAATATTATCAAGCTCAGCACCCGCGTATTGTTTCGTCAGCAACTCTTGGTGTGATATTCCCAACTGGACTGGTAGCTAAGACAGTTGTAACCATTGAGAACTGGCGGACAACAGTGACTTTTTGGACCGACCCGATCGAGGATAATAAAACTGGTAGAGACTCAAACAACTGTGAATGTTGCCGATTTCAGTGATAATCTACGATATGTTTGCTATTGGTCTAACAGCACAACAAATCCCTTGTATGACTCTGAGGAGGGTTTTCTCCCCTCTACTCCGAGACTGTGCTACATTTCATCTCGGTACCATAATGATTGACGACTGACAATGAACGTACATGGAGCGAATTCGACCTATGGAAAGACTGAAGTGTCGGCGTACTATTGATTCTCATTAACTGCGTAGAAACTTGAATTCCACGGCCGACACAGAACTTCGCCTCAAAAGACCCAGAGATTACCGATTTGAAGCTTAGTACAAGCTCTTCTCGATTGATTCATACATCTCTTGGTATTCCTGATCCTCAAGTTCTCGTGTCCTGGGGTTTCGAGACCCTATAGTGTGTATAATACAACACATGTAGCATCGTCGCGCTTCAATTAATCAGCGCTGACGAAATAGAACTTCACTGTACCGAACTGTGAGGTAAAAACTGGATTCTAGCCAAAAGTAAAACGACCTAAGGGAGCATCTATTAAGTATCAGGGATGTAAAAGACAAGACAAATCCCGGACTTGAAACCTAAGGCCTAAACGGCAATCGCCCATCCAGCATCCCCTTTGATGGTTGTCTGCCTTATCCGACCTACAGTCCAATAAGTAAGCCAAATGAAGGAAGGTACATAACAAGTTGAAAACGGTAACATCGATACCAATCATTTGTTGAGTCCAAACCATAAGATATCCATGCATGATAGAGAATGTAGTCCACCAGATATGATTGCGCTTTAAATAGAGTCGTTCCCAAATCTCGCAACACCTGATCCATAGTAGGCACCGTCTTCAAAATGAGTTATGACAAACAATAACTGCCGGTTACACCATCTGACATCAGTTAGTTACTAGATGTATGGACATAGAAGAAACAGCACGAAATCGCAGTCATCGTGAGATATTGGGTGGAAGTGAGGGATCTCTTGGGGGATGTCGCCGCACGCTTGGTGAGTGATTCACAAGCAACGCAGTAGGGCGCCTTCAGGGAAAGAATAGACTGGTTGGTCGTCGTAAGGGGACTCTGCAGGTAAAATCAGAGTTGTGATCCAAGTTCCGATTCAGAGTCAGAGCTTTAGATAGCTAGATGTCGGAGCACTATGTGATCGCAGCTCTGGTGAGTAAATGTCCGAATAAGGGTGGTGCCGAAGATGACCATGGTGGAGACAGAGTGAGGAGAGAGTGTGAAGACATACTCCAAGAGCAGTGTTGTGGCTGATCGATGAAAGTCATTGTGTTGGGGGGTATCCACGAGCAAATGGCTGGTGTTCAAACAAATCCACTAAGATGATTGACGGGCTGCCACCTGCATATTACTTTTGTTGTGTCATAGAGCCATATGATCATCTTTCCACATGAGTTATCCGTTGCAAAATCTGGTGCGGAGCGTACATGAAATCAATGATTCAGACCATCATGTTCAGGGGCAGTGTTTCCTCCCAACGAATTGCAAACGTCCTAACACGCTCATGCTTCAGCGAACTATTCGCATGTGATGAGCTAGTGCTTTAGACACCAACGATGAAGTAGGAACAGATTTTAACCTCATTGAGTTTTATTGTACCAAATGGGTTCTATCATTCAGAATTGTTCTCGGAGTAAAAACTTCACTTTGTTAAACCGAAGAATTGATTGGTCTACTATCTCCCGTAAGGCTGGGTTTGAGACGGTAGAAGACAGTGGTTGAAGGAAAAACAAACCGAAGTACGTACAAGGTTTCGAGATCGTTAATAGTGAATAAAACTCTTGTCAGCGTATACTCAAGCATGTCGAACCAAAGCCCCCCAACCCCGATACCAACGCAAAAGCGGTTCTAAAGAGATGAACAGTCGTAAAAGAGAACAAAATTAGTACTTCAACACACCTGATCTATTCACCGCAGGGATTGCCATATGCTAAGACGAGGATCTGGGAAATGGGATAACCTGCTCGACTTATTCAGGCATCATCTAGGTACAGTCAGTCACCTTTCTTTGCGCTCCCGAAACAGTTCCCGATAATCAGTCAAGGACTAGCTTGATATCAATCAAAGAACCGTTGCTTGAAGTCCAGAAGGGCAGCAGGGTGGTTTGGAAAATCAAAGAACCGTTACAAAAGGACGGCAGGGAGATGAAATTTCAGGGAATCATCACTGAAAATTTAGAAGGACAAAAGTGGGGTGTTGATCAAGATAGTGTTGATCCTGGTGCCAAGGCTGAAGCAAAAGTCCAGCTCTATTGAAGAGGAGTTCATGGGATAGACAAGGAATAGAAGTCGTACCGTAAACCTTGTTTTTCTGTCCCCCAATGATGTCGAAAATTGTGCGAATCTGCTTGTATGTTATGATATTTGCCAGGGTGAGTGGAGCTCGATCCAGGTAGCAAAGCGTTGCAAGCGAAAAAAGGGGAGAGTGAGAAGCCAAAGATTGTACGAGGAGCGCTTGATATTGGTACTAGAATCAATCACCACCGCAAGAAGATTGGCTAGTGAGCTGGTACCCATTTTGATAATGAGAAAATATCAAAAAAAATCAACGAGTTGCTGGGACGTCAATTGTGAAAGACACCAGAAACGTGTCGCTGACAAAGCATTTTCAGGCGGCGATGCACCAATTTGAATTTCAAATGAGGGTGTTTTCAGTTATCAGACAGTATACATTGTCATCTGCACAAGGGTAAGTAGTGAGAACAAAACGACGTCGAAGATATTCGTTTGAACTTCAAACATTCTCCACACATCAATCAGCGCGCCCCCCACGTCTTCGTCCGAGTTCGACGGTATCGATCTTTTCATTACTTGGACCAGACACTTATCACTGCGCGCCATGACTTATGAGCGCTGAGATGCGAAGGCTGTGAATCATATGAACGGAGTTTAACACTCTACTATCCCAATTAGCGAAAACTTTGCCAGGTAGGGAGATTTTCATTGATGTTCAGAGCACTACCCAACACCCGCCCGGATTGAAAGGCTGTGCTTCTTGAGACCTCCCCTCGAGATTCCAGAACAACGATGGTCGTGGTGCGGTGTGGACAAAGAGGAATTACTTTCCCGAATGCCATGGCGACTGTGTTCAAAGTATCCGTACTGCATACCTAATCAAATAGCCTTAGGCTAAGTACCATCTGGGGACCTTCACACCCAAAAGACCTAGGCCTCCGGGTGTGACCGTCAACCTTTTACAAAGGCATTCAATCATAGAGCACTCCATTTAGACACTAGTCAAAGTTTCGAAAAAGAATGAGCAATTTTCAGAATCAGTACGATTAACATTTCGGATTTTTTGCATGCTTATTTCTCCGTCGTGATAACGGGAAGGTGACCCATCCTATCTTTAATAATTGTGTTATGATCTTGGCTTAATTATGCATATCCTACAGAAGCACTTGGTGAAGAATCATTGTCAATCTCTCGGAGAGTATCGGCATTTCCGACGGTTAATCACGAGTGTTGCAAGTCAGGATTTGAGGTGAGGATATTTTCAGTTCGTTCTGTCGCAAGACGGTCGACTATGAACAGGATTGTCCACATTATTGATTAGGACTTCACCTGCTCAATATAAACAGTGCGGCCTTCTCAGTAGTGATCTCTCATATCAGAGGCGAGCACCATTTGACCAATGTCGTGCTCATTCCAATTAAGTACAGACCGAGCGCAAGTAACCATTGCAGGATGCGATATCTTTCAATGGATTCCATTCATCATCTCCGCCTATCAAGGGACCAGTATTACATTCGACGTTCTCCAGACATCTTCCGCTTGTATAGAATATTTACTGCCCTTTGTTTCGATCATTCATACTCATACTTCATCATTGTGTGTTGTACTCTACCCATAATAAAACTCTCGCACCACTCGGTTTTTGATTTCCTGAGCAAATGCGGATGTGGAATTCTTGTGGGTTGCTCCCCTCAAAATCTGCCTCGATACCCACTGTTTTAAGGCCCAAATGCATGATATCTGACTGTGGAGCACTTGAATACTTTCAGACGTTTTTTCTCCATGTATGGTTGTCGTCGGAGGATGCTGTTCCTGCGAAACAGCATGATTCGTGACAATATGTATCAACTCCGATGTGACTTGTATCTCCCATAAAGTATTTGTGAGAGAATTTCCCCACGTTCCCGTCCTTTGTCGAGGGATTGATGTACAGCGGAATCTACCCGCAAAATAGTCATTTTCTGCCTTTTTCTGCCGGCCTCTTACGGTAGATATCTATACATTCAACTGTATCTAGCTGTATCTCCAGTTGAGCGTATCTGATTTAATTTTGGTTACGGTAAGGGTTCAGAGATGGCATCTATCTCCTTTTCAACCATTCTGATATTCAAGTGTTTTCGGATTTTGCTTGACTGGATGCGCATATCCTTGTTCCTTGCTATCCGGTCACTATAAGTTTAGCCGCAACGTAATCAGTCTCTTAACTAGTATATAATGAAGTTGTAGAATTTATGCATCCTCTCTTCATTTCCCTGCAGGAATTGCCAAACCCAAGTCTCGAATCATCGCCATGTTGTACAGAGAACGTCGATCTTGGACGGAAGAAGAAGACCAGCTCTTACGCGATGCAGTCGAATTGGGTGCGCTGGAGCTTAAACACAATTGATCTCAAAAACTCTAAACATGATTTATGTGCAGAAGAGCCAGGCTCGATCAATCCTTCAAAATGGCATGCGATTGCTAAACATGTACCCAGCAGAACGAACAAGGATTGTCGCAAACGCTGGTTTGCAAAAATGGCATCCGATGTGGTCAAGGGAGGATGGGCGCCAGAAGAAGACGAAAAGCTTGTTCAGGCCATCGAGAAGTACGGAACCAGGTCAGCAGTATTGTGTTTGGATTGTTAATTGATGGACGAATAACACGACTCCATTTGTAGATGGTCTTTGGTGTCTGCCTTTGTACAGACAAGGAATAGTGATCGTAAGCTTTATTTAATTTATTGAAAAGGGACCGAATCTTAATTGTTCCTGCGATAAAGAATGCGCCAAACGCTGGACAGACACCCTGAACCCAATGATTGACCGCACTAGATGGTCACCTGAAGCAGTATGTATATTCGCAATCGTATTTATGATGATGTTAACCGAAATTAATTCAGGATACCTTGCTTTTGGACGCTGTCAAAGAGCATGGCAAACTTTGGACGAAAATAGTGCGGATTTACTTTCCGGGGAGGACGGGACTCGCCGCTAAGAATCGGTAAGCACCGTACCTCTAATCGTCCCGGATGTCCACTTATTCTCGTCTAGATATAATAGTATCACTCGTTTCAGCTCGAGAGCGCCACGTCGAAAATCCTACAAGACACGCTATGAGTCGGAAAGTGCCTCTTCAACCATCTCGAACTCTCCGAGCATGTCTTCGAGCACATCTGATACCTCGGAGCCACCGAATACACCACCTAGCTTTGAATTAAACACCCCCCTGATATCGGAGCCGTCGCATCCTGAAATTGCTCCTTCGGAGTCCATGCTTGATCCTGCAACCTGGTCGCCTATAGAAATTTCGGCATGCACTTCTCAATCAACGACTCTCACTTATGAGGACCTTTGCAACGTGATGGTCTCCTCATCAGATATCTTAAACGGAGTCACAGGTCTTTCAGATTATCACGGGTTTCAGTCACCACAGGCCCAATCTTCAATTATTCCCTGGGAGACCATGGACGAAACATACTCAGAAATCCAACGTGCGATAGACCTATGCACAAACACATCCATTTCACCTCCCTGCCTTCCTCTCGAGTCGTTTGACACCTTACTCTCATGTCAAAACTTAGATCATTCGCTCAGCCCTCTGGCTCTTTCACCCATCTCTGATCCGTGCTCCGTTCACATGAACACATCTACAACAACATCTATACAAGCTGATGGAGAGATACTGGGAAACTCCTTGCACATTCACCGGAATGAATACGGATATGCGACTGTCCCGTTCTGGGAGTCTACCAGCTCCGACCCTCATTCATTCCTTACACAATGGACAAGCACCTACTGATACTCACTCATTCTTTTTTTTCTCTATTCATTTTGTTACGAGTAAATTTTTGTATTACCACTGAGCGCGTAGTGATGGCTCTTAAAATGTAGAACTAGAAGCAAGTATGTACCGCGATTGCTGTGTATGTATTTCGACCGGGATGTAGTTAGAGACCCGCTGATGACCCACTGCTTGAATAGAACCCGCACTCTTGAAGTCACAATGCTATAACAGCTTCACGTTTCATCAAACAACTAGAAACTACGCAAATCAGATGAAAATCCGAGTTGTTACATTTGATAATACATTTGCGCTCAGACCGCTCTGTTGAGGCCTTGCTCCAATCACTGAGTGGCGCCGACGAGCGCTGAGTTGGAGCTGCGCAAACGAGAATTTGCGTTGATGGCCGGTGCACAAGGAGCCTTTTTGGAAGAACGCGGCAAAGTTAGCCCTGCTGAAGGGCTCCTCTGGAGAAATTCAATGCTATGATCATGTTTAAAGTGAAGCAAGGATTTTCGTGGCCCTGGGGCGATACAGGAGCCAAGTGAAACTGACAACTAATCTGACTCTAATCTAATTTGTCGTCCGCGAGCAAAACACCATTAGGAAGGTGGAGAAATATATTAGGAATTGACATTTTGGAAAGTGAGATATCCTTTTAAATTTGTGGTTCAGTTTGATACAAAAGATTGATGCTACAAGATACAAATGTGCACAAAGAGGAACAAGCACATGATACTATGATTCACCAATACCTGCGAGGACTTTGAAAACCTGATCTTGCCTGTCTCTGAATGCCTTCAAATGGGTCAGAGCTAGACTAAGGCCATTGAGACGATTAGTGAAAGCCACGGCTTTGCCTTCTACACTTCTTCTGCCCTCTTCTTCGCCTCTATGTTGGGTTGAGCAACCGACACCTTCTATTAGCATCTGCTGTATTCTCTCCATCCTCGACGTTGGAATATCCTTCCCTTGAGATGCATATTTCATAGCCCTGACATCATCAGCTTCCTGTATTTCTGCTGCTTGCCGTCCTATCGCGGCTAACTCAAGCATAAATCGTCTCAAAGGTGGTGGACAATCATCTAAAGTCAATTGAGTACCCAGAACACCAACGACTGATCCTTCGGTCGTCAAAGACGTCGTTGCTACATCAAGAATAGCATATGCCACCGCAGCAAAGTAAGCTCGAGGAGGATCTCGCTTCAGCATCCCGCGAAGAAATGGCTGACGTTCAAGAGCGTCACCTAGTGCCGCATAGAGAGTTTCTCGAATGAACTCGATGGCTGGCGATGAAGGAGTTAATATTGAAGGAGATGGACTTCGCGAAGGCCAACCACTTCCAGTATTGGGTGTGTAGGGAGACAGATGGGAAGACGGTTGTTGTGAGGGAATGTCGTGAATGTCAGTAGTATAATCAGCGCTGTAAGTTGGAGAAGGTGGTGGAAGTGAAAGAGTTTGTGTATTAGGAGATGATTGTAACGAGGAAGGTGGCGAGGCCTCGTAAGAAGGCGGGGGCACAAACGAAGCCTTCTTTCCTCCAGGACTACTAGGCACATTGCCCGAATCCAAAGCGGCCTGTAGATCGGCTGCGTACCTATCTTGAAACGAGCGCCTTTGGCTGATCTCAATAGCTACTGCTCGTAGATCGGCTGCGATACCATGAATGTTAGGATTCAAAGGGGTGGACAATGGCTCAAGAGTGCAAATGATTCTGGCAAGATCGTGTTGATACTCCGGTGCTAATGCCTGTATAGAAGGAACAGTATGGGCCCATACGCGCAGGAAAGGTGCAAACGTAGGCGGACAATTTTCGGCTGATAGTTCCGTGGGCTCATAAGTCTTATTATGACGAGGTAGTGGGACTGAGGGCGGATTAGTAGTGCTACGCAAGGCTGCAAAATAAAGACATAGAGCAGGCCCTATATAAAAGCGCTTTGAAAGAGGAACTTTACGACAGATTGAAGAAACATACCCGTAATCATTAAATCACCTTCGGCGCTACTCAAAAGGTCCGCATCAAGTAATCTTTCGACTTTGGCCTGAGTTAAAGATGATTTCAGATAGCTATGAAAGCTATCCTGGATATATTGTTCTGAGAGTTGAGTACCACTGCGAGTCCGGGTGTGAGTTGGCGAGGACATGGATAGAGGCAAAAAGCTGTTGCGAGCGTTGCGGAACGTCATGGATTATCGTGGTGGCGCAGAGTCACATGATTCCAAATCACTTCCTACGAGATTCACCTCTTCTTCCAAATCGCTAGTAATCCAGCATGCTCTTCAAAGTAAACCTCAATCGCCGCCTATCTTAAACAAGCCGACTCTGAAGAAATGGCCGAACGTACCCAGCAATACTCTAGAGTCCACACAGACCACTGAGAGACAGAGAAGGCGAGTTCTTACTGTCTTGCTATGTGCTTGTGCTCAACAGCAATCACATACTCTGTCCGTGACAGCCGCTTGACTCTTTTTTTTCGAATTCTTTTGCTTCATTGTAATACTAGATTCTATGATCGCCGCTCGCGTCAAAGACGACGAGTGTTCAGCAGTGCCCCATCAGAAAGTCGGTTTACTTTCGTAATTTCCCGCTACTCGCACAAAGATATCTGACTCTATCCAACGACGGATAAAGTGGCCGTATCACATTTAAGTAAGTTGCTTCTAATCTCCATAAAGTGATTGTTCTAGTACGCTTGCAGACATCAGCATATCCTTGTTGCGGTTGATTTTGTACAACAAAATATCCGTGATTTTTTTCCTTTTGGATTCCTGGTGCTTCTTCTGCAGTGACAGGTACATGAATTTCAACTGGACATTTGGTATCATAGTATATAAGTTCTGTGCCTCTTTTCAATAATCCGCTTCTCAAGGGGTAAAGACAACAAGAATGTTCGAGGATAAGAAGAACCTCAAAATTGCGCAAAAATGATTAACGTACTGGATGCATAAACATATCTTCTACGACCCACTACTACCCCGAAACACAAGACCGGCGCACTTGTATCAGTCCCTTCCTTTATCTTCCTATTGGAGGAAGAAATTCGAGGCAACGCGTTCGGACAAAGGCTTCAAATCCGTACGACTACGAATAAATAGGATTGGCGATGAGTGGTCGGTGGTAAATCCTTAAACCCAGATATTGCTCACGCCATTGCGCAGTTGAAATTGCGCGAGAAAAGTGAATCGTTCTGCTCCAAATGGTTACGGATAACCTCAAAGACCGGTTCTGCATTCTGCTTGCTGTATGTCTTTACTCCGTACGATGCTGGTGAATGATTTTCAAAGTTTCTTATCACAATTCATTTGACGCTCATTGGTTCTTGATAGCGAATTCCGAGAAATGTGGACATTCGATTTCGCGGGAAGGCGTACGATATATAACATACGACATACTTAGTATGCTATCAAGCCCTTCTGTTCTTTCTGTGCTGAGCTCGAATACTTATATTGTAGTGCATGTCGAGTATTCAAGAGTATTCAAATGCTCCCCGCAATCCGACCTTCCTGTTAAGTGATTGAGTCAATCGAATTATCAACACCCCCATTCTGAACCGTGCCGAAAACTATTCATTCCTTTCAGGATCACATAGCAAGGTATATCCGTGCTGTTTCAGTGTATGCTCACGCTTCTTAGTCCAACGTCGTTGCTTTTACGATTGCTTTTGGAAGACGCGAAATATTTCCGTTCAAACTCTGGACCTGGCTCAATCATAATAACAGCGACCGTGGCATTATCCGAAGATTCAGGATGATAACTCCCATCCGAATAGGCCCTGATATCTTGCATTCTATTTTTCGTCTTGTGCATTTCAGGTATCGAACAAATAAGTTTTGATCTGCCTTTCAAGTCCGCGCTGCAGTATGCACGGCGCGTAAGGGGCTCCACTTGCTGTTGTAGAAAGGAAGGGTCGTCGGGAAGACTTACTATTCATAAACGGTACAGTAAAGAAAGCCTGCCTCAACGTAAATTCGCCGCCGTCTATTCGCCCAAGTCTTGCACTGCATCCATTTTTGTTGCTATCGAAATTCTGACAGCGGGAAGGGCACGTTGATATTCGACTCGGGTTGGTGTAGGTAAGTATAGTCCTCTCGAAAGAACCATATTCCTATCATTATCATTGTGCATGAAAATGAATGAAAAAGGAAGACATCCACGAAGGTCCCTGTCGGGCCAGATGGCCGGCCATTGTATGAGAGCACTGCACTGCATGCTATTCCAGGGGGACTATGTACTTGATGCGACATCTTTCCGTCGTTCCATGTCAAACCGACACTTATCCAACCTTCTTCAAATAGCACCTCATTGGTGGACTTTGACATGGGTCAGCGACTCGATCCGTGTTACCGTTGTCCAAGTGCACCAAATTGCACCAAGCTGAAGTAGCTCTGGGGTTCGCTAAAATTTCCTTCCCTTAGAGCAGCTTTGACCAGCTCAGCCCAATGAAGAGTGTAACCAAGGCCTGGAACTCGTCTTAAATCCATTTTCCCGTGTCTTCAGATTGCAGATAAGAACATTGCCAGGTGGGACGTACTTTGTTATCAACATGTATTCCAGTGATAGTCCTGTAACCCATGGCATGACCAGTGCCATTTCAGCATTCTATAAGTCAAGAAATGCTTTGTTCAACAAAGCAGACAGTGCGTTCACATCTCCGAATCGCGAGTGGGCTATCACTCTTGAAATGACAATCTTTGAAGCCATCCTGATTTCGATCAATGTAGTATAAGATGTAAGCTCTGCAAAGTATATCTGGTTAATCATTTTTGGTCACTAGACAGGAAATTTACCTGGAACTCGACCTTAAACCCAGCCTTATCTTATCAAAAAATCATTAAACATTTAAGCATCACGGGCCGAGAGGAAATTTGAGGTCGTTGAGTGTGTGTACTACTTTTCAAGACGTGGACTGAGCGAGATGTATAATGTGTAACATTTCGCTTGCTTCACAGCTTTATCACCGTAAGTGAAAGCTGTTGCAATATAAAGGTACAGGCAAATTAGCCATTATGGCAAGATGGCCGAGCGGTTAAGGCGTGTGACTCAAGTTTATACTTCCTTTCTCATGGGCGAATGTCCGCGTGGGTTCAAATCCCACTCTTGTCATTTTGCTGTTTTGCCCCAGGTTTTTGGATGAGCTACCAGTAATTCTCGTTAACTCTGAAGGTCGCATACTAGATATCATCTCTCAAGGTTACAGTGGGCCTGACCTACCATATTGGGTTAGTCCTCAAGGCCTATTACACTTGCGGCACCCTTGCCGCGCCTGGGTTATCTTTTCAAGAGGCTCGGTCAATACTTGGTAGTACTTGCCCATTCCTGCTCATAAATGCGGTCTTAAACAATAACAACAAGACGTCTGGAGAAACCAAGACGGGGACGAGGAAGACAAAGATAATTGTTCAGTCTCGGACTGTTCGCTAAGGTTGAAGACAGCAAGTGACGAAACAAATTACATAGAGTAGCCTCGGATCACTTTTCCTGAAATGGACGTACCTCACTCGCTCGTAAGTTTATATCATCAATTTACTTCTCTGGTCAAAGGGTCTGGAACTAGTGTAAAGAATGGGCCACCTGTTGCCTTTGGAATGGATATATGCGCTTATGTGGGGATATGACCTGTAGGCCCATTGCGGATTTAAAGAAACTCAAATCAATGATAAGAGGGAGGACAATGAATATATATTTCAGTGCGAGGACGACGGGATTTGGTGAAGTGAAGACTGGTGACAAATTAAACATGACCTGTGGTGATGTGAGTGTTGCTGGGCAAGCCACTATTTTCATCTAGTTTCGGCTGTGCATTAGTTGCATCAGTACGTACTAAAGATTTCACCAGAGCAAACCATCAGAAGGAACTTGCAACGGAACAACATGAGCATATGAAAGATGAAAATTCCGATAGTCAAGATAACTTCTTAGACGAAGACTTTTCCTGGCTGAAAGTCGTCAAAACGTTTTGGGGTCCATCGTCGCTGTTACCGTAGAGTCGCAATAGAGCTTGTGCTGATTGACAAATCAAATGCCTTGGCAAGTTCGGTGCGGTAGCCGACTAACGGAATGGAGCCGATTCACATAATACCCTTGACGAGGTCGCAGGTTGATTAGTGAATATTCTCATTGCGTCTAATACGTTGTCCGCGAGGAACGCTTGAGGACGACAGGATTACTTGTGAGATACGTTAACACCAGCCAGCTGTTTGAGTTAAAACTCGGAAAGAAAGCCCCCAAAATAGCAGAAGAGCTTCTCGCGATGCTAGGAACAAACTACGGGTCAAAAGATGGTGCTGAGCATCCACTTCTCCCTCCTCCGGCCTACACGGATTAACAGAATGTTCAAGGTTCTTATACTGATGTGTCAATACGGGATTCCAGGAGGGAGAACTCAAAAACTGAGTCTGAACTCTGACGGAACACGGTTACAGTATAATCACAAAGTGAGCGGGAAAGTATCCAGAGCTCAGACTGAGCTCTGTTAGTCATTTGAATAATTACATATCATTGACCCATGAATGAAAGCCCTCTGCGTTGTACTATTTGACTATCATAGAATAGTGAAGAAAGGCCGGCGGCACCTGCAGTGAACAATCAACTCTAAACCTGCATATCCACAAACGGTGGGGCAGTTATTGCATGCTGTTGTCATCTGAAGATAGATTCCTTCAATCCAGTCGAAGGATATGGAGAGTTGGTGCTTTACCTTATAGAGCCAATGAATTGTATTCGCCGTGAAGAGGTCGGAAATCTGCGCAAATTACTTGGATGTTGTCACAATTAACGAAAGGAGAAGATATTTTCTACAGCGGGATGAAGCAATTTCAAGCGGCCCTGCTACATCGGATACGCAGAATCTCCACCCCCATATTATACGCAAAGAGAGCGAGAGATAATCAGTCAGAACGTTGACAGGTTACACGAAAGCCTTGACCTGAGCCGCCTCGAGTTCAGCCTGCGCATCACAGATCTAATCGACTGGAGAATCACTCAGGCTGAGTGGCAGCCGCCATCGGCGAATCCGAATTGAGGTTTGAGGTTTCGTGAAAAGACCCATCATATCCTTCCTCCTGTATGCCTACAGTGGTTTAATCAAAAGCGCAACGGGAGTTGGAATTTATAGGTCGTGCCACCAGGCAACTTCTTGGCCTCGTGTCATAAGTTGATTCTTTGCAGCTTTTCTTCGAAACTCATTCCCAGAAATTCAATAGGAGCTAAAGAGCAAATCTATATCAGTTGTCACTTACAGTAACATGATAGCCAAAGCATAAGATTTGTAACTTACGCTTTCAAAAGTTTAGATCATAAGCACGGCCTACAACAATCTTGCAAGCTCCACATCGACATTCGATAATTAAATCTTTGCAGCTGTCAGCATGATAGAACATTCGCACTCATACCCGCGGTCTGTGGGGAAAACAGCCGCCGCAGAGCGGGAACATACAGGAGTATAACTTGACCCCGTTAACGTCTGCGCCACTCGAGGCTCTGCCATAACGAACGATCAGCTCGGTTTTCTTCCCGTGTTCACCAGGACGAGCCTACATCTTGAAAAATATTTATCTTTGGCTAGTTCAAAAGCTAAGTCATTCTGAAACTCGCATGTCTGCCCACTCCTGCCGCGGACTACGGCCCTTTAATGTATATGTCGCTTCTTCCGGAACCAATTTGCATGATGAGTTCGGTGGGATTGCCGTATATGGTTCCATTTTCGGCCATGCACTGACCTCATTGGTGTGCTGACATGGTAAAACTTCAGACTAGCAGACAGTAGCCAGCGCTTGCGAACAACGCAGCGGAGGACACTCATCTACTACAAGATCTACATTCATGTAGTAAGCTGAGGACAGAAAATGGATGATTGTAATCGAGATTGTAGTGAACGTCCAGGATCTTGTTCTCCATCATTAGAAGACCGGAAAGATGATAGACCTCACTCGCCTTGGGCCCAGAAACATCGTAGCTTGAAGTTCGAGGATGAGTTTGAGTAAAACTCGGATTAGGAGATGGTGTGAGTCGGTGCCTTTGAGAAATTCGAATTTACAATTTCGGGAGAAGCTCCAACTTGAGTCTCAGGAGGTGGCGCGAGTCTGTTCATGGAATCGGCAAGCTAAGAAGACCTGGTAATTGTTTCGTCAGGCGTGTTCCAGCTCAACTATCATCATTCAGGAGCTCAAAAACTTTTCAAAGGCACTAACGCTCCTTGTAAGGAATTAGTTTACATGAAGAAGAATTTCTTCTTCCACGAAATGCCCACGGAAGAATAATGAACGGTAGCCCAAAGGTTCGCAAGGCTTCCATAGAATTCTTCAGGACGAGGTATTCTGAAAGGGGAATGGAGAATGTGATAGAGAGAAAGAGCTCAAGGCCAAAATCCCCATGCTCGTCGTTATATTTCTGTTTCGAATCTTATGTCTTGAACGGGCAATTGTCACCGGCCCCTTCCTCATGGCCCTCGCGAGTCCTTCTGATATCAATGGGAAACAACAAATGTTCCTCTTCTTCGGTGATACCTGCAGCTACACGGTATAACTTCGGTGCAACAGTTCAAAGTCCTGTAACCTGATTAGACAAGGACCATGTTTTGAACATCTCTCCCCGTAGAAGATATCCGAGTCAGGAAAAGACCAAGAGATGGGTCGACAGAGCTGTCAAAGACAAACAAGGTATTTTGGAGCAAAATTTGAATGATCAGACGAGCTTTCGGGCTGTCAGAAGCGAAGATATCACCGAGAAGATGACCTTGGACTTGAGACGTAAGAAGTGGGTTGAGACATAAGAGGTTTGTTCTGAGCTTCTGTGATATAACGACGTTGCTGATAAGCTTGGACGAAGTTGCAAACTCTGATGACTTCTGCGGGCACTGCGGTGACAGCAGCGTTGTTGAAAAAGGACTGCATGCGAAAAAAATTCTCGCGTGCTACATGCACCAACGGAAATATGGATTGACTCCGTGGTGACTGATGCGCTTCATAAAAGACGCCAAAGGGATAACTTATACCTCAAGCCCATCGTTCGGTCTAGGTGCTACCTTCGAAAGAAAAGAGTAGCAGCTTTGGTCGGGTTACGTTCACCATTAGTCGGCTGACATTATCTCATCCAGGTATTTTCCTCCTATCCCACTCCTTCAATGCCAAAGTATGTAGAGATAACGGAAGTTAGCTCCGTGTGCCGGGATATAATCCATCATATACTTGTGAGCGGAAATGTACCAAGATGGAGGCAAAGAGAATGCGATGCTAAGATTCTAAAAGCTTGAGTGCTTGCAAATCAGAACGAAACACTCTAAGGAGTCAACCAGCATCCTTTTATACGCTTCTATGATTTTTATTTATTCCCTGGTTGGCCGAGCCTATGGATCTCTTCCTTCAATTGACCCGCTAACCAATCGTCGAAGTGAGGATCCGAAATATTTGGCGGTTTCCGTGTCAATCCAGGAACTTCAACACCAAATGGTGGACTTTGTGCTGAGCCAGAACTCGCAATGCCTGGTGGTTCCCGTGTCGGAACAGAAGGGACTACTCCGGAACTGTGTACCGGTGTAAACCGAGGCTGGTTCAGGATTTCCCGGTACTGTTCAGCCTCCTCCTTGTTCACGGAACAGGCGTCTCCTCTACCACCTCTAATTAGCATATCCTTCATAAGAGGCAGCCACTTCCCGTCTAAAGTAAGATCTAGATCCATTTCGGAAACTCCAAGAATATGTTCCATATCCTTTACCTTCTCCAACAGCTGGTCGTAATATAGCAAGGGGATTTGGTAAGGAACTTCGGTGTCTAGGGCTTTCAGAATCCTCATTTTTGCCGCCGGTGTCGCTTTGAATGTGCCTAAGACCAGCCCCCCGGAGTTGGTAATGTGAACACGTCGGGTAGCAGCCATGCCTGCATGAACCCAGGCATGAGTAACGTCGTCGAATCTAGTGCGAAATCCACCAAGGGTGATCATGTTCCCAAGAGCTAAAGTCCAAATTTGGTGTGGACCGTCCTTGGCGAGCAGTTCCCCAGTTTGTCGAACGCCTGTGTTGAGAAACTGACGCCTGAGCGTGACATTCATCACTTCATTTTGGACCAGAGAATCTGAGTGTGGTTCCACGGCGTGAGTCATAGTCGTCGGAAGTTTGGCGGGCTGAGGCGGAGGTGGACGCGTATCGTTAACAAATGGTTGTGTTCTGTCTGGCAGAGAAAAACGATCTTGTTCCAGAATCGTTTTGAACTGTGCAGCTTCCTCCTCCGTAAGGACTCTGCCTGCCCCACTACCCTGTTGAATTAGCATCTCCTTCATGTGAGACAGCCAATTTCCCCGAGGACCGAGATCTATATCCATACGACGAGTCCCCGAATCGCTTTTCATCTTCTGTAACTGATCCAACAGCTCATCATAATATAGCAGCGGCATCTGATGACGAACACGATCCAATGCCGCAAAGATTTCGGTCGCTTTCTCTGGTGTCGCCACGACTGTCCCTAAAGGCAACTCGTCGGATTCCTTGCTCTTAACGCAATGAGAAGGATCCGCTCGCACCCAACTCTTGGAAGCAGCATCAAACTCAGTCCGATAGCAATATCTTGGGTTCTGAACTCGGTAACGTTTAAAGACTAAGGTCCAGATTTCCATCCTGCCGTGCTTGACAGGTACTTCCTTTGCAATGAGCAGCTGGTTGGCAAACTGTCGTCTAAGCACAATCCGTATTAATCCCTTTGTACGATTATCTACAGCCTGTGCTGCATAAACTCTTTTAAACAAGCACAATTGAAATTCCCAGCTAGAAACTTACATGATAATTTCATTTTCTTGTTTGGGTGGATTGTCGAGGATTCTGATTGACTGGCAGGTAACGGACATGCGATGAAAGCAGGAATCACTGTCATCCAGAAAAAGATGGTGATCAACATTGTCAACATTGAAGGCGATCGGAATTGACGCATGACGGTGATTTTGAGGAGGCTGAAGAATGTAGGTTAATTGAAGTGACCGAAAATAATAAACATGCTAGCTTTGGATACGTTCACATAGGAATAACCACTCACCACAAATGAGGAACAGTTTCGAGAACGCAGATAGCAAAAATCGATCGAAGGGAAATCTTGTACACGTATGAATCGAGTGACTGGAATTGTAACGGGACTTTTGAAACTTGATGATGGGCGTTGGATGAACAATGTAACACAGCGAGAGACGAAATGAAGAGTTTAAACTAGGTAATCTGACTAGATGAACCAGCGATATTGCACACTAAAAGTCAATGTGAATAGCAAGACGAATTGTTAAAGTATCTGAATGAGGGTTACCGGCTTGAGCGACGATCTGAAGACAATTATCAAGTTAATGGTCTGCAAAATAGTAGCAAGTTTGACCAGCAAACAAGCTCCTATCGCACTTGATTTAGGCTGATTAAATTGGCAGACAAGAATTGCGAGCGCTGTAACAGCTTGTGGCAGTTGCACGAGCTGGTTTGAGAACAAAATGTTAGCCAAACAAGGGCAAATTGACGGGTCAAGACCGATGTGCGAGCAAAAGTGCCTCATTTCGGATAGTTAAGCAACAAAGACGTGGTTGTTTTCTGCGTGTAGCAAAAGAAAAAAATCGTAACTGTACTTTACATTTCGTGTGGCATAAAGGATAACAGCCTCGTAAATAGTCATGTTAGAATTACATCATATCCTCTACCATATCCATGCGTGCATTTGTTTCACTGCCTCCCGTGGAGTCGTATGGGAATTGCAATACTACTACACCAGCAGTGATAGAAGAGTCAACAGCCGACGAGTTGCCGCTTGTCAACACCGCGTATGAAGTACCCATACCGTTGCTGGGGATGATAATTTGACCATTCTGGACCTGCACGAATGTCGTTGATAGGCCACTAAAGAAGGCGACATATTGACCTTCAACGGTGACGTTATTGCCTGCGGTCACCACAGATACCTGACCCAGAGTCGTGTTAGAAAGCGTGAGGGACGGGAATGATTTGACTGGCAAAGATGGGTTGGACGAAGGGCACGAGGTAATAAATTGTGCCCCAAGAGTGTAAGCCGAATTGAAAGTTAGGGGGGTGTCATACGGACCCGACCATGGGTTTGCCTTGTTAACAGGACCAGCAATCCAAGAAGCGTGACGTGCTTCAGTGGCAAGAATAGAAGCTGCAGTGGAAATGTAGTCTTTGTTGGTGAGATACTGAGCAGCACCAGCGTATGCAGCCACACCAACTCCTGATAGAACTTGCGCGAGAGCGGCGAACGAAGAAGGGGAGGTGTATGGGCTATCAATATGATTGAGTACGGCATAGAGCGCATTGAGCCTCTAATAACTTACAAGCTGTAATTGCAGGACTGGACAGCACTAGAACCAAGAGTGCTAGTCAGAAGTTGGACATGAGCTTGTTCGTGTGAAGCAATCTGCTCGAACCGTCCTCTAGCCCAGACAGGCAAGCCATCGTTCGTGAAATCGTCCGCAGTGAAGGTGCTCAACGCGCCGGAATAGAAAGCGCTTTCCAAGTGCTCAAGCGTGAGGGCAAGGTTGAGTATGGCCGTGTCATTAATGGTCGTAGAAGAGTTGGAGGCAGTATCTCTCGCTTGAGGGATGACGAATGCAGAAACTGCTGCAGCCAGGGAAGCACACGCGAGGATGGGAGTCGTCTTCATGGTTGCTTGATCTGGTCTGATAAAGCTAACGAAAGAAAAAATCCGCGTTTTTATAGAGAAGTTGCCCGCTTGGGGGAGACCTGAATCATGGTATCCAGTTCCATAGAAGAATGTTGATCGTGATACGCAGACTCAGCTCATCGCTCGAACACCTCCATCAGTGAGCGTCTGATACAGTTTGAGACTTGGTACTGGCAGTGAGTCCTGCTTTCTGTTTCAAATTGTCCGTGCTTCAGGGAATATTTTAGACAAAATTGGAAACATCCTAGGAACGAGGGATGATCAGAGAGACATAGTTCGATATTCAAAGACTTTTCGAAGACTTGTACCTCATTTACACGGGCAAACGGACGGAATGAGACTAACGAATGTGCGGTTACTTGCAGAAAATACATGACGGCCCGTCACAGGTCATAGTTATATTGCACAAGGAATGTGAATGCTATTCGCTTTGGAAAATACTGATAAAATGAAGAAGTTGATATTCGTGCAGACTGAGTTCGGTAGAGTTACACTCACAGAATTTTCTTTTTTTGTATGATGGTACCCGAACGAGAGGGGTTGAATGTCGCACTGACGATCACACAGGAGAAAGAGCTCTACGACGCTTTAGGTCACAGAAAATCCAATCCTGCAGAGGGAAACTGAACGATGACTGAGGCTACTTGAAGTGAAAACCCTTACGAATATCATACACAACGCTCTATCAAGCCCCGCCATGATATCTGATATCTCATGTAAGTTTCTGGCTCGCGACAAAGAATCGCCATCGATGGGCGCCACGCAGGCAGCCTTAAGAAGGCGAGCAAGTGCCGATACCATAGTTTTGACCGAGACTTGGCAAGTCATTTGATTGAGAACAAGTATCGCCATTCCCTCATGCAAGTCGAAATGTAAAAAATAGTCCGTAAGCGCCATGACGCAAGAGACCGTGTGACCTCATCATGTGATCCACCAAATGGCGGGTCCTTGAGGCGCGACGATGATCTACACGAGAGCTCAAACACAAATCATAAAACAAAAAAAAGTCGTAGCACCACATCTAATGCCATACTCCACTCCGACCTCGCTCCGCACTCATCGCTCTGAAGCCATTGTCTTCTCCCCGTTATGTGCGATATACCGTCCTCTGATCATCGTCCTACTTGAGTTAAACTCCCAATCTATTCGCAACAAAAAAAAAGCAGAAGATCAAACGCATATCTTCCAATCATAGCTCCAGTTCGGGAGGATTCGCCCACCTGATCCAATTTAACCTGATTCAGCATAGACTATATCCTTCCTTCTCACCATATTCTCTTTTACTGAACAGCACATCGCCAGTGCTATAATCCTTTCAGCTGTAAACTTCTACATGACTCCTGAAGAAACTGTGCTCCTTCAGGAAGGCGGAGAGCTTTTTGTGCGCGACTTTGCGTATACAGTGCCTTTGACATTACTCTACGGTGCATCGTCTTTCCTTGCTATTAATCAAGAGCTGAACTGACTCAGAAACGCTCGGAAATACTTTCAATATAGGTACCTATGCTCTGCTTGCCTTCCAAGCTTTGTATACGATGATGTACGTCCTTCAATATAGGCCGAACCCGTATCATACAGTTCTATTCACATTCTGTTACCCCTTACAGGAAACGAAGAAAAACAAAATTTTCCTGGGTTCTCATCGCTCTCTTGATAATAACTTTTTCAGTCATAACCACCTACTTTTGTTTATACGAAGCCTCAGTTTTTGTCCTCATGCAAACAGCGCTGGTCAAGAACACGGAGCTGTCATCGCTTGAGGAGCGTTTCACGATTGCCAGTGATAGTATTGTGGGATTGGATATTGGCCTGATGTGGCTTGGAGGCGTTAATGGGCTTCTAGTATGTCTTTTACGGCTTTTATCGCCTGTTATCAGTCTGATATCAACCCCTCTATCGTCAGTATATGTCTGGAGATGGCATAGTAGTATGGAGATCATGGGCTGTTTGGAATGGAAAACGTATCGTGGTCATCTTGCCGATATTCTTTCTCTTTGCGACTTTTGGTTTGATTCGCATTTTGAACGCCGATCGATATCTCATGTGATGTTCCTTTAGCCATATTTCTCACCTCGTCAACCATGAGGACGATAGCATTTGTAAACCCGTCAATAATCGAGCCCGACAGTCTGTTTGGCTCACTGGTAATTGCCGGATACACTGCGAGCATTGCCACAAATTTCACTTCAACCGTTCTTATTGGGATCCAAGCATAGTAAGTATGAACATCTTTGCTACTATAAGCAATCGTTGAAAGTGAGCGTTCTTTTTCTGTAGCCAGCACCGCAAATTCATGAAGAAGGTCGGCATCGGCAGCTCCGTAGCTGTCAAGGTTCTACTACTTTTGACCGAATCGGGGGTACTGTACATCATTTTCCAAGTAAGCCCATAATCAATTCAGATCGCATATTTCTCGAAGAACTTATGACGGGCATGCTAGATCATCAACTTATGTCTGGCTTTCCTCGATGATGGATATAACAGTAGCAGTCCTT
This sequence comes from Lentinula guzmanii, assembly GCA_027919855.1. NCBI lineage: Eukaryota > Fungi > Basidiomycota > Agaricomycetes > Agaricales > Omphalotaceae > Lentinula > Lentinula guzmanii. The sequence continues at coordinate 24,472 of JANVFO010000019.1, forward strand.
TCAACGTTGCCTCTCATATCTGGGGGGTCGTCATGAATCTCGTCGCGGTGTGTACTATGTGGCCTTCAGTCTCGAATATTTCACATATGTATTCATCTCACAGGCAACGTACCCTACGCTGATCATCTTGATCGTTCACCACAACCGGTCGATATCTCATTTGACTGATTCTTCTGGCTCAGGATCAACCTTGTTCGGCCAAACGCATATCTCTTTTGCCCAATCTCCAGCTGTGAATTCGACCATGGCTGGTCAGGAGAGCGGCTTCGGGTCGAGTAATGAGCGAGCACCGTCAGGTCTGGTAGAGAGCAAGAGTTCAGAATAGACGTTATTCGAGCAAGCAGGGATTCCCCCCAGTGGTTCGTGCGCAATAAGTAAAGATCAGAAGATGCAGACTTATTGATTCATTATCTGGCTTGGAGGTCCACTGTAATGAGTGTTTCGGGTCAAAATTTTTTGCAGTGAATGTTTCTAAACCACCAGACCTATCATTCGATTGAGTTTGCCGTTACTTACTCTTGGGTTTTTCTGTTCCCACAACTCGTTACAGATTTCCCAAAAGGAGGCAAAAAAATACTCCTACCATATTGCGATATACAGATTTCGATTATGCGTAAGTGGGCAGCAGTTACTCAATTTGCTCGGATACCTCTAAACTTAGAAAGGAAATATATTGTTCGGTCATTGTTCAATCTACTTATCTCAGCAGTTGCATATGGAAGCCTCATATATAATCACTAGTTGTATTCGTATTGTGACAGTCCAATTGAGGTTGCGTAGAACCTCTCGTTGCCTCAACAACTCCACTATCTCCATGCAAGAAAATGAATTTGCATCTTAGACATGTCCTCCAAAACTCATAATTTCAGAGCTATACTCAGAGTATCAAATTGTCCACAAATTTCGAAGCTAGTCCTTCGAGAGGAAAAACCTCTCACTCAACTAGCAGCCTCATTCCCAAATCCGAATCTTGAAGAAGTCATTGACTCTGCTAACTTTCACGCGCTGAAATCTAATTGCGTTTCCCCTAGTAGGTACATCTCAACAGTATATTATCTCCGAAGAATAAATTTTGAGCAAAGTCATCTGAATGAAGTTATCTCTCATGGGCTACTTTAGACATAGCATTCTGTTATTGTCCCTCCGGACTAGTGTCATGTTTCTGATAGAACTATGGATGCAACTCGTCGTGTCTTCCTTGATTTGACATCCCGGGAATTCGTTACCTACTCCCTTTTTTTTCTCTGCAGTTGTTTTGTGAGCCATTTTGGAGTAAGTTCATAAAGCCAAGAATCTTTCAAATATCCCCGCATAGATGTTATGATTATTTGATTGGTAAGTTGAGTGGTTTTCTAAATACAATACTTGGGTAGTGCAACTCTGAGTCGACTAGTCCCAGTACTGATACGGCAAGGTCGGATACATGATGTCCATCTCTCTAGTAGACTGAGTGATTTAGAGGCACCCAGATTACAGATTCACCATTCGTCCTGCCTTAGCTCAACTCGACAGGAGATAATCAGGAGTTAGCACGTCGGGGTTTACATTCGTCGATGATGTCGAATTGGAAGTTCTGGTCTTATGCGTTGAGCTCGACTAAATGATGCACGGTTAGATCTTGATGAGGATAGATACCGCACAATCATCCAATGGTGACGGACTATGCAAGGTGTCATATCTCTTTGAGCACTGACTATAGATATGCTGTATGAGTCACAATGAGACGGCGCAAAATTTCATCATCGCTGATAGTGAGGAGCTATGAAGGAGTCGTATATTATTGGTTCGAATATAGCACCCTCTTTGAGCATAACCCAAGATTCTGAAATTGACACGTTGCATGCAGAAAGAGAAAGGATACTTGAAGCTATTACTGGGATAGGCTTCAGCTTCTGGCTGTATTCCGAGGGTGTCCATCATCGTTGCATACGAAGTAGCGAAATTCAACTGTTCAAGTTGATGCATAATGCAAATTTTCTTATGCGAACTTTCACCTTGTTCAGATAAAACCTCGCGATTAGTCACGCCCATGTGGTGTGACTCTTAGTGTATAGCGCTTACGCTGAAGTTTCTATCATTCATTTACCGCGTTCATCTGTACCAACAATTTGTATCAGCACACTCTTTTCTGAACCTAGCATTCAAACTCCCTACTTGGTGAGTTTTCTCTCTCTGGTCGAGATGCACAGCATGGACTTTTTTATCCTCTTTCTTCTGATTCGTCTGACGCGACAGAACCCATACTCAGGAATGTCTCCTATGCCGAAGCCTTTCGTTAACATTACCTATCAAGGACTGTCAGCTTCAGATCGCGAACGGGCCCATCACCGTCCAGCTACACTGTTTTCTAACAGAGGCATTACCAGACCTCTCTCAACTCCCCCTGCTTGCCAAATTCGAGCCCTAGATTCACCCTTCATTTCGATTCGGCGTAACTCTTTACCTGGAAGTGTCGGAGTCGATACAGGACATTGGACCTGGGACCAGGACAAGGCCGAAGTCGTCTTTTGTCGGAAACTTGTCTCCCGAACTCTCACCGCCTCTGAGAATATCAACAGTCTTACAAAGATTTTTATCTATTTTTTTCAATGGCACTTTTATACGACGCGGAACCATCGTTTGAAAACCCCGACCGCGAAAGACGAACGCATACAGCAGCCAGACTCCCGGTAATCGCCAAAATGAGCTGGCAGACAAGACTGAAGTGGAATCACAAGACGGCAGAGAGGAATTCCGACAGAAGGATCAGACAAATGGACGGCAGAGACGACGTTTCCGAGGTAGAATCGTACCTGACCATTCAGGACGAAGGCTTGGAACAACTATGCGAGGTACCGTCTATCCTCAACAATCTCCGCCCTTTTATACCCGCCATTATGCTTAAGTGGATAGAAAACAATATAGCGAGCAAAAAGACAGAGCAGGGACCCAACGAAAACAAAAGCATCAAAACCTTGCCTGATATTATCCTCGCGAAACGCGATATATTCTCCAAACGGACGGCCACTTTCCCTGACGACCTCGTCCAACTTGCATACCACAAATTCCGTATCCCTCTTGTTTTTTTCACCCATAAGAATCTTGACTGGATTAACTCTAACCTGACCTCTTTCAAGCGCGTCAAGATCACATACATCCCAGAAAAACCGAACGTCTTGGATATCGAGGATATGGTGAAGAAGATGAACGCCGCAGAGGACGCAGGCCCAACTAGGGATGAAGACCTCGACTATATCTCCTGGAGAGAAGCCGCCGACAACCATTTGGAGTTTGAAATCAAACTATATGGTAGTGAGGAAGCTGCACGACCCGTTTTCCTAGCCCAGCACTATGCATATTTTGACCGTAAAGATGCTAGCGTGTCCTTCCCCTTCTGGCTCGAACACGAAATTCGACTTCGGAAAGAGCACTACGACAAGAACGTGGATTTCGACGATCTGGAATATAATAACGCTCGTATGCTAGCAGAAGGCGACCGACGACGAGCTGAGGAGAGGAAGAAGGATCGGGAGATATCAGATTTGGCAAAAAACCGCCAAACGCAACCCAAACAGCCTCGTTTCCAACCCTACCCCACCTCATCCTCCCAGCCCTTTCCACAGGGCAGCCGGGAAAAATCCACCCCGCGCTGCATCGGATGTGGTAAATCGGGTCACAAACTCAACGACCACCTCCCTGAGCATGGACCCCTCCAATTTATCACCCGTAACCACGACGGAAACGTATTCGGACCCAATGGAACCAAAGTCTGTGTGCTATACAACATCTCGGGATACTGTACCCACCGAGACTGCTCCGCTGCTACAAGGATCTGTAGCTTATGCGGCGGCAAACACGTGGCCCTCAGACCCGACAATACCTGCAAGGCGAGGTAATCCTTTCCAGGATCTATCCCACCGCCCGCCTCTTGTTTTCCATTGCTTCCCACCCATCAGTCGACCCAAGCTTACACCGGGTATCCCACCCTATTTACTAGAAATCCGAAACCGAATAATAACCCCATATAACGCGGACGCCTTCGAATCAGACCTTGCAGCGCTCGGCTTATCAAACCGATACCCTTTTCTTATTCCCAACCTCAGACGTGGATTCCCTCTGGGAAACATGCCGCAACTCACAGAATCAATCATCACACCAAATCATTCAAGCGTTACTAAGCACCCAGAGGTAGTCTGGGATTACATCCACACGGAAAGGAAGGCCAACCGTATCTCGGGTCCTTTCTCCCAGACGGAGGTGGAACGAATTCTTGGAGGACATATTTTTTCCTCGCCTATAATAGTCCACGAACAAACACAGGGCCCAGACAAACCATCCAAATTCCGTGTCTGCCGACACATGTCGAAGGACGGTAAAGACTCTTCGGGAAACCGAGTACCCTCGGTTAACTCTCATGTAGAGAAAGAGCTGTTCCCTACAACATTCGACAGCGCGACTATAGTCGCAGAATTGGTAAGTCTATTTCCCTTTTCTATCCTATACCCTCGCCACATACGTGGTATTCCTTGTGCGCTCGCACCATATCATGCTATATACCTACCGTGCAATCGCACCCACCGTACATGCGGTCATCTATATGCGGTTATATCCCGCGCGCACATGCGCCTATACTTGTTGTGCAATCGCACTCAACCCACCGTACATGCGGTCATCTATATGCGGTTATATCCCGCGCGCACATGCGCCTATACTTGTTGTGCAATCGCACTCAACCCGTTGCGGTCATATATATGCGGTCATATCCCGCGCGCACATGCACCTATACCCTTTGTGCAATCGCACCCAACCCGTACATGCGGTTATACCCTATTCTATACCATACCCCATACTACATGAGGCCATATCATATTATACCCATACCTGTCACCTATCTAATCACTATCGAACAGATAACTCATGCGCCGGATGGTACTCAAGCCTGTAGCATCGATATATCCAAATTCCATCGCACCATCCCGATCCGACCAGAACATAAACCATACCTAGTCTTCCAAGACCCCGATGGGAACTTCTGGATCGACCATTGCTTCTGTTTTGGTGCATCCTCGGCAAGCAGTAATGCATGTATGGTCTCAGAGGCAGTCAGGGATATCTGGTTGGGTAAGAAGGTGGGACCGATCGCCAAAATCGAAGACGACCTACAAGTCTTTCGTACCCCTAACTCTAATGGCACCTATCGATACGGGAAGAAGTCAATGCTTGAACTAATCCAACGCCTACAGGTCCCCTGGCACCCCGAAAAAGGTGACCCTTTCTTCGTCGACGTCACCACATATATTGGTTTTCGGTGGAACATTCCGCTCAAACGAGTTAGTCTCCCAGAAGAAAAACGCCTCAAATACCTCCACCGGCTCAACGAATTTATATCCACATACCATTCACGTAAGGTACCCCTTGTGATTATAGAATCGATCCATGGCACCTTATGCCATATCACTTTCGTCTACCCGGATGGCAAATCTTACCTCCCACCGCTCTCAAACTTCACAACCTCATATCGAGGACATGAGGAGAACACCGGGAAATTCGCCACTACCAGCGTCATGTCATCGGTCAAATGGTGGATTGAACGCCTCGGTAACCCACTGGAATACCGACAACTAAAGCCACTAGGGGACCTGCAGGACCTGGGCCTCTATGTCGACGCATCGACGGATTGGGGAATCGGGATAATAGCCGGTGGGCAATGGGCGGCATTCCATCTGAAGTCTGAGTGGAAAATTCCAGGCAGAGGTATCTGCTGGCTGGAAACGATCGCGTTAGAGATCCTCGTATACTACCTTGACTCCTGGGACATCCATGATACTTTCCTACGAATGTATTCCGACAACAAAGGGACCATTGGAGCTATTCGGAAAGCCCGCAGCCCCAATAACCATATAAACCTCTCCGTCCGTCGCACCTATGCAATCCTTGCTTCTCGTTTTATACAACCCGATATAGTCTATATCGAATCCAAGCTGAACCCAGCAGACCCAATATCGCGCGGGATATTCGGGACTTGGGATAAACAGCTCACTTTACCTTTCGAGCTCCCTGACGAGCTCCAAGACGCTATCGAGTATGTTAAACGGTGACCAACAATCATATGCGCTGGACATTTCTGGCGCGAATATGGGCACCCCGCGCACGCTCAATATTCAAAGGACTCTCTCTAGAATCACCACCCGCAACCGAATACTCGCATCGAAACCTACTCCATCACATATCCCTACCTCAATAATACCACTATCCTCGCAACGTACCCGCGATCGTATCCTCGCCAAATCCCAAAACAGCAAACCAACATTATCGCAACACCCCACCATTACACTTCCCAGGTTACCATCCCTGCTGGAATTTCCTGACCCACCACACCTACCTTACTCTATCACAGATCGTAAGGCAAAAAAAGGTAACGAGATTAAAATTTCCCACCTCCGACCCAATGTTCGAGCTTCAGAGCGGATCCATGCATGGACAACGCCCTTTGCAATCGCATCCCGATCTGAGGACGCCCAGGTATACCACCCAGATATCATTCAGAAAAGTGAGCTAGCTATGATTGTAGCGCTCGCCGATAACACTCTATCTTCATACGGGGCTGGTATTTTACGATTCAACCAATTCTGCGATCGGTACGGAATCCCGGAATCCAAACGAATGCCAGCGGAGGAGCGACTTATATCAGGTTTTATAGGCGATGCTCTTGGAAAAGTATCGGGTTCCTGTGTTAAAAATTGGTTATCAGGATTACGTCTGTGGCACGATTTCCATAAGGCCCCATGGCCAGCCGACTCACGACAAATCCGCTTAGTACGCCGTGGAGCCAAAGTAACAGGAGCTCATCATAGGAGACCAATCCGTAACCCTATCACCCTCGCACATATGCTATCCCTATATTTCGAGCTCGACCTCTCAATCTCATTCCACTGCGCTACCTGGGCAGTAGCATGTATAGCATTCTGGGGTTGCCGACGTCTCGGTACGATAACAGTTAACCCTAACGCATCGTAGATCCTAGACCCTAATTGTTTCTAGGTGAACTCACGATACCTTCGGCCAATAAATTCAACCCAAAATACCACGTTCTGCGTAATACACCTATAACACCCACTTTCCATGGCAATAATACTCCCAAAGCGATCTCATTCCGGATCCCATGGACCAAGACCACCAAAGAAGATGGAGCAATGGTAGTGGGAACGGCACAAAGCTCAACACTCTCAACGATCTGCCCATATCGAGCACTAACCCTCCACCTCGAACGCAACAAGAACCTTCCCAATGACTTCTCTCTTTTTGGCTACTTCGACGAACTCGGCAGACCCCAGCACATGGTCAAATCAACTTTTCTTTTATTTTGCGACCGCATATGGAAGACAAAGGGCCTCGACAACGTCAACGGCCACAGCTTCCGTATCGGTGGAGCCGTAGAACTGTTAATAGCCGGGGTTTCCCCTGAGGTGGTTGCAGCTATTGGTGGCTGGACCTCACTCGCATTTCTTATCTATTGGCGGCGTTTCCAGGACATCATCCCTGCTCATGTATCCAAAGCATACACTCCGCAACAAATCGAACGATTAAAGATATCACTTGCAGATTTCCAGAAGGCTAACAGAATACCAGACTCAGTAATCGAAGCATGTATCAGCGACATCGACATCCACGAGTTTGATATATAAATTCGACAGACTGCTTAGTACATCTTACCTACTGTACTTACCAAATAAATATATATCTATGAATACTAACGCGTCGCTCGGTGTGGGTCCCGAGCACTACCCGCTTCGCTGCCTTGTGCCCTTGTTTGGGGAGCTCCGCTCTATCTGGGCGTCCGGGCACCGGCGTCACGGGTGGGAAACGCGGGGCCAAGCCCCAGCCAAACCCAACGGTATCTTATATATATACCCTGACACTCATAGCACTAGCAATATCTTATTCCGTGGTAAGCCAGCAGAGCTAGCTTACCAAAGGATAAGATAAGCATGCGATGAGAGTTCGGCTGGCGCCAATACTGGCGCCCATACAATTCTTCTCCCGAACTCTCACCGCCTCTGAGAATATCAACAGTCTTACAAAGATTTTTATCCGCCCTCCCTCCCTATTCAACTAGCGTCTAACCGACGTTCCAGGCTTACCCACGTGGTGGAGTTACCCACCCACGCGGGGCCAAGCCCCAGCCAAACCCAACGGTATCTTATATATATACCCTGACACTCATAGCACTAGCAATATCTTATTCAGATAAAACCTCGCGATTAGTCACGCCCATGTGGTGTGACTCTTAGTGTATAGCGCTTACGCTGAAGTTTCTATCATTCATTTACCGCGTTCATCTGTACCAACAATTTGTATCAGCACACTCTTTTCTGAACCTAGCATTCAAACTCCCTACTTGGTGAGTTTTCTCTCTCTGGTCGAGATGCACAGCATGGACTTTTTTATCCTCTTTCTTCTGATTCGTCTGACGCGACAGAACCCATACTCAGGAATGTCTCCTATGCCGAAGCCTTTCGTTAACATTACCTATCAAGGACTGTCAGCTTCAGATCGCGAACGGGCCCATCACCGTCCAGCTACACTGTTTTCTAACAGAGGCATTACCAGACCTCTCTCAACTCCCCCTGCTTGCCAAATTCGAGCCCTAGATTCACCCTTCATTTCGATTCGGCGTAACTCTTTACCTGGAAGTGTCGGAGTCGATACAGGACATTGGACCTGGGACCAGGACAAGGCCGAAGTCGTCTTTTGTCGGAAACTTGGCGATTTGCACTGTAAGCAGGGTTCATTGACAACGAAGGTATGGTCTCTATATGCGTGTATTTAAGTATTCATTGCTCGCAGAGTCCTGCCAAAGCGATAATTACCACCAAATCTCCCGTAATGGCTTCTGTACGACCAAAGCCATCAGATTCCCTGCGAAAGCTTCCACATATAAGGCTTAATTCTCCAAGGCAGCCATACTCGCCATTACCAATCTCTGCCTTTGAACCTCCAGGCCTCTTTGTAGAATCTGATTGTCGTTCAACTTTTCCATGGCCACCATCCTCACCGCCTCCGCTCTCCGGGTTTGCTGAATGGCTTCTACCAGACGGCATCGATACATCAATTCCCGATGACGACTCTGATCTGTCAGACCTGATGAGCTCTTCGTTCGCTCTGACAAATACGTCCAACGTTGATTCCGACTTGTCCACAATTTCCTCTGACTCAAGCTCTATCCTAACAACGCCAGGCCGCGGCATTGGCTTAGGTCTCAGTCTGGGTTATGCAAATTCTCAGCTGTCTGTGCAGCCAAGGGTATTTTGCCACGATGGTGAAATATCAGAGACGTTTTTGAAAGAGGCATCGTTTACGTTTGATGCGATGAGTCGTCGGATTGTATCCCGTACTCCTTTCGCTGCGCACAGGGAAAGACGTGAAGATATAGCTTCAAGCTATACTGATGTCTTCAATCCGCCAATTACCTCTCGTGTCGACAGGCACATTGGCAACATCGATTCCGATTTTACGCCCAAACTGGCTTCGCATAACGTGCCAAAGTCGGATATTGACAAATCCTTTTCTTCAACTCCTCAGAATGAATCCTTGATGCATATCCCTCCAGATGCGCCACCTGCTTCGCCTATTTCTCGAAAGGACAACAACCATCGCTCCAAGGCCACTGGTCAAAGACCTGATCGCCCAATCCGAAACCGACTGGGAGATAATCGTTCTTGCAATAAAGCAATGATTGCACCAGCAACTGGTATTCGTCTACCTATGAACCTCCAACGTCGAAGTGGGCGAGACGTCACATTGGCCACGATATCCAGTGCATTGAAGAGGTCTACATCGTCAGCGTCGGCGGTTGCTACTGTGAATTGTCGACCGACTTCTGTAATATCGAGAGCGGTGTCAAGAACCTCAGATAGTGATAGACTGGAGGCTGTTGAGGACTTGAGGAATGTCGTGGCGAAGGAAGTCGTCCGGCCTGGGGTTGCTGACTTTATATCGAAGGTCCAAGCAGAAGACCATCGAGGATGCGGGGCCTCATCAAATATGTCAAACTCAAAGAGAAGGATGTCCTGGAGATAGGGGTATAAAATAAGCGTATGTTTATATGGTATGTTTATATAGTCAACTGCAATCTTCGATGTATGAGTAGCAAGGATGCTGATGTTGTACAGTAATACTGTATTCCACGACCTAGAGAGTATCAATTAGGGATTGATCATCTATAAGCCACCAACACTTACGAAGCATTCGATCCCTGCCGTGAAATTGAAAGTGAATATGTTATCTGCCTAGGTTCTGCTGGGACATTCATGGATTCTTCAACCTCAAACCTGCGTACGTGTTTGATACACAGTCTCCGCAGAGTTCGTATACCGCTCAAAACCTGCTCCAAAGACTAAGCCGATATAACTACCACAATGATCTGACGAGCTCCGGATGAAAATAGTGCTACCTTTTGATAACTGGGGCAAGAAGCACAGAAAACATGAGCGTTCCACGATAAGTTAGGCGGAGCCTAGCTTCATCATCACTCAGGCTTTAGCAGCCTGTTTGTTCCGAGACTTTTTCAATCTGCGGTGAGTAGGTTTCCCATTTGCGCGGAGCCAAGCTTCAGCCAAAACCCATTTCCATTTATTAAACATCGCCCATTTGTATATCTCAGGGACTCAGAGAAGAGTCTCGCCACTGGTCTTAACCGGCCTGAAGACATTGAGTATAGTTGCCCAGATGCGTTCGGATTCTTCCGTTGCAAGGGAGGGTCGGAGGTAATTCTAGTAAGTCTTTCAGTTAGTGTGGCAAGTAGCAACACTTACAAATATCACCACCAGAGACACTGAGCATATCGCAATGATGGTCCTCAAAAGTCTTCACTGCTGCAGAAAGCGCATGGATGATGATATTTTTGATGGCAGCTGCGACGAATGTTTAGAACGTAGCCAACTCGGGAAGTGCCATGTATTCTTCTGGGGGACTCCGTTCAGTGAGAGTGAATAAATGGCATTTGGAACAATGATGTTCTTGTAAAGAACAGACTGACCGCTGTTTAGCGACGCCAGTCAGGTTCATTGGGTGGCGGCGAGAGGCGGCGAGTCGACATCAGCCCTGGGCAGACAATTCGAGGCGAGTTCCCAGGGGCGAAACTTGATTGATTGAAACCTACAAAACGAAGCACGTACTTAGGTGAAGGTTGATTATTACGCGACCACATAAATACTACAAGGACCGTCGTTTCCTGAATAGAACCTCGCCTGTGCTGCTAGGGTCCATACTTGGCCCATGCCATTCATATGGCGGAACAACACCATCATTTTCCAACTTGACATCATACGACATCAAGATATGTGCAATAAGACCTTTAATTTCATACACAGCGAAAAACCGTCCTGGACTGAAGGCAGTAATGAGCACACATCCGAGACCCCTGAAATACAAACAGTAAGACTAACCATGCGTGTCGTCCATTGCCGAAGGTAATGTAATCTAAAGCGGGGGAGATAGTTTGGTGTTTGATACTTTCACCTTCTCGGTTCCTCATATTGTAGAATCGGAATGCATCGAAGGTATATGGATTGTCGTACTGGGCCTGATGGAGAAGCTGGAGACGAATAACAACAAATCATAGGTCGGCTTCGTACCTCATCATGATGGTGCATATAAGCTGCCACCCCAATAGTCACTCCCGCTGGGACAGTTGTCCCATCTGAAAAGGTAAAATCTTTGAGTACCTTCCGATTATTGACAACTTCAATCGAATATTAGACACTGGACAAATCACGGGAATGCGAGATTACGAACGGCCGCCACCGCCAGAAAATCGCAGAGTCTCTTTCAAGAAACTATCCAGTTTGCGCATTTTGCTGACGGCTTCTTTTGTCCAGCCCGACTCTTCCACGACGGCCTCTATCTCTTCACGCAGAGGAGCAACTACCTCCGGATGTGCTGCGAGCTGGTAAAGGGCGTTGCAAAAAGCCTTTCTGAATTGTCAGGAAGATCGACGCCAAACAGGGGGGAGGTCATTTTTTCGCACCGTACTCTAGAGTAGTGGTAGTGGTCGCAATAAGGACAAACTCATGTATTCACAGGGTCAATCAACTCACAGTGGTATGGATGGCAGCGACTTCAATCGCAAGAATTCGTGTGACAAGGTCAGACACGGTACGCTGCTCATCCTGTGCCTCATCTAACAGCCACGAGATAAGATCATTCTGAGATAAATTTAGATAAGCTCCCTTCTTGATATTCTGACATGTGGAAATACCAACGGGTTTTTCAGGCCAATCCTTTGTCCCGTATTCGTATTCTTTGGCTAGTCTTTCTTCGATAATGGGAGCGAGATGTTTAGTGGCTCGTTTCATGCTAGATGGCATTCGTGTCAAGAAGCGTCCAGCAATTCTGTAAACAGTCGCGTGAGCATAATTTTCATCGAGTTGAAGTAGGCTGATCAGTACGGTTTCAGGAATGCAGGAAAAAGATTAATGATCATAGCAGATATGAATACCTCGACAGCAAAGTTTGTGTTTAGGTCCTAAGCGGTCAGCATTGAGAAAGCGTCCCTCATATGGCAGTGGGAAGTTTGGACGGACCAACCAATCAAAATTGCGACCTGAAACCAAGCATAGATATATCGGAACACAGTGATAGGAGGGCAGCTTGTGACCCACATAAAGGAAGTCCAACAAAGAAACGGTTAGCAGTTCGGCCTACAATCTGAAAGGAAGCTTTGTAGGCTGAAACTTTGACCCAATCTACGTGGCTCCGTGTCAGCAAAATTTTTGAGGCGCGGGTATACATGCATACCGTCTGATGGAGGTATATGGTCTGCAAACGCAGATACTATCTCGTCCCTGACCTCAGCGAATCGAGTTGCAATGTTGCGGGTCATAGGAGTGCGCACGATTGATACATGGTATGGATCTATAACAACCGCTTTGCTCAGAGTGTACTCCACCTGTAATGTCTAAATCCTGATGAGGATAATTGGACAAGTACAGCTTGACAGCGGACGTACCTCAGCTGCTGCATCTATCATACTAAGCTCATTATCAGGGGCCTTCATAATATCCTGAACTATCATGCGTCCAGTAGCTATGATCACCCAACGATCCATGAGAGCAATCTTGAAAATACGGTTTGGATACTGCAGAACCATTTTCATCGGGTGATATATGACTATCGCAGATGGGACTTGCCTTCTCGTATCCCTCTTGCAGGATTTCCCGAGCATTGGTAAAGAACCGATAGGTTCCAATACACCCCGAAAGGAGACCAGTCGGGCCAACGGTGGGAATTGCATTCAGCTGGTTACCATAACATGTCAAAGGCGCAACAGAAACTTCAGTGGATACACATACCATTGCCGCATGGGACCTCCAGGCCTGAACTTTTGGCAGAAGAACCCAGCTGGCCCAGGCGAGGCCCACAAGAAGGAAGCACAATGATTGAGGAGAGCTCATTATTGCTGAGTCCATCGTGAGGTCAAGAAAGAGCATTATTCGTCACGCGCAAATGTTCGTGTGGTCTCCTTGATAATAATCTACATTATCAAATCACAATTGAATGTGTTTATTTACCGATAGGTTGAACGCAAAGAGTAGAGACTCGTGAGTATTTGAAACCACTGGTGATAGACTGATAGTATGTATTGAGTGTTCGAGTGGAGGCTACATCGAACCCATCAGGAGAGCCATCATTCATTCGAGTCTGCGGAGTCCCCTTTGAGGACGCGAGATGGCGAATTCGTAAGGTCAAACTGTACCAATATCAATCAGCATTACATATTATTATTGAGACCAACTCTTTTCTGCGATCCTACACTTCCGTTCCCCTATGGATCAAGTCGAACTGTGTATCCTGCTCGAACACATGGCTTGGGCAGTGGAGTTATTCTGATGATGGTGAAAGTTTGTCCTGCAAGACGCACAATGGCTGGCCTTGGTGACAATGGAAGAACAACTGTTGGGACGGACATGCTTGTGTGAGGAAATCATGAGGAATGAGCCGCATACACAAAGTCCCGAATACAAGTTTTTGGTACTCTTCTAAGTTCCAGCTCAAATCGGGACGGCATCAGCTAATCGAGACCGCAGCGGTTTTGAGATTCTTTCGTATCAAGATAGCTGGAAATAACAAATCACAGCAAAAATGTGCAGATGATAGCGTTCATAATGAATTGTTCAGTGGCGTGTCGTGGGCAGACCATGGTTTTCGGACGGTCGCGTTGGTTGGCCTGGGCGCGGTGGTGTGCCGGGGGGCCGTGCTGGGATTTCGATTTGGCAGGCGCCCGGGCGTGGGTTGTTGCGGGGGGTGGGGGTGGACTGGAAGCTGATGGCGGGCCTGGTTGTCTGTTTGCTCATCGATACCTGGACAGTGCAACCAAGTCAGAAGGTACGAACCTGGTGTAACAGTTTTACCTCCGAAAAAGCCAGCACGCTCTCACAAAGCTGTAGACCAGCGCAGGACTAGGACAAAACCCTCTTCAGTTCTAATGACATGGTTCCATCTCATGGAACCCATCAGAGGATGAACGCAAAAGGGTTTTGGGACAGCAAACTGCGGTCGAACCCAGGTCCGGTGCCCAGAGTACGATATGATTATTGTTTCAGATTGGGAATTTCAGCTTCAATATACAACGCGTTGTCTGATTTGTCTGTACTATCGCCCTGTGTTATGTAGGTTCATGCACATTTTGCAGAATCTTAATCTCGAGGTTGATATTGAAGTCCGAACACAGGAAGACAGCTTGAGAAAGATTCCTCTAGATGATGGTCAGAAAGAAAGAATATTGCTCGTGATTTATGACGACACGCGTATCGACGCGGACTTTCGTCATCCCGTTTAGGTCCTGTTCCTTTCCTTGAGGTTGCAGCGGGTTGTGTTACTGTTGAAGTTATGTAGATTATTTGTTATTACCAAGCCACAATGCCGCACTGTAAAATTGGCACGCTCTTCTAGTGCTTGGACGAGAACTGGCCATCCCCAGATTTTCTCGAAGTGTCGATTGAAACTCCTCGACTCGGAATGGTCTCATAGAAATGGACCTGTCACTTAGATCGTCTCAGCAGCTCATGGCAATCCTTTATACATTCATCCATTTTGCACAGTTCCAATTGTCTCTTTGAGATTCAGGCTTTGTCACTACATGCCTTCAGTCTTCTCTTTCTTCTTTGCATGGAAAACAGCCCATTCCCACCAACATCGCGATGACGAATCCCATTCATCCTGCATCTCTTTTAAAGCCTCATCAAACTCTGTTTCCGATTCGAACTGCCCCGTCATCAAAAAAGGTTGCTTCGCAGCCAAGAAAAATCCAACAATATTATTCTTATGCTCTTCATAATCCTCTCTTCCAGGGCTTAAAGGAAGTGGGACTGTCTGTTTCTTCACTTCCACAAATCCAGCTTCTGAAAGGAGCTGTTCCAGGATATCCTGTATGTCCGTAACGAGTCCTCTGAGCCTATAAAGCGAAGCCCATGAGTCCACCATTCGACGCATTTTCGGTCCGCTGTACATTTTGGGCGTAGGACCAGTCTCCATCAGCTGGATCCATGCTCCAGGTTTGAGAACGCGGTAAAGCTCACTAAGAGCGTTAGGCCATTGTTCTTTGGTGAGGGCACCGGTAAGAAGACGTTGATTGATGAGGTTGAATTTGTTGGACCAGGATTCAGGGAGGCTGGTGACTGATTGGGAGGAGAAGGTGACATTTGAGGGGTAGTTTGTTGGGAAAAGACGTGATGATATATCAATACCAGTTAAGGAGACCGGTGTGGGGAGTTCTCGAGCGAGGTCGAGTAGCCAAATACCTATATACATTGTTCGATAAAGAAATAACCGGATAAGCGAGAAGGTTTCGACCCACCAGTCCCAGTTGCGCTCTCGAGTATCTCATCTCCAGGTGAAATATTTGTTTGCGTAGAGATCAACTTTCCACCGAATACGGCCTTGGTCATGAAACGACTTTGTTGATCGAGTCTTTGAAGAAGAGAAGAATGTCAGCTTGTCTACAAGAAGTCAGATGCGTCAAGGGTACCTTTCTCGCTCAGGTTCGTTCGCTGGCAGGATATAGGCAGAGTGAAAACTAGGATCACCCGTTTTTTTCGCCTCTCTATTTGACGAATTATCGCTAACTCTGAGAATGAGGTGAATATATGACTTATCCCTCTGCAATTGTGGAACGAGTACTACTCACACTTCTAACATGGTCAACCAATGAGCGAACGTTTAAAGGAGAGCAGAACAGTTGGAATGACCTGCTTGAACGGGCGTCGAATTCGTATGGTTTCTCGATTTCTGTATTTTATAGTATTTCACCCTTGTATTTTTCCTATAGAGAACGAACGCGCTCCACACAACGGTCAGATCTTCCGTTTTCGCCGGTCGGGATAAATTAACGTACTGAATCGCGTTTAATCCATCTATGATAGTCTGACCACTATCAGCGGACTCTATCAAGAGTAAGCATTTCAAAGACAGGGTTGAACGCTCCAAGACACAATCGTCTGTGGACCGGCGTACGAAGCCAATTTGTTTACTATTCGGAATTTTCATTTCCCGTAGTATAATTTTGAGTAGAGTCCGACCACCATCGGTCCAAAGATGAGATCGAACTTGAAGCGCAGAGATTGACTCCAGGATTTTTGGAGAGTCACATCATCTTCATACGGACTTGGAACGAAAATCTGCGTATTCACGAAGTATGGATTTGAAAACTTTGGCTGGAGTATTCTGGAGTATCTCCCATGAATGCACAACGAAAGTGCTCGGTTAAACACTTGACTTTTGAGCTGACAGAGTAAATACTTACTACATACTCGGTGTTTCTACACATAATAACTCCCCAAGCTCGTGCAAGAATAAAAGATATCGTTCAACCTCCGAACCTGTCTCCAATTGGCCACGTCTGTTGATCTTCTCTCTTGGTGTATTCGAAGTTTGAGACCGTCGACTCAAATGACCGATAAAGCTATGGAGAAGTAGTAGTTGAGCATTGAGGCAATCTTTCGGACGCGATGGCACCTGTAGATCTCAAGCGCATTACTTCAGCTTGTTTCTGCTTAGTTCTTTTAGTGAGGAGGTCAGTTCGAGTTAGAAGTTAAGATTTGCTTTGGCGTATACAACGCGCGGTGAAGAAATGACATCTGCCACGCGATCTCGTGTTGCAGTTACGTTACATCGTTGCTCATCACCGGCACAGCGCATCTCAACCACTCCTTCTCCTTACACGTTGAGGTCTGTCAAAGAACTTCGACTACTAGAGAGTCTTCTACGACCTTTGTACTGACCTAATTCTCATCTCCAGTCTGTGCATCGTCTCATCCAACGCAACAATGCGCAGATCACAAACGGTCCGACACCACACCAGAGCCTCGATGTCCTCTACCGCAGGCAACACCAGCCAGTTCGGTAGCATGGGTGCAGGAACAGGAACAGGCCAACTAGCTCTGCACGCAGACGACCTTGGTGTCCTTCGTGAAGGTGATGAAAGTGACGCTGACGTTCTGAGGAAACAATTATTAGAGAAAGATAGGGAATGCGATCGGGTATTTTCTTTCAAAAGTTCAAGATATTATTTTATTTACTTTCTACTGACTTTCATGTAGCTCAAAACAACATTGTCCCTTCTTCAATCCCAACTCAGTCTTCGTCCGCCTGTAGAGCATGTACAAGCGCTGGAGCGAGAATATAAGGATCTCGAACTATTACTAGAGGGGACGCAGAGAGAGAATGAACGCTGTATGGCAGAGATGGAGCGGTAAGTCCTACTCTATTGCTCGCGCCACTGGGTTTTTCACCGTCTCGCGTTTGGTGTTCATATGTCTTGTCTTTGGCTTTTTCAAGAATGAAAATTCGCGAGAAGATGTTGGAGAGGGAGCTGTCCAGATTAGCAGGTGGTAACTGGCAGGTGAGTAGTATCTGCTTGGCTTGCCCCGTCGTAGAATATACTTATTAGTTTCACATCGCACAAATCTGTGTTGCGCATCTTTCATGTTTGTGTAATTCGATTGACCCACTCTGTTCCACTTTTTTTGTAGGATTTGCTAGACATATCTCCCGCTCCTCCTGCCACTATCAGCACGCTCGGCCGCTCATCTGCCTTCCATCAACGATCTAATACTGCACCCACTTCCACAAGAATGGACTCTGGCCATTCCGCTACTTCCTCCTCCCTCAACCCTTCCCACAACCCTACCTCTCTCTTAACTAGCTCGCCGTCCATATCCCGATCTACCTCTGCCAACGTTATCACGGCTTCACCTATCCAAGAATCCGATTCACAAGGCAGCGGTGGACGTACCGATCCTGTGGCGCTTGCGGCCCATATCGACAAAGTTAGGCTCCTGATAATGGGCATGGAAACTCGATTGTCGAAGAGAGAAGACCATTTGCAAGGGATGGTGAGAAGGGCAGAAGGTGAAGGACGGAGGTGGGAGGAGGTTGGTGGTGCTCGTGCTTAGACGTTCTACCATGTGCTGCTAATGGTGCGAGGCTGAGAGAAGAAAGTTCGAAAGCTAGTTGCACTTGTTGTACCCAGGAGGTACCCATGAACTGGCTGCCGCGTTATTATGATTCGAATGAACAGAGTGGATGGACGAAGATCCTCCTTATGAACGTGGTGATGATATTTTTCCAAATTTCGGTAACATCTACCTGGCTATACTACTGTTTTCATGTATCACAATGTATCTGATATCAACATACCTCGATGTTTTTGCGCTTCAAATTTCTGCGGCTTCAGCGCTTAAGATCACACGAACGTTGAACTCGTACCACCTGTATCGAATTGAAGTAATTATCATCCACTACGCTCGTGTTATCCCTACGATAAGCTAAACCGTCATATGCGAAGGTGTCTCCTCATCTAGCGGCGGAACGCTATTTTCACTGGTGCTAGGTGCGTCACGTTGAAAGCCTCCCTCCGCTTATTCATCCTTGTGCTCGATTTGTGACTACAGTATGGGAATGACTTTATTCTCTGCGATGATATCTATTAATGCGCCACTAACCTTATTCAAAAAGCTCAATCTTCTCCGAACGATGCTCAACGGCTCCAGTTTCTGACGCTGAGCCGACCATTCAAAATCTGCAGTGTTTCTGTCTTTTCCGAGTTTCGTTAACAGCGAACAGTGATATGGATGATGTTCTTTTGTAGAATCATCTTGCACCATGTATAAGGGTATGGACCTCTTTCTTCGAGGTCTCCGTAACTTTCACCAAGAGTCAAGACTCAAGTATGAATGAAAAGAAACTCCACATGAAATGGAACTATTAGGTGACTCACTTTTGCTTTTAGATTGCTCCTTTGTGTGCTTCTGAATGCAGAGTTATACTTCAAATTGGCGTCAATCAGGCATGTGGTTTGAACCGTATATCTGTGTATTTTGGGGTAGTAAGGTGACCATTGGTAACCTTTCTTCTTCTCATCTCTTCTGCTCCTCTCTCTCGTCTTACATATTTCCATGCATACTAATATTCAACAGACCGTTATTCCGCTACCGCCTTATTCGCTGCCAGTCTATCGATATACCCGTCGACTCGCTGGACATGCAGCTCGGACCCTTGCCCACCTATGTGTGTCGGACAAGGACAAGGACACCGATGTCGACCCTCTTTCGGTGACATTTGGCATATCCATCTCGCAATTGGACGATGGGACAATTGACCATATGGCATTCGCTACTGACGAAGCTGTGCATCTTATAGACATTGGCGGAGCAGCCACGCAGGATAAAGGCACCCTCGAGCAGAGCTTTCGTGCCTTCCTTGGATCCACTACAATCGTCTTGGCAGGGTTTTCTATGCCTCGAATTGCCCTTCGTCTACACCATCACCTGCGGCATCATGTGCGGGGCATAGATCTATCCACACTTTTTCTTCTAGTAGTTCCGCATGGCGGCCTTCAAAGGTCGTGCAAATAATGTGCGTTACTCAAAATACATTCAACATCGATCGTCTTTGGCATGAGAACGATCAGGATGGGTCCATTGAGAAGCTTTGTCTACGAGCGTGGATCTCTGCAAAGTGAATTGGCCGATTCTTTTCGTGTGTTTGTCCAACTCAAGTCCCCCTTTCAGAGTGGCAAGGTCAAAAGCTGCTCAAACTCTGGTTGAGAACGTTAGAAGGGTCGATACCCGTCATATCAGGAAAGACGTGAGTGAACAATATCCGCTCATAAGTCACCGCCTATCGATATTCTTGCAGGTACTCTTATGTCTCGGCACTTTACTGCGACAGACGGATATCTTGGCACGGGCGGTTCCCAAAATAACCAACAACGAGCACGAATCTTATAAACTAAGCAAGAATGGGAAGATGGAGCTGCACAATTCACGTTTCAAAACTCGTGTACGAGTCAGCAAACAGGTATGTCGGCAACAAATCATCTGTCCAGTGTTCTCAGTACTTTTCTCTGTAGTCATACGTCGAAGTGGTGAGCCAGGCCGGAAAGATATATCAAGGTCAAGCTGTCCGTGCCAACGGAAAAACCACAGAAATTACCTTCCGTCAAGGGATCGCAAATGATGTCTCTACTGTCCGTGTCGTTGGTCTGGATGAACCTACTCCCGCGGAAAAAGCTCGAGATACGCTGCTTCTGAAGGTGATGCGAGATGAGGCTAAACTGCTTGATGCAGATTTTGTTCGTTTCCTCTGGTTTCAAACACTTGAAGACGAGACATCTCTCTTTCCATCATCTATTACACCTGCTTGTTTGAATTCTTTGAAGGCATATGTCAAGCACCTGAATACCTCACAGGCCATAGTAGCAGCGGCGATGACTTCTGAGGACCCAATCGTCATTGTGCACGGTCAGTTATCCGTATCTATTGTGTTCGTATGTTCATCTACTACTAGGTCCACCTGGCACGGGTAAAACAACCACCATATCCGCTGCTGCAGAAATATGGTCTAAATTACATGCTCTTTCTGTATGGATCATCGGACATTCCAACGTCTCAGTCAAGAACATCGCCGAGAAGTTGTTGAAGCGAGAAGTCGATTTCAAGTTGATAGTTTCGAAGGAGTTTTATGTTGAATGGTATCTTTCCATCCTCAATGAACCACTCGCTATTGACCATCTCTTGTCATATTCACAGGCACGAACATATCTATGAAAAAATAGTAGGAAGATTAATTCGAACGGATGAACTACCGGACAACACTTTAGGAATGAGCCGTTTGATTGGCAATTCTAAAGTCATTCTATCTACACTGGGCCTGTTATCGAATCCAGCTATCGAAAGAAATGGTCTTTTTGATATTGTACCGTTCGAAAGGCTTGTTGTAGATGAAGCATCTCAGATCAATGTTTTCGAATATATGGTTCGTTGCCCTTGTTTTCTTCATGTTCGAACTAAATAACATCCACTAGAGTATATTTCACAAGTTCAGGAAGTCTTTAGTGAAGGTATGCTTCTTTGGCGATCCTCAACAATGTGAGCTCTCGCCAGCGGACTCCACCTGGCGTCATCTCCTCATTCGTAATTTCTCCATCTTCTGCAGTGCCGCCATTTGGACAAGAAAAAGTTAAGACGTTGCAGAGTATATTTGGAATTAAGCACTTGCAGCCAAACAGTTACTTCCTTGATGTTCAGTGTAGGTCGTGCTATGTTTGACATTCTTGTTTTTTTGCCTTCTTACCAGGTCCATTGTACGTTTCCTGCTGCATAGATCGAATGCCAGTTGCTCTCGGAAACTTCATTTCAGCTAAAGTTTATGAAGCAAGGTTAATGACACGCCACAATATCGCTCAGCTGGATTGCGTGCGGTTCGTCGACACGTCCATTGGAGCAGAGGAAAAATGCGGATCTAGTTGGACGGTAAGTTTTCTATGTGAGTTACAAGACACCAACATCTCATCGTATTTTCATAGAATCAGAGCGAAGTTTCGGTCATCATACATCTTATTCGAAACTATTATCAGAAGATGAATTTCTGTATCATAACTCCTTATGACGCACAACGCGCTGCGATTGAGAGACAGTTGAGGCAGGAAAAACTTCCCTGGGACGTAGTATTCAACGTGGACAGTTTTCAAGGTAAGTTGTTGTCCCTTCCGTCATACCTGTGACTAATGTTCAGTTCATTGATGCTTCAATCAGGGAATGAAGCCGATTATGTTCTTCTCTCCGTCGTCCGGTCTGCCCATGTAGGGTTCTTGCATTCGCCCCAAAGAATGAACGTCATGTTGACTCGTTGCCGTCGCGGAATGGTAGTTGTGTCCCGCCGATCCTTCTTAGAAGGTGTCGCCCGCGATACACTTGTCGGACAGCTTTCCGCATACTGGACTACTCGGGAAGGACGAAATGCGTGGGTTAATGCTCTGGATGTAATGAATTCCCGAGTCAACCTTCCAGGCGCTCCAGGATCAAAGGTGGATCCTGCGATTGCAACAGCTAGGCTATCTATATGCAGCAGGCCTTCTCACTTTCCTCACTCCAGAGCTGCTGGTCCGACCAAACCTTTCGACGTCAGCACACTGTTTCGGAAAAGTACTATCTCTTCTGTGGCACAATCACTTCCTCCTGCTACTGTTGCTCATCCGACTGCCGTGACGCCCAAATATCGGTCTGGCAAGAGTATCCATGTTCCTCCACTTCCCAAGAAGGATATCCAACCCTTTCCCACTTCTCCTGCTGTAGGGGATGTACACAATCGCTACTCCCTGCTTTTGGGTAGCAAAAATGTTCAAAAAAGAGGCGCGCGGAATAAAAACTCGTTTGATGCCAACTTCGAACCTCGTCAACCTCTGCCTAGAGTATCATTGACTCGTTCGGGGAACCTGGACACAGCTCCAAGGCGTCCTTACGCGCTATTTTCTCATCAATCCAACCCAACATATCCGGTTCCTTGGCATGTCTCTGACTGTGGAACACCCTTCCTGTATCCAGAAGAACAAGACAGCTGGAAGATAGTACGGAGGCGAAGATATCGCGATCACATAATCTCTTGATCGTCTGAGTGATACATCACAATCATATCTAACTTTAATGAAGCTCCCGCTTTTGTCAGTGTTTGAACCTAAGAAATGTTATCACGGAACCGGCACGGAAGAAAATGACCAGGGTTTCTTGTATAATCATCAAGTCGGACCTAGGTCGGAGCAGTCGTGACTCTCAATCGCATCCCGCCCCTGATATAAAACCAAGAGTCCTTCCGCGCTACCATTCACAACTCCTGAACATTGAATAATGACCTCTACACCTCCTGTAATCAGAAATCTTCCCGTTACTGACCGACACGAGTAGGTACTTCTCTGTACTTAAACTTGTATGAACAGATTAGGTGAATATCATTTTGACAGTGTGTACGATGCAATTTCTCCAGAGATATACTTCTCTGGCTCAACATTTCGCGACAAAGTTGTCCTTGTTGCTGGGGCATCCAAGGGCATAGGATATTCCATTGCTTCTTTCTATGCTCGAGCAGGAGCGACAGTCGTGATCGTGTCTAGGTACCAGAATACACTGGATGAGGCCAAAGGTCGAATTCTCTCCGAGTTAGGAGCATCCAAGCCCTCAGCGGAGATTCTTGCACTGGCAGCCGATGTCACTGATCCTAAGGCAATTGCTGGAGTAGTGGCGAAGTGCGTCGAGAAATATGGTCGTCTGGACGTAGCTGTCGCAAATGCAGCTATCGGTGGTTCTTGGGACAAGCGTAAGCCTATTCCTGTCAAGTCAAATACAGACTAACATTACTCACTGTCAGGTTTCACGGAGGGAGATCCATATGAAGATTGGTGGAAAGTGATGGAGGTGAACCTCCGAGGACCTTATAACGTTGCACAGTGAGATTCCTGTGACCACTAATCTGTCCGTCCCCGGTATTGAAGAGGATTTTGAATGTAGTTACGCCCTCCCACAACTCGAAAAGACCGGAGGATCGTTCGTCGCTGTCTCATCGCTGGCTTGCCAGGCCAGCTTACCGTTCGCAAGTGCCTATTCGGTCTCCAAGTCTGCATTGAACAGGCTCGTCGAGTATACCGCCTTGGGTAATTCTTCTTGCTCCTTGTATTCCACTGCAGAAGAGCGTCTAACATGAGTCTACACTTTTCGCAGAGTATCCTCTAGTTAAAAGCTTTGCTATCCATCCTGGCAGAATCATTACCAAGGCGCCGAAACCTAGAGCTGGCCCACCTCCAAAATGGGAGCCGCCTGCTGCAGATACTCTGGAGCTTCCGGCCGCGACGTTATTAAAGCTAACGGATGGAAGTGGGAGATTTGACTTCCTTTCAGGAAGGTACGCTAACATCATTCCCATGACATGCGGGCTTCATTGTGCAACTAATTCTGACACTTCTTGGTATTGCTGATACGTAGATTCCTCTCTGCCAATTGGGACTTGGAAGAAGTAGAGCGCGAGTGGAAGAACGACATTGTCGAGAAAGATATGCTAGTCACAAGATTCAGTGTAGTATAGTTTGCAAAATTGAGCTGAATATCAGACAGTCCAATTTGAAAGCGAGTACAGAGTCATCCATGTCAGTATTGTTCTTTTCTGTGCCGGGACAAGATTTCAGACTATACATGCAATAGTGTGCATGTATGTTCAATTAATCATGCAGAAAAGAGGTATGAAGAATGCATCAAGGCTGGCATCGGGAAAACCCCAAAACTCATATTACGTAAAATTGTGACAATTTTTGTCACAATTTTGCATAATAGTACCAGTTTGACCTTTCGGCGATATAATGCATAATTGTGACACCCCACTTATATCGGTTGTCAAAATCGGTCCAATTTTTACTGAATCTTGTATAATGAGCGGTAGATTCACTTCAATAAATCAGTCCAATGTTCACTGAATTTTGCATAATAAGCAGTACATTTGCTTTGATATGACAACTTAATCCAGCTTCAAATGTACTGATAACAAACATATCATTCGAGCATTGTATATAAAACGGTCAATGTCATTCAAGAAACGCGCAAAAAAAGTCCAAGATATCAAGATGTATGCTACTAAATTGACCGATCACTCCTCCATGCCATCGAAATCGACGTCAGGCATTTTTTCGGAAGAAGCTAGGACATTGTGTCCACTGTCCCTACAGTAACAAAAGATTAGCTATGGGAATTGCTAGCAAATCAAAAAGAACGTACATGGTGACCTCGCGATAGAGCCTAGACATCAGGACGTGATATTTGACTTTGCCTGTTCCATCGTTCCGGTATATCTTTGTTTGAAGGAGCGCCATGTGAAGCTCGTACTCATCACTGAAGTCGGCCGACACAAAATCTTGATTCTGGCGTTGATCCAGGCCTTCATGCCATTCCTTGAGTGCAGCAAAAATCTAAATACAGGAAGGGGTGCAGTGAGAACAAGAAGCTTCAAAGGATAATCACATACTGCAACAACCACAATCCCTAACAATGCTCGCGGAATCTCCTTTGAGTTATCCGAATCAATTGAGGATGAAAATGTGTCTTGGAAGCGACGTCCGAGGGATCGGTTACCAGTAAAAAAGTATTTGCGCATGACTGCCACAATGGCAGGATGTCGATAGGGCTCATTTGTGCGTACGGTACTTGATTCAACCAGCTAGAATATGTCAGAGAGACGAAACCAATCACAATGAAATGTCTTACTTTTGTGCGAGGAAAGATATAATTCATTTTGCTTAAAAGGCTTGCAATGAAATTCTTGCGGGCGTTGTTCTCGACTGGGATGAGGTGGATGCCGTACATTGCAGGAACGAGCTCTTGAGCCGCATCCTTGACTTTACCGCGCATATGACCAACTCGTCCAGTGACCTTAAAACCAAATCAGTTCATTGAAAAAAAGAACAATTGCACCATACATAGTTAGTGAGATGTCTAGTGTAGACACTATCCCTTTCATACCGATCAACGATCTCCGGAAGTTGTCGCTTCATAGCTGCCGTGATGAGGCTGTTTCGTGAATCAACCAGCTGTTGGTCACTGGCAGCAAACCCATTCTGGAAGATAGCGAGGCCAATAGCAAGAAGGATAGCCTCGTGAATAAGGTCTCGAGTCGTTTGTGATTGTGCAGTGAGAGAAATGACACGTTGTTGTTGAGGATAGACCAAGGAGGTTGATGCAGGCCAGCCGTCATTCTGAAATCAGTCAGACAGATACCGAGTCATGGAATGAGGATCACTTACGCCATTAGAGCCACCTGAATGAGCCGCAGATTTTCCTTTCGACTTCTGAATGTTCCTCTCCATGGACGGTGCCACCATAGCAGGGAGCTGACAAGTCAGTAAGTTGAAAGAAAGGTAGCCAGCGAGTGAATTACCTCTGCTGCATATTTAGCATCATGAGCCTTTGAAGCCTGAAGATGTTTAAGTTGTACGCCTCAGAATACAGAAACAATGCATACCTTCTTAATGTTAGGGACAGTACGATGAGCTGGTTCTTCTTGCTCATCATCATCACCAGCGCTCATCATACTGAGGTCCACTCTGCTTGAAGCCTCTGACAGATAATCGTCAATTTCAGGAATAGAGGCACCACGAGCCGGAGGACCTGGGTAGATAAACTCGGTCTCATCACCAATGGTGAAGCCTGTGATATATGTCAAATAAAAGTATCGGAGTAAGTGAAAGCGTGTGACTTTACTTTGTTTCTGCCCGCCTTTCTTACCACTGACAACCTTGGCACGCTAAACGCAGCTCCTGACTCAACATCCTTGGTACACTCAATGTAAAGAACTCCTTACCTCTCGTGCTAGGTCCTCCTCATCAAAATCAAAATCACCAATATCTTCCTGCTCTCCATCATCATCTTCATTGGCAGCGGCAGCATTTCCTCCAACATCTTCATCTTCGTCTTCTTCGGGCAGGAGCTCCTCCTCTTCTGGCTCTTCAGAACTAACCAGCTTCTTTTGTTGAGTGTTACGGTGTTGAGCTTTGAATAGTAAGTGAGTCGTGCACTGCCTAGTACAACAAAAAATATACTCACTGGTACTCCTTGCTTTAGTATTACCACTGCTCGGATTGGCATGAATGGTCGGTGGATTTTTTTCTATCATGACCCATCATTCCCAATAAGTTTGGCAATCGCTAATGAATATAACTGAACGTACTCTGCACCAGCGCTTTAGATTTTTTCTTCACTGTCCTATCAGAGTCTGATGCTTGTTCCTCTGCTGTGCACTTCAAAGCAGGTCTATCGTTAAGCCAGACTAATATAATTTGGTCAGTAAATACTTGATTCATGAGGTGTCGAACTGACCGCGGTTCTCAAGTGCAGCGCTTTTGGTATTTCTTTGCAATCCTATAGTCAAATTGGAATTAGCCGATCAGGTTTTAATTGGCACGACTTACGACCCCCAGGCTCTTTGGTAGGCTCTTTGCCTGGTTGTGGATTGAGGAGTTTTTTCAAGGTGCCAGCAGCAGATGACTCGGATGGAGACATGGTGGTTGAATTTTGGTTGAGGTTGAACCGCCGTGACTTCTACTTCAACATTACGTCCCAAAAGCAGATTCGCAAAACAAGGGGTTTAGGGTAGGTTCATTACTTCTTTGTGCTCTTCGACAGCTAAAACGGCAGCCTTAAACAGGTTTTCATTCATTTATTTGATATTTCAACTCCAGTATTGCCACTCTTATATACAAATCACAATGTCTACCCAATGCCAAGGCTGTAAGCAAACATTCATAGGTGGAAACCTTCTCCGACACTTGCGAAATACCAAGAATCATGCCTGCGTAGCATACGCAAACTCCATTGAACAGCCACAGGAAATCAGTCCCCAAATCACCAGGCTCCTTAACTCGCTATTGCAGAGCTCGCTAACAGCAATCCCATCACAGGAGCAGGACCAACTGGGAGCTCCGATTGCGGTAGATTCAAGTGGTGATTTTTACGGTGACTACAATGACTTCAACCACGATGACATGGACATAGGTCCAAGCCATGCACCGATTGGAGTTTCTGTTGGCCATAATACCAGTAACCTTTTGGACTCGGAAAGCGAAGGGAGTTTGTTCTCCGATGATGATGACTCGGAACTTGGCGAAGATAATTGGGAACCACTTCACAATGACTCCGAGCACTTACGTTCTCCATCACCCAAGCTTGTATTCCCCGAGGGCTACTTTGAGCCGCCGTTACAACTCCCCAAGTCTCATTTGCCCCCTGTTTCACGATCTCCGCTCATTCGTGAGCCTCACATTGTACATTATCCTGACCCTTGTGCAGGTGCACTAATAGAGTTCCAGGGAGAAATTGTTGACGAATATAGTCAGTACTCTCACAATCTCAAAGCTGGACTCAACGCCTGGGCCCCATTTGGCTCGAAAATTGAATGGGAAATTGCACGTTGGGCCAAGTTACGTGGTCCAAGCTCAACTGCTTTCACAGAGCTACTTGCTATTGATGGCGTAGGTGATTTATATTTTTCTTTGCATAGTCGATACTTATACGGACATTACAGGTATGTGAAAAGCTAGGGCTTTCTTATCGCAATGCCAACCAGCTCAATGCAATCATTGACACCTTACCCAATATACGTCCGAAGTTCATGCGCCAAGAAGTGGTTGTACAGGGTCAGGCGTTTGAGATGTACTTCCGAGACATCCTTGAATGTGTCAAATCCCTTTACGGCGATGCTGAATTTGCAGAGTATCTAAAGTTCGCGCCTGAACGCCACTTCGAGAATTCTCGATGTGAGGACCAGCTGTACCACGACATGCATACGGGAGGCTGGTGGTGGTCAACGCAGGTATGTTTGCAGAAAGGAAGTATCCATTGAGTCTTCGCTAACAGGTATCTTAAATCAGACAACCCTCGATACACATGCCGGTCGGGGACGTACAGTAATCCCTGTCCTTCTTTCATCTGATAAGACTCAGGTGACACTCTTTCGAAACAAAGCAGTATATCCTGTGTATATGACCCTTGGAAATATACCCAAGGAGCTTAGACGCAAGCCATCGCGTCGCGCCTATGTCCTGGTTGGTTATCTTCCAGTCACTAGCCTTGAGCATATAAAAAATGCTGCCTCACGGCGCCGTTCCTTGGCGAATCTATTCCATACCTGCATGCGGACTATCGTGAAGCCATTGGAAGTTGCCGGGGCCACTGGTTTGGTTATTGCCAGTGGTGATGGTCTCAGGCGACATGGCCACCCTATCTTTGCCGCCCACATTTCTGATTACCCTGAACAGGTACTGGTTTCATGTTGTATCTCTGGGCACTGTCCTCAGTGCACGATACCGCGTCAGCGCATTGGGGAGAACACTGAGCCCCATCCTTTTCGCCACCTACGCTCCATTCTCGAAGCTTTGTCAACGGTAGATCGCGGTGCATCAGCTTTTATAAAGGCTTGCCAGGGTGCTAATATCAAGCCGGTTTTCGAGCCTTTTTGGGCGCATCTACCTTACTCGAATGTCTATCTTGCAATCACTCCCGATATTCTTCACCAGCTCTACCAGGGTGTCTTTAAGCACATGAAGAATTGGGTCATCGAAGCTTATGGTGCCCATGAAATCGATGCTCACTGCCGAAGACTTCCTCCTAATCACAATGTCCGCATTTTCATGAAAGGAATCTCTACCCTGCAGCGTGTCAGTGGAATGGAGCATGCACAAATATGCTCCTTTCTGATCGGACTCATTGCCGAGACTCCTCTCCCTGGTGGAATGTCTAATGTACGACTGGTGCACTGTCTGCGTGGTCTCCTAGACTTTCTGTATCTGAGCCTTTATCCTGTTCACTCCACTACGACACTTCATTCAATGTCAGATGCCCTTGAACGCTTTCATGCCAACAAGGGTATCTTCATTGATTTAGCCATTCGCTCCAACTTCCACATTCCAAAAATACATTTTATGAACCATTACGTTGATAGTATTAAGCGAGCGGGTACATTGGACAACTTCAACACAGAGTACACCGAGCGCCTTCATATCGATCTTGCGAAGGATGCCTACCGTGCAACCAACAAAAAGGACGAGATCTCGCAGATGACAATTTGGCTGGAGCGGAAGGAAAAAGTCATGAAACATGCTGCGTATATTGAATGGGTAAAAGCTGATAAGCATCCTCCCCTTCGCTCTCATTGGATTCCACCTGGGTTTAATCTCACCAGGACCATCAAAATGGCCAAGCATCCCTCAGTATACACGGTCAAAATTAGTGATGTTGTACAGATGTATGGCGCAACTTTTTTCAAAGCGGCTCTGGCCCGTTTTGTGATTCAGTTACAACAACCAAACCTCTTGGGTGCACGACTTGATGATGCAGCATCAGGACTCTTCCTTGGTGTCTCTCGTGTGTCATCGTACCATCGAATCAAGTATATCTGCCAAGATATCTTCACAGGTAGATCCTCTACAGCTGATTCCATCCATGTACAACCTTCCCGTAAGGGTAATTATGGGCGCACTGTTCCGGGTCGTTTTGACACGGTCCTTGTTAATGTATCTGACTCCAGTTCTGTTCCTCTGGATATTAGTCAAGGTAAGTCAATGATACAATTGAAATCCAACTTCAATGGACTCTAACGTTGGAGGTATACTGTGCAGATACTCGAGTCGCTCAGGTCAG
This sequence comes from Lentinula guzmanii, assembly GCA_027919855.1. NCBI lineage: Eukaryota > Fungi > Basidiomycota > Agaricomycetes > Agaricales > Omphalotaceae > Lentinula > Lentinula guzmanii. The sequence goes on from JANVFO010000019.1 coordinate 54,957, forward strand.
GATTGTGTTTACACTTCCTCCAAAGGCTGCAGACACATTGTTTTGTGATGTACATGTACCTACCCAGGATCAGCCGCACTTTCTGGCATACATAGAATGGTTCACTCCATTTCTGGAACGAGATGCTAACCATGGCTTACACAAAGTATCTCGCTCCAATGTGGAAGATGGGCGCCTCGCCAGCGTAGTTGACATTGACAGGTTCCTGCGAAGCGTCCACTTGTTACCAAGATTTGGTCCAGTGGCAAATCGCGAATGGAGGAGCAGCTCTGTACTGGATGATTGCCCATCGTTCTTGGTAAACTCAGATAGTGATAGGCATATGTACCAGTTTTTTGCTTCAAATTCATAGTTTATATCGACCACTTCGCCACGATGAGTGGGTCTATCATAGTCTAATATTGAAGTATTGGGAGAGCCAGAGCTTACAAGGTATGCAACTGCGGGAAATCTATGTAGAAACACAGTGAGACCAAAACAGTATATTAAGGACGGAAGCTTCGCATCAATGGCAAATGCAACTCGATTGGTTACGCAGTGTAGGAGAGTTTAAGCACCTTTTGGGAACGACACGACGACCAAGTTCAGTGGGCCTTCTGACCCTTGTGCTCATACAAATACTCGCCCTGTGTGTTTGAATTAGGACATATAGTAGATGTAAATATAGGATGAGCAGGGTGTTTGTTCGTTATCGTGCTATTTAAATGAGGTAGCAGCGATAAAAAGTAAGAAGCAGGAGCCCTAGAATAAGTATGGTATCCAACCAATATAACAAACGAGATTCTAATGTAAATATGACAATCAGAAGAAATCAGAGGCACAGATAGTGGTCTAAGTTTAAGGGTAACAATAAATTTCGATGGTAGATCGAATACTTTTCCGGCAATAGTGATTGAACAACAGCACAACAATGGAGGAAATTCATGATCATGTCGTGGCCAACTTGAGCGGTGTTCAGGTGTAAATAGCGACGGTGGAGGCATTAAAGAGCGTAGAGTCCATTAAGAACCAACAGAGGGTAGAAAAATAAGCAAGTAAAGCCAATCTATACGTATTGGCCAAAGAGAGGGATTAAGGACTGCGCCAGGGTATAACTGAACACAATTGGGCCCAACGACAATAATCTAAAGCAAAATTAGGTCATGAGCATGCAGGAACAAACATCTCTTACCTTGGGAGTTAATCCCTTGAAGAATGCAGTGATACCCTCATTCTTAATCAGATCCTTGATAACGACTGCACCGTTGACCTTGCTCTCGAAATTAGCGTTCTGGATACGCGTCTTGACAGTATCCAGAGGTGCAGCGACGGTGATCGGCGTGACAGCGCCAGCTATGGATGCAATGAAGTTTTGTGTCCAGGTTGCTTTCGAATAGTCCGTAACGCCGAGGACGTAGTCTTTTGTCACAGCAGATGCACCAAATAACTGAAGTAGATTTCGTCAGTCATGCGTGTCATATTCGAGAAAACAGTTGGATAACATACTGCAAAGTTTCCTGGAGCATTTCGTGCCATTGTCCATCCCCAGCCACGGTACAGAGCAGATTTTTCCTCGGCAATAATTCGAATGATTCCTCGGCCTCGGAAGGCGTCCAGATTCACTTGACGCTTGATCTTGAGAGCGTCCAGTGGGAGTAAGACCTATCGAGTGCCGGAAAAGCTAAGTGTACTCTTCATTGTATTCAATAGAGACGCGAAAGACACGCACAACTTCACCAATACCGGTCAAGAACTTGTATACACGCTGGGCGACTTTGTATCCGGCGGCGTATCCAAGACCAGGGAATAACAAGAAGAATTTCTTTCCTAGTGAGGCTGTAGCGTGGTCTCGAAAGAGAATAGGGTTCAGAGTTGCCAGAGAAACCTGGTGTTTGTGACGTTGAGAAGACCTCGAGCACCTTATCGCCAATTTTTGGCAATGGATATAGGTTGCGCTGGAGGATTTGTAGGCAGGTAGATGCAGACAAATGAGGGTTTTCCGGTGCCGCGTGAAGGTGTAACGATCAGATGAATGCTATGAGACTGGGAACAGACGTGCTGCATAGGACTGCGTCCACAATCTACACAGGCAGCATTAATCCCGCAACAGCGCCATCGTCGCCGCCGACATTGACATCGGCAACAGTTCTGACACGTTCATATAGACGGCGCTCAATAGCTGCCCCAATCCGCAACACGTCTGCGCAAACATTCACATTCACATTCGCATTCCCACCAGATGAAGGACCCATGCGAACGGGGGCCAGGCGGCGTTTGGCATTCTTTGTAGTAGGTTTCGATAGTGGGTTGTTGTTATTGTTAGATTTGTGATAAACATTGTCTTTGTCTTCATCTGAGTCGTCTTCGGAATCGTCTTGTGAAGCGATGAACTCAGACCCACTGCTGCCAGAGTCTGTAAGTAAGAGCAAGGTGCAAAGGGGTAGAAAACGCACCTCGAATGAGTTTGGAAGCTGCCCCAAAACGCGCGCACCGTATTGGCAGTAGTTGGGCAAGCCGTTTTAGCGAAAGCGACAGCAGACTGCAACGAAGTGAGGAGAACATGCAATTAGAGAGCTAAGAGATTTCTCCCGATCAGAGGCAAGCCCTCCTTTGCTAGGTACCTCCGCCCGGCTAAGAAGAAGCAGTACCAGGCAAAGGTGGAGCAGGCTTGCCCATCGCGGTAAGAGAGCAAAAAGTTTTACGGCGCTAAATAATTGTTGAACTTCGTTCAAATTGCTTGCGGGATATTTTATGGTTTGGCAAAATACGTAGCAATATGCAAAATTGTGCCATAATATTACGAAAATGTCAAAATCCGTTCAATTGTGTCATATTTTGAATTTTGGGGTTTTCCTGATGGGTATAATGTATATATAGAGACTACTATAATCAACGTATAAAGCAGCATGAAGTAGCTAATGTGAACTAACAAGTGTGTTAGCGCAAAGGTACAAGAAGGTTAAGTAGGTAGATAGAACTTACCTCAGAGCCACATAAATTGTGTGAACTGAGAGCATGAAAAGCAAGATGTCCAGAATATATGTAAAAAGTCCATAGGGGTACTCGCAACACTAAGTGTACCGACTGTCGACCACGAACGTTTATGACTCACGGAAATCGTGTTCTGTATCGTTCGTCCAGGATAGCTGCAGTTTTCTTCACAGTTTTATCGAGTCGTAATACCAAAGGCATCTCAACTGCAGTGATGCTGGCATTTCATCGTCAAGAGAGCAGAGGATAACTTGGACACTCAATCACTCATCGTGGTTTGACGGTAGCCCACTTCATAGCCTGGCTAGCCGTCTGTAGTTCACAAAAAAAGAGTAAACTCGTTTGTGAATAAAGCCTGGTACCGAGGATGTGTAGAACCTCCATGCTCCCCACTTTTAAACTCCGACCCAATGCCGAAGTTCTGCATAGCTGTGACATGTGTAATAGTGATTACGTAGCTCATCTGTATACAGTGATAATCGATTAACCTGCGATTTTGGTTTTTTTTTAATCTACATTATGGATTTGCCCAATTATGAAGAATCGGGTTCAGACTCTAGCCTCTCTGATACTCAAAGTCTCGATGATACTCCTATTTCAATGCCAAATACCTATCCACTTCATACTACACCACTATCCAGTGTTACATCACCGTCTATTCCAAGCACGATGCCCACTCATATACACACCCCAATGTACTACTACCCTTATCCCACCCATCCAAATCAATTACCATTCACATGGCCCTCTCCTGCAACACCCTCTCCAGCTATCTCAGCCTCCAGCTCTAAACCAAAATCCCAAGCTCGAGACCAAAGCACTCATACAATGAGCCGAAATGGATATGCATCCAAGAATTCTGCAAAGCCCATGGAGCTGTATCAGTCTAAGCTCGAGACAATATTGAAAACCATACAAAAAGCTCGATGGACCGTTGGGGACTTCTTATATTATTTCTCGCGAAATGAGGATGAAAATGGAGTTCCTATTCAAGGATGTACACGGACCCATTCGGGTATGCTCTCATCCTTTCTAAGAGGCGACACAAAGAAAACTTCAGTGATGATTGTCCAAGAATGGATTAAAAATCCAATGGGTCACCCAAAGTCAGAGAAGAGCTCACAGGGAGCACACGATGAGCATTCACATATCTTCTCCCCAGACAAGCCTCCTGAGGAGCTTCATTTCGCATATCCTGCTTTGACATCATGGGCTGCGCAACTGGTCAAGGCAGAACTTATACGTACCGCAGAAACTATGGTTTCTGAGCAGGGTGGCCTTCATACATTTTTGTCTGGGGCAAATGACATTTCGGATCAGAAGTTTGGGGGGAAACTCTGGACAAAGCGAGGACAGCACTTGAAAAAGGGCAGCCACTGTTTTGGGATTACTGTATTGCAATGGCTACATCCCAACCTCAAAAACGCAAAAGTCGAGCCAAGGACGCACCTGAAGGCGCCATGGCAATCCCAAGAAACTATCGTCCACCTGAAATCGTGAGTGACAGCCATAATCATTGAAGTGATAAAGCAATAACCTTCTTGTATACAGGTTGTGACCTATGCGATGTCGTCAATCTGTTATTCAAGAAATAGAAATGCAAAACTCCTGCCAGCCGATAAAGGCCTACTCCTTTTCGCAAGCAGAGCGAATCGGTATATCTTCTCCCATGAATCCCGTATTGGAGCTTCTATTAGCTACAACGCAACACTCGAGATGTTGAACAAGTACGCAATACACGATGGATGTTCTGTACGTGAAATCACTGCTGATCCATGCAAAAATGGAATCGTCCGTTTTGATAACGTTCAAAAGCAAATAAAACCTCGATATTCACGGATGAGCAGAGATGCTTTGATGCTGATTGGTTGTGCTGGAACATTTGCAGAAGATGAGAGCTTTGAGGCAGGATCACTGTCTCTTGATGACAAAAAGAAAGCATTAGCAAAAGGGCTTCGTGCGGAACTTACATTCGAAAAACTTTGGGCCAAGGTAGATTGGACATTCATCGATAACACCCCCTTTGTTGTGGATTGAGGTGCTTCTGGATTATTCGAAGGATGTTCCAGAATTTGATGAATACTACACAAAACTGTGTCAGGTATTCATGGAGACTGGAACGAAACGCCATGTCACACCACATAAAACCAGAATCTTCCCTCTCAAGTCAAATGGCTATAACGAAACGACAATGACAGGTCTCCTGAGTGCAATCAAGGACTTCTTTGCCCAGCTCGGTCAGACTCCCGATTCCTTTTCGCCGCGCTTGACATTGTTTGGAGGTGACGGACTGAGCTATGAGCGCATGGTCCAGCTGAAGAATTACCTACAGTTCCAAGAGAACGAGTTCGAGCGTATGGAAATTCTTGAACCATTTCTTGAAATCTGGCATACTGTCTGGACCAATCTCAGCCGGATATATGAAGCGCATTGGGTGGGACTTACTAGTTCTGATCCATCGAGTATCGGTTTCGGTGCCAATACTCTGAAGCGCAGAGCACCAGGGAATGTCAAGAAAGTGGATTATTATGTGTACATGGATTTACTGGATAGTCAGGTTGATGCTCGTGTACTTGATATTTGGAGGTACGCATTGCAAAAGCGCATGATTTCTGCTAAATTTTCTGAGATTATTTATCTTTAGTAACGAGCTGGAAGCCAAGGATCTATTTGCTGACCTTGGAAAATGGTCAAAAGAGGGCGAGCTCCCATCTTTTGAAGTTTTGTATGAAAAGGCAAAGACTTTACACAAAAAATTCAGCATGCCATCTGCATTTAGATCCGCTACATTTTGCGGTGAAGGATACAAAGAGGGCTCTCCATGGAAGGCTCCGAAGCAGAGCAAGACCTCAGCTGCCTTTGAGAAGCCTGATACGAGTAAAAAGACTGGCAAGGAGAAGAAGAAACAGCCTGAGGTCGAAGTCAAAGCGTTGGGTGATGAATCATTGGCGCGATCAACGCGATTGATTTACGATGGCATGTTGTCCAAGTTGATCAATCGCGCAATACGACATGGAGATGTTGGTTGCGTTTGGGAGTGCATGAAAGTTAGTGTTTGCTGCATCTTTGCAAAATGCATACTCACTCACTTGTTAGATCATGCTATTCTCATTTGCTGGCTCCTCGCACACGAAATATACGGCATATCTACTTGAGATGATATGCAACTTCGAGCTTGAAGCAGACCCAAAGCTACAAACTGTGTTCTTTGACAACTGGCTGATTTGCCCCAATGGTCGGACATTCGAAGCAGGAGATCTTTTCCAGGAACAACTACAAGCAGAATTATATGAGCATGTTCAGAACGATCAGGGGTTTGACGATCCACATATCCGTAATCGGATTTCACCTAACGTTTATCGCTTCAAACAAGTGAAGAAGGAGAAACATGCCAGTCTAGGACTTGCCTTGCGCTCTGGAAATCATATACCCCCATCGCGAATGGCCGACATACGTAAATTGATGACTCGCTATGCTCTCGAAGAGCTTCATCTATTCCGGAAGGGGCGGAGCTATGGCGAGGCTGATGTCATGCGGGTTGATGATTTAGGACGAGGTGCTGTCAGTCTGCAGAGCGGGAGGTTAGAAAAATGGATCAGAGATACATGCCGTTCTCGAAAGCTAGATGAAGGTGCTGCCGAGACACTGATATCACTTGAAAGTCAAGCTTTTGTTAGTCTACCTGAAGGGTTAAACCCTGATGATCAACTGCAGAAGGATGGGTTTGCATTCAATCCGGATGCAGCAGAAGTCCATAGTGATGACGAGGATGAGCCCCTAGCAGATCAGAGTGATAGTAATGATGAAAACGACAAATGAATGTTATTAGGAGCAATATAGTATGATAACAGTGGTACTTCAAATTATATTCTCTTTTGCGCTTGCAGATCGAGTGCGGTGTTGTTTGATCTTGTCCAAATCACCAGCATCAGATAGTTTCCGCTTGTTACCGGGCCATGGTGTTGAAGACGATGAAGATGACAGAGAGTTAGAGAGAACACTGCAAACAACAATCAGAAATGATCAATAAGAGATATTCGACTTACGTAGATTTCAGAGGTGGCAAACGAATATATACTTTTTGATGAGTGGGCACTCGCTTTGGTGGTGGTGTTGGTTTCGGTTGATGAGAACCCGGCACAGACTGTGGCTGAGGATTCGACGGAATAGTAGATGATGGCCGTATACCCACAAATGTTGAGAAGAATGTATCATAAGACGAAGGAACTGGATTCGTTGCATGTATACTGTTGTTGACCCTGTAACGGAGAAGCTCAGCAAGTGATTGGCCAATGGAACAATGACTTACCTTTCAACAGGAACATCGTCTCCATTGGGATCGAGTGCAATCCTCATACGATTGAATTTCCTTTGGAGAGAATTTAGTTCGCTCATGAGAGGAACTTCGTTACCCTTCAGAAAACCATTCACGCATGGGACCAGGTCAGCTGTCGTCTTCAGTTTGGCAAATTCATTGAGCAACGAGTGGATCAAGCAATCGGGGAGCAGAGATTCCGGAGGGAGGTATTTGATTGAAATATCTCTGGAAGCATCCCATACACGTCTACAAAATGCCGACAACTGACGAAGGCCATATTCTCTTTCTACTTCAGTCAGTTTTTTGGCCAGGACAATTCCATTTCCAACTCGAGAAACAGCCGCCTTCTGAGGAAGAGCAGGTAGCGGTGGTTCTGGTTGGCATTTGCTACACCTGCAGTCAACCATAGAGCGAGGAAGAGGGTGAAGGTGTGAACATTTTTCGCAAGTGCAGACAGGATCGGTCTCAGGGTTGGCAAACTGAATATCAATCTCTTTATCGATACAGTCAGATAGAAGCAGGCGTGCCATCTTCCTGGTCATTTTCCCTTGACTTCCTTGTTCCAGATTGCTGGGACCAAGCTCCTGGATTGAGCTATCATCGCGGCCAGGTTTCAAAACCTCTTTGGCACGCTTCATTGTCGATTGCGTGAAATAATTGATGCAGCGGGGACCTGTGGTCAAAGAGTTGGAGATTCTACGACCAGCGCGACCACCCTTCTGAAGAATGTCAGACGGGTCTTCGGGCTCGATATTGATTACATCGTCAACATTAGGAAAGTCATTCCCAACTTTGAGAGCATCGGTGGTGATTAGGAATTGACAACTGACGTCATTAACGAAGATGTCTCGAGAAGTTTTGTTATATTTATCAGAATATAACGAACAGTATAATCGAGATCGCTTGCGGCGCGCAGGAGAATTGGAGGGAGATGATGTCTGCCACAGGTAAACAAACAGTCGGAAGGCAAGGGATATGGTGCGGCAATAGATGATCGTTTTACGTTGACCGTTCAAAGCCCAATCGAAATCCGGAAAGCTCCAGCCTTGAAGTCCATGCCTCAGAACACGAAAAATGAACTGGAGCTCTGGACGATGATTTGAGCGTCGCGTGAAAACAAAGGAACCTGAACGCAGACCAAGAATCCGCATGAGCGAAAGGGTATCAATGCCTTCAGGTAGTGTAGCAGTCACACCAGTCAGTGTGGTCCAACGTGGCAAACGCATGAGGGCATTTCCAATATCACGAAAGGAGTTGCGAAAACCTGGAGCCCCCCATGTCAGGACAAGATGTATCTCATCCACATCGAGCGCAACGATACGGGAGTAGAACGAAGGAATAGATAGCGCTGTGTTGAAGGGTTTGGATGCAAGCTGTTCAGGTGAGAGAAGAAGACATCGAAGCTGCGGTTGAGTTGCAAGAGCCCACAGATCGATGGAACGGTTGCGCGCATTCTTCAGTGTGTCTTCATTTATGGCCAAAGAAGGTATACCCAATGCATTAAAGGTTTCTGCCTGAGTTTGATTTGATATTTGTTAGTACTGAGAGCCATGTATGAAGAAAATTCTTGATAGACGCACCATGTCTTCCTCTAAACCCTTGGTTGGATAAATAATGATGCACAATGGATTTGTTGGAATGAAACGTTCAAGACTGTGCTTGAGAGGATGATCTTCTGAAAGCTTCTCCATCTCTTGAAGTAAGACCATGAATCCAGAGAAGTATGTGGTCTTGCCGCCGCCTGTTCTGACCACCGAAATAACATGGAACCCATCCATAGCCTTGCAGATTCCTTCGAGGACATAGTCGTGGATATCATGTGTGAATCGAGGTCGAATGAGTTGTCTTACTAAGGCCAGATTCTCCGGCGTCGAAAACCCCGAAGGGCTGTCGTCCAGATCGTTAGGCATACAACGAAAAAGATAATAAAGGAAAGAAACGAAGTGATCAACAACGCGAGAACGCGACTGCACGTGCATTGTGAGGGGGGCGGCAACTGTACGGCTTCTGGCGGAGTTTGAATGTGGGGAGCATGAAGCTTCTACGCATCCTCGGTTCCAGGCTACCCACTTCAAGGCTAACGGTTTAAGTCAGGTGATCTCCGTGTGGACCGATTCTGTCTTTCGCACAAGAGCCAAAATAATTCATTATGATGATACACTACTCTTCCGAGTCGTCCCTCTTCGTCTCCAGGCGCTCTCGCCCCGACTTACAGCCCAAGAATGATCTATTGAACCGTCGCTGGATTTTCGGTTCCTGTATAATTCTAAGTATCACCCAAGCGAGTACATTATTCATTTTGCTTATTTTCAGGCGACTCTCAGTCTTCTAAAAGCACAAGCAAATATACATAGCTCTGATTGAAGCACGTCGCAGCTTTGCCAACAATAGGGAGTGATACCACGAAGGAAAAGTCTTTTACAACGTGTCAATCAATATACCTCATGCATTCGCTGCCTTTTATTGTCTTAATCTATCAAGCCGTTCGCCATTGTACCCATGTAACTGCTACCTCACAAGCTCTCACCCGTACTATCATCCAGTCATTCACAATGAGCGACAACAGCTCTTTTCACAATCCCTACCCAATCTTTTCAGCATCTCACAGGGACGCTCAAGACTTAGCAATTCAATCATCAGATGCATCAAACTGGGCCAATAGTACACCTCATAACTTGGTCCAGTCAGATCACTTCAGCAAGTTTCAGACCGCCATTCAACGACTCGGAGTATTCCCGCTAGAGCGAGCTAACTCAAAAAGTGACTTTGATGATGGCTCAAACTCGGATATACTGTGGTCGCACTGGCAGACACACCGCTTGGGCTTCAGCTCGGAATTCGCAGGACACCTGTCGGATATTGCAACTGACATGAGGGAAGCGAAAGACGCTAGGGAGGAGCCGCTAGCTGATGAGGATGTAAGCCCTCAGAGAGTTGTTCGAGGGTTGCCGAAGTTCATAATGAGCACATATCATGATGAGCTCAAAACGAGGTAAACACCTGGCAGAATAACCGATAGAACTTACTGTATCTATTCATAGGCGATCCGGAACGGGAACGGAGATTCACGAAATACGTCACGGTGGTAAGCCGTATGCCTGGCATCTATCTCTACAATATCTGAAATTGAGTACCTGTCTCTTTCTCAAGGTGTACTCGAAAGCCCGCAGAAAAATCAAAACAGTATCCCTTTGACCTTGAAAGAGCACAATAATGCTGCACCACTGCCAGTAAGAATACCAAAATGGATAACGTCGTGGGTTCTATTTTCATCGATGGTGGGTCTCCCTTTATGGATGGATCATTCTTGACAACTGTTTACAAACGCTCCTCTTCGTCGTCTTTTAACTTCAACTCATGCATTCACAGATTGGTATCTGGGATCTATGGGCAATGAGGTGTGTAACATTGTCACAGCTCTCAAACCACTTGTTTATGATATTGTTCACTCTTTAGAGCCGGAACTGGTAGAATGCTCGTACGTCAACTTCTATCCTAGCAGCCTCATTGAATGGTCCGAACTTGCCTCTTCAGTTTGAGGAAATTGTCCTTACAAAATCAGAAATTATATTTCCAACCTCAATTGTCTCGAGCCACTGGTTGTCCGATCCGATAAATCAAGGTATATGGTGATCTGGCTGCTTACATCGGTGACAGGACTCAATACGATTTCTCTTGATTATATAGTATTTCCTCAGGCTACGGAAGTAGCGTTGAACATCACATATCTGGTCCTCGCGCTCTTCGGATGGCCCCCAGCATCACTTTTTGCATTTGCTTCGGTCATGCTCACCTTGGGACAGGTATGAATCCTTCGACCTTTCGAAATCATCTCAAGAGTTTGACCTATGGACATCCTGTCACCTTTCAAACCTAGACCCTTTCACTCTTGGCGCAGGTCTACTTCTATCCTAATTTCTTATCCAACCCAATACGCTTGTCCACGGTATCCTGGGTTTCGGTTCTGATGTGCGTTCCCCCCAAGTTTTGTCATTATCGCCATACTGACCAACGGCCCTCAAAATTCCGATACAGATTCCGGGTAATGATACCCTCCGTAAACGGTTTCGTGGTCTGCAAAAAACTTTGCTCTCTTCTGGTGGATCGAGAGCGATCCTTTTGAAGATTCGAAAAGGGACGAAGACGATGATACAGCCGTATACTTTTATGGTCAACGTGAACCCTTAATCTTAAGTGATAATCTGCATGCTATGCAAGAGTAATTATAAAATTCTACCTATGCTGGACGGATATCATACGGTATTCTTTTATTTGATACTGTGGAGCTCGACTAAGCTTTTTCCAAATCGGCAGCAGTGCCATTGGCGTCAATATCCTCAACGTCGTTGTGTCTGAATAATACAAATCATCAGTTAATGCCACAATCGTCGATGAAAGCAACAAGGAAAAGCGGGATGGCTTTCGCGTTCATGCGAAGAAAAGAAACGAGACGTACTTGTCAGAAAGATACATGTCCTTGACGAAGAACGAAAGTATTACGGGAACGACTGCAATGGCTGTGGCGACGATGAGGAGAATTTTCATTGTGTAGTCGTAAGAGGTTATCTGTGGGTGACGGATGTCAAATGGTTAACAGAATGAAGACGACAATGAGGCCCACTCACAATTCCGTCATAAACCGCCTCGTCGGACCTGTAAGTTATCGCGGTCGTGATACTAGCGTAAATGCTGTCAATTTCCGTCGAGTTGAGAAGGCCATTTAGGTTTTGGGCCAGCTGTTTAGGCATATGGTCCCTCCAGATCGCGGCAGCAAGTGCGGAGCCCACGGCGTTCTACAAGTATCATGAATTCGGTATTGGGTCAACATAGACCTAGAGATCACTCTTACCCCAATCGCCGCCCATAACAACACGAACGCAGTAGCTGTCCCGAGATCTTGATGTCGCACACTTCCTTGCGCGAGCAGCTGTGAGGAACAGGCAGCAATGCCGCCTCCGAGACCTTGAAGGACTTGACAAATAACGAGGAAGCCTGTGGTGCCATGTGCGCCTTTAGATTTAATCATGAGGCCGACACCTAGAAGACGGATACAGAGACCGATAGTGAGGAGCCACTATTATGTAGGAAGCGCGAGAGGGTAAGATATAGAAGGTAGAATTATTGGTTGACTAACCTTGGTGCGGCGAGTGTATGCTTGTACAAAACCAGTCAGGATACCAAACACCGTAAGTGCTAAAGTCTGCGTGTATGCGAAATAGCTAGGTTCGAGGCCGCCCGGTTCAAATCATGATACGAGTAAGATGGAAAAAAACCTACTTTTGGTCAACAGTGCTCCAGTCTTTTGTGACAAAGATGAAACTGTACTGGTATGTGTACTGCAGGTAGAAAGACACAAAGTCGAAGAACCCGATGAACGCCGGGAACAGAATCGTCGGATTCCTGAAGAATGCCAATGGGAATACGGGTATTTTGGCAACATAGGCTTCATAGGGAATGAACGCGAGAAGAATAACGCCACCGCAGACAAGCATTGCAATGATGCTGGGCGAGTTCCAGGTGGTGTAAGCGCCGTTCACGAGGGTGAGGCTGATGAGGTGATTTCAGCTTGGATAGGGATCTAGTAGAGGAGAGATTTACGCACGGAACCAGCAAACAAGCCCATCCCGCGGCAAAAATCAACAATCCCAAAGCATCCATGTCGACTAGGAAATTCCAAAACTTTCGCAAAAACGGCTGATTCGAGACGATTCTAGGTGCATCTGACTCTCCAGTCGCGTCATTGATGTTCGTCGCCACTACGCCAAGTTTCTTTGCACGGTGCTGAGCCCAATAGAGGGTAATGGTGATGGGAGCGACGGCAGCTGGGACGATAATCGCGAACATACCGTAGCCCCATCTCCAACCGGATTGGGCAAGGACGTCGGCAGAGATGTTAGATGCTACTGCCCAGTTCACGAGGAACGGAAGCGAGTAGAGGGAGGATAGGAGGGAACGCCATCGTAAATTCGTCACGTCGCCGATGATAATCTAAGAGAAGACGAAGGAATGTTGGTTCTCAGTTTACGGGAGAGCGAGCCAAATGTAGCAAACCTGAATCAGGATCTCCAAGCACGAGTAGCCCACATAGTAGATGATCCCCCCGGCAGCGTAAGTGTTGATGCTGGTACATGAAGCGAGAACTACGATGGATAGAGCGAGTTGGTTAGTGTTCTTCGGCGGTGATAAATAGTAGAAGGACGAATGAGTGGAAAGCGATGTGGTCACAAGGACATTGGTAATGAACGGTTGAATGCATGTTAAGAAAGTAGAAGATTCTAATTCAAAGCAACTACAGGGCCATACTCACGGATGTAGCCTAGACAATAGAAAAACACTAAGAACGTGAAGGCCTCCGCGCGACCGAAGGTATCAGCAATCTAACGCTGGATAAGCATATGGCGCAGCTAACATGACGGGAAGCAAATCATACGCACCTTGGCAGCGACAGGCTTCATACATGCTAGAATGATGGCCTATGAGATCCTTTAGCCGTTGCAGATGGCGATAAGAGTGGGTAAAAGGTTTACCTGAGCAGTAGCGATAGCCCCGAGAAGAGAATGCTGATTGAACGAGGATGTCGCGTACGTTTGGTAAGTGTAGGTCGTTTCACCTGTTGGTAGATAAGGTCAGGAACAGTAGCAATAGAGGAGAGCATTAGTTCCCATAACGCAGAAAATATCGAAGCAAACTAGAGAGTTAAAGGAAACGGGAACGTACCGTCCAGGGAATAGACATACGAAATGAGTGCAATGCCTATCCAAAACGCAATTCTAGATTTTGGTCCCCTGTATAGAGCACACGCTACAATGAGCTCTGGACGCATAGGACGTAGAGAACTAGGGGAAACTACCGTACCAGACACGTTGAACAGCTTCCACCTTCGCTAAACCCTCTGTCTGCCCCTCTCCAACAACATCCACGCTTGGGGCACTGTGCTTCTCATTGTACTCGTGGGAGGAGCCATGCTCTTCATTGAGCTCATGTTCCGAGTGCGAGCGATTCATCGTCATATTGGCCATATCAGACGAACGACTCAAAGGAAGTTCAAGTCAGAGGAAGAAAGTGGGAACGTTATCAGATAATATCAAAAAAATTATCTGATAACAGAGCTCTTATATAGCCGCATTTGATTATCTTTGATTGCCGTTGTTTTTTTTGCATTGAAATCCACAAGGCAGTGTAAGTACCTGATAAGTTCGGGAGGTCGTGACAGTCGAGTAGAGGTTGTTGAAAGTAAAAACTCCGAGCCAGCTGTTGCCCAGACCTTATGAGAGGCTTACATACATCTCGAATTGCTGATGATGTCGCAGAAGACGTCGAGAACGATGGATGGTTGAGAGTTTTGTAGAAGATCATGACTGTGCAGGTCCATGAAGCGCCATGTGATGAGGCACACTCGTCGTAACTTTCTCACCATCATTCGCGACTGGCCAGTGCAGACTATGGTGTCAAAGCTTTCCATTTCATCTGTCTCTCTCTCTCTCCCTTGATCTCTTATAATTTTGCTTCTCTCCTCGGACCTCATCAGTCGAGGCACAGTACCGTGCTGATGATCGACCGAACTTTTGTCTGCGCTGCAGGAGAATCCTTTTCAAAAGCCCAGTCCGCTATGTACGCGTCGCTTTCCGTTCGTCGACGAAGTCCTGGTCTTTTTTTCTTTTTTACAACGGCCACTCGATCGTCCGAATAAATACTGTGGAATGCAGATCTCTGCTTGCACTATCGACACGTCTGTTCGTTCAACGCCGGAATTCCACAGTTGTTACTAGCTCTCTTCGTGTGTATGCGCCAAACTATGGGTCTCGAATCGACTAATGCCACTGACAATCCGGAGAAAAAGAATCATCGTCTAGTCTCCATCAACTATCGCAAGTTGTGTTCCATCACTGTTATCATCAATCTCTCAGCGTTCTCGTCTCTCGAACAATGTTTAGATCTCGTATCTGACCAGCTGCCGACTATCTAGGTACTTGATGAACCGGCTTCACGAAACGCAGTCGAAAGTGAATGCAATTCTTCAAGAATAATTATACTCCGATGATCCTCGTCGCTTTAGCATATGCTGATATGAACAAGTTCTCTGTATGCCTCAAGCCCATGAGACCCGAACTCTCAAGTGCCTTCTTAATTCAAACTGTTCCCTTCCTTCCGCCCGTATCCGTTTTGTTATCCAAGGCTCGCATTGGGCTGATATTTTCCAGACCGAGCCAGTCTGAGCTCTAGAATACCTCACTAAGGTCTATGGGAGCTCGGCTTCCGACCAAGGACCCGAGTTTCAACCACTCAAAACGTGTTACATCCTGCGGTGAACGTTGAACGACTATATTCTTAACGCCGACTCGGAGGGGACGATATTAATTCTAGCTAGTGATTGTGAGACAGGCAATGGTGGAACATTCGGTGCTCCTGCGCGTGCTGATGCTTCAATTGTGTAATCATTTTCAGATCTATTCGAGAATCGACTATCTTCAATCATTGATCAAAGGTCGAGGGTGGTTCTCTATGTTTTAAATCAAACGGTCATGATCTTCACATACCCAAGGACGTTTGAACATTATCTATATATTCGAGCAGCAACATCCACAGCGGAAATTGTCCCCGAATGTCTTCCTCAGCTACTCCCACTCCAGAGCAAGTTGCCCAAGCAAGTATTACTTTGTGAGCTCCATTCAGTTTGCCCTGGTCTTGAGGACTGCGACCTATCTCTTTCGTTCAGCACGGGGCCAATCGTAAGTGTATTGGATATGTCTGAAGATGTTTTGCTTGATTTGCACGGACTCGTAGCTTCTTGCTGGATTTCTTCACTGGGGCTTGTTCGGGGCGTTTTTCACTCAGCTATGTGCGTAATGAATCTTTGATCCCTCAAGAATTGTGACCAAGTCTTAGTATGATATTCTTTGATAGACAACTACACGTCTTCAAGTCGTTCTAAGCATGACACCCTTGTTGTACAAACTTTCGGTAACAGTACTTTCTTTTCCTCAGAAGTGGTGATCTCATGTCATAAACTCTCCCAGTTTATGTGACTATCATCATTCAGCTGTGCGCCATATTCTTCATCACGCACACCATCTGGGGAACCCTGGTACTTAATTTTGGCGTTATCGCAATCGTAACGCACGTCCCATGGTCGGTACCTCTGGCGCTTTTGACAACGGGAATATGTGCGTTTCCGATCAATTCTTCCTTTCTTCGAGTCCCTTTTACACAAGGTGCTGATATCACTGTTAATTGTTAGCCACATCACTGGCTCAAATGTTCTTTTCTTGGTACGCCACCTTCTCCTGCTAGGCTGTTCCTGCTACATGGTCCCTGCTGCGTCCCTTCATACGGATTGATTGACACAATTTTCTGTGATCATAGGCGTATTTATACTCTCAGCGGAGGGGCGACTAAAGGAGGCAGGTTTCTGATGGTATTCTTGTTTATTGCCATTATAGTGGGTATCAATCGCCGTAACTGGGATTTCAAGCTAAGTTAGGCTTTACCCATCAAGATATCAACTATGCAATTTTCAGCATGCTTAGCATTCAATGTCAAGGTCTGTCTGCTTGACGTGGGCACGATTAGGATGTACTAAATTCATCAAACAATAGTTCTACCTCATAAACCGCAATTTTGAGCTGGTGCCTTCGCTTAATAAAATTTCGGAGGTCAATACCCCGAGTATATATTAGTTCAACAGTTCCAGTCTACTCACAACTCATCGCTAGGTTTGGTTAGCATCCGCCGTCATAGGGGACTGGATAAATGGTGTAACTTTTGTGGTCATGGTTAGCTGCATCTCTTGAGCTCATAAACTAGGGGCTCATCGAATGTCAGATGCGTCGGGAACGGAAAAAGACTGCTTTTCCGCAAACCAAGGCCGTACTAGACAAGATAATCATCAACTTTGTGGAATCAGGACTGATCACCGCCACACTGGCGTTAGCAGATCTCATCGTATTCCTTGTGCTTCCCACCACAACTGTCCGCGTAACGTTGTGAGTTTGATTTATTTCTCTCAGCTGATTGATTACCTTTGAACTGCCAATGATAACAACTCCGACAGGGAGTTTACACTGGGCCCATTGTGAGTGATATTTTCTTGCAACAATATACTGGCTGATTTGTAAATCTCTTCAGATACGCCAACGTGATGATGGCAAATCTGAATAGTAGAGAAAAAATCGGACAAGTCGCGCGCGCCTTGGAGTTGAATACCTTTACATCAAGCTCTCATGGTTCCCAGTCTCGTCCAGCAGTTCAATTCAGCATCCAGAATCCGAGTAACACATATTCTACGTCAATAGGTCATCCAACAGACCTAGGCAGAGTACGTCTGGATACTTCCGTAATCCACCACGGTGATGATGGGGTTTTGTATAATGTGAGTCATGGTTTAGCAGGTACTCGAATCAGTTTGACGATTTGTATTGTAGAGCGATTCAAATCTGGATGCGAAGCTCTCAAGTCTGACTTGAAGGACTTTCGTCACTGTACATACAGTAAAGATATTGATTGAGCATACTATTTAACGAAAAAATGTGCGCTCACTTCGGACAACGCACATTGATTATGCGCAGGTTATGTGCTGCTCTGATGAAATGAATAAAGTACGATTTGCTCCAAGCGAGCTGGAATATGTCGAGTGTTTCCTTGATTTCGTATGCATTGACGTTGTGGCGCACTACAGTACAATACACCTCGTGCTGTGCGAGGAATTTGCGGAGAGTCGGTGTGGCAGTGAGCAGGCCGCGCCTTCATGACGTAGGCCGCCCCGGCAATCTTGATTGATTCAATCATGAGAATATTTGTGATCGTCCCGGCATTCAAAGTCACGTAATCCAATTTGACCTTCTTCCTCGTTCCTTCGTTCTCTTCTCTTCGTTGCTCTTCCTCGTCGAGTCTTTTCTAGGTGCTTTTTTGACGTTTACACGTTATAACCAGACGCAGACACCTCGAAACTGCAACGATATCGTCGTCAATTACATACAAGCACAATTGCACATAACACCCAGGACGCTTTAGCAGCGATTATTATTATCGTGCATCAGGAATACTAGGCGTCCTTGCCTTTTGGTATCACGTACGCTCAGATGGCTGGTACCATGATGGAAGCGTCGCCTGGTACTTCCTCTGCCCAGGAAGCTTGTAATCCTCAACCTACTAATTCTTCATCTTCAAACCTGACTTCGAACCTTCCTCCTCCTGCCGTGCAACCTTCAGTTGTGACAACCTCTCTTGCTCAAACTACTCGACTCGCTGACGGAAAAAAAATGATCAATCAGTACGTTATGGACGCCAAAGTTGGCTCTGGACAACACGGGAACGTTTGGCGATGCTACGAGAACAAATATTATTACTCCTACTACGATGGTCAGAATGCTGAAGAACGAGAGAGGATCGAGAAGCAAAGAAACTCGAAGGTGCTGGCTATGAAGATCGTCAAGAGAGATAATCCAAAGGCCAGAAGGGAACGCCAGTATAAGATGTTGAGGATGAGAGGCGGACTAGGCGCTGTTGGAGTAGGGTCAAATAATTCTGGAAGTAGCGCAGGTAACGCTGCAGGAGCTTCCAACTCGTCAGGTACCGCAAACGGACTAGGAACCACTCGTCCGCGAAGCACACCGACAGTCGTAGATGGTATACGTACAGCAGAGCAGGAGATACGGAAGGAGATTGCGATCATGAAAAAATGTAGACATCCGCATGTGGTCCGGTTGTATGAGGTTATTGATGATAGAAAGAATGAGATGGTCTTCATGGGTAAGTCTTCTGCAATTCTAAGCTTTCGTTCACGAGTTCGTCTTGCTTCTTTTGCATTTTGAGTACGAACCTAGTTCTGTGACCTTTATCTCCATTCTGGTTGATTGCTACTTCTCACCGTGTGTGTATACCTAGTTCCTTCGCCGCGTAATTCGTGCTCTTTGTCAGTGGTACTCCAACTTGTTGTTTCGTTTTTCGGTCCTTCAAATTGTTTCCTCGCGGTCTCTTGCATTATTCAGTTACTGACTACTTCCTTTTCAGTAATGGAATACCTCGGCGGCGGCGAAATCCAATACACATCGCCATTATCTCCCGGTACTCCGATTCTCACTGTCGAGCAAACCCGCAGGATTATGCGCGATGCCATACTTGGGCTCGAGTATTTACATCATCAGGGTATCATTCATCGAGATATCAAACCCGCGAATCTGCTCTGGAGTACGGACCATGATAGAGTGAAGATTGCGGATTTCGGGACTGCACATTTCAGGTAAGTTGGGGTGATGAGACGCTTTCTTTCTTTCCCCTTCATATATGAGTTCGGCATCTTTGAGCTTGGCTAGTGCGTTCCCGCATGCATTCGTCGGCTTCTGTACCGAAAATTTCGTTCCTAATTTTACAGACAACCTTTACTCCCTTTTGATCTCGTCGCCGCTAATTTGCAATGTCCTTCTCAATCTTACCGCCTATGTTTTGTTTTGGATTCATAACGGTGGAAACTTTGTATCCGCGTCAATTCTTTCTTATCTGCTATCTAAACATCGACATATCATATTTTCTCTCTCATTCGCTGTTCTTTGTAATAATCCTGCCTTCATTGCCGTTTAATGCCACCAATTCTTGTCTTATCAATTGCCATGGCCATTTCTAATTATGTTCTTTTGGTTTCAGCTACGCTCAACGTCTGGCAGCAGCCAAAGCTTCAAATTCGCCGATAGATGACACCGAGGAAGATCCTCTATTGCTCAATGACGCCGATTTGGCCAAACGAGCAGGCAGTCCGGCATTCTTGGCTCCGGAGATCGTATGGGAGTTCGTTGAGTGGCCGCAGGCGGCGAAATTTTACCCCTCATATAGCCCTATATCCCCCACGCCTTCCGAAGGTGCTTTCCACCCAGCATCTGCAGACGCAGACGTAGCTGTACCTGTACCTGTACCTCCTCGCCCTCCCGTTACAAAATCGATTGATATATGGGCACTTGGCGTAACACTCTACTGTCTCTTGTTTGGAAAAACGCCCTTTCGCCCTCCAGGCGAAGAAGGGGAGCGGATAACGGAGTGGGTGGGATATCATTGGGTATGCAATCGAGATTGGCGGGCGGAGGAGAAGATGGGTTGGGACGGAGTCCTCACGGGCGGACAAAAGGCCAGGGAGGGTCAGTGGAAGGATTGGGCGTGGCTTATGACTGGCGAGGAACCTGGTACAGAGAAAAGAGATGGCGGTGGTCATGACGATGCCGTAGTGAAGGAGGAAGGAGCCAACGATGACTCTCGAGGCTCAAGGGAAGGCGCGTTGGTCATGCATCTTCTGGATCATTTCCTTCACAAGGATCTTGAAAGGCGGATCACGCTTGAGGAAGTGAAGGTGAGTTTTATCAACTTGGCGCTTTAACTGCATTTTATTTGTTGGCATGCCATTATTTACCCTTGGATTGTTTCCTGTCTTGCAACATGTTCTTCACGTTGCTGATCACTCTTATCCTAGTTGAATCCTTGGTTCCTCCATGATCTTCCCAATCCAGATTACTGGCTTCGCATGACATCGCCGAACGATACCGCTTCGCCGTCCGCTGTCGACACAACACTATCCTTTTCGTCATCTCCCGCAATCTCGGTCATTGACTCTATCGATGACAGTTCGCTCGCGGACTCCACCTCAAACGGTTCAAACACGCATCCGGACGTTATCATACCCGGTTCGTCCGTATACCCAGCACCACCTACATCCTCCCCAAGGGCGACTCTCACCTCAGGAATATCAGGGATTACCGCAAGCGGCTTCATCACTCCACAACCCGCCAGCACCGTGAAATACCTAAAATCAACTGCAACCTCAGACGAGGAAGATTCTCTTACTCCGCTTTCCCAAATCGAGAAGATCGAAGTCACGGAGAAGGAACGGGACGATGCGATGAGTGCTGTCAAGTTTAGATGGCGGAGGCAAGGCGGAGAGAAGAAGGATGGTAGGGGCAGTCGAGAGGCAGCTGGTGGAGTCGGTAAGATTGGCCAGGATTCACCGGAAGGAGGGAGGCTTGGACAGGCGCAGATGCAGAAGGGAAGTTTCCTTCGGGTCAGTCCTTTTTAATCTTCTTGCTTTTCAAACCACTGATTGTGCGCCTGTGTTTGCTTCTCATCCATCAGATTTCACACAGGATAACCAACTTCCTTCGCGGCGCTGTCCCAACGCGCACGAGGCCTCCACTCCCAGTCCCAAACTCAACATCTATTCCTAGCCGTACTTCCCGCATCGACCGCACTTCTAGCAAACATAGTTCTCGTTCGAGCGGGAGACGTGAAAGTAAAAGCAAGGATATAGGTGATCGTGGACCTGTCACCAGTGAGCCGAATATGCGTTTGAGGGCACTAAAGAGAGATGATAGGAATGCTCGGGCTAGAGAAAGAGAGCGGCGTCGCGTTCGGGACAAGGAGGAGGCCAAGGGAAACAGTCAACGTCCACCATCTGACATCGCGAACATCAGTGAGCGAAAATTTCTGGAAAGGGCAATCGTTAGTACTGCGAATAGATCCCCAACTGTTAGGCCAAGTGCATCTGCACCCGAAAGACGTTTACGAGAACGAGGTTTGGAAGATGCTGAAAGGACACCAAGGCTTGGGGTTCATGGTCTACCTTCATCAGCTACCCCGATGCTATCCCCCACAACTGCTCCTCCGCGGGATAAAGGGAAAGGGAAAGCGAAAGAAAATCAAGATGCTGAGGCTCACCGAAGATATTCTATCTCCCTTCGTCGTTCAATATCCCGTTCTCGCTCCCCTGCTATCCGTTCATCTCGATCACCAACACCAGATGCAGGTACCGGCTCGATTACACCGACGTTGACGGCCACCACGGGCCATCCGAATACGAGCATGTCACCTATGGGAAAGATATTTTCCTCCTTGTCGTCCGGGTGGAGGAGGAGCGAGAGTGTAGTGTCATTAGGATTAGGTCTTACTCATGGACACCTTACACATACAAGGAGCTCTTCGTCAGTGCCTGTTGTCACAGGAGCATCAACAATGGGCTCACCTTCTTCTGCGCCGTCGGGTACCAATGTGTCAAGTGCTGTGCCTCCGACTTCAGTAACTGGAGCAAGTTCGTCGTCCAGCTCTGCGGCGCCCTCTTTGTCTGCTTCTCCAATATCTCCAAGCTCTCCTGTGGCATCATCTTCCACTTCGGCACGTCCTCGACCGAGCCACGCATTTACGCAAACCCAACTGATTGGTTTTTCTCGGTTGGATTCCCGTGTCCGTTCGCACTCAAGGTTCTTTGTTGACTCGGATGATGAATCCCTCGATCTCGACGACGACAATATGTCGTTATTCTCAGACGAAGGTGAAAACCGTCGTATAACAAATATCTCCGCATGGAATCAACAAAGTGGTTATCGTCACCCTGCTGAACTTGAATCACTCGAACCCGACCAGCTATCACCCACGTCGCCGATATCGTTTTCGCGGTCATCTGGTTATGATGGTTCTGACTACGAGTATATGTATGAACACCGGTATAATTCGGGTCCGCCGTCCTCCAGTGCGTTCGCTCCACGGAGAAGAGGATGGGATGCGGTATCAGATGGAGACATTGTGGATGTGATGTCAAATTTGGAGATATCGGACGATGAGGAGAGTAAGGTTGGCGAGGTTGAGTGCGACAAGCAAGAAGGGGAACAAAGTCTTGACGTTCGCAACAATAAGTGACAACAACAACAGCTCATCGTCCAAAAGTCGGCCATCAATCACCCTTACCCTGTCTTAAGATCTCATCTTCCACATTATCCCTCCGACATGGACACGGACTCCATATCGTATCCATCACCGTCGGGTCTTTTAAAACATACACTATTTGAAGTGCGCATCCAGCGATACCTGGTCATGTATACAGCCTGTATCAAAATGAATCAAAAACCCCCATCGATGTGGACGCTGTTACCCTTTACTTGTGATACCTTTCTCCTCTTTTCTCTTTCCCTTGTCTGTATCTCGTTATTCCCGAACGAGTTGTTGTCACATTCACTATGCAGTTCTTCTCAAACATACCTACATAGAACGAAAGCCCAGCTCAATTATCTCTTTGCGTCTGTACTATTATTCCAAACTTTTCCATCCACACATATATCACTCATACATGATTACAAGTCTCAAACATGGACAAGAACATTTCATTCGTCTTTTACCTTTCTTTTTACTTACCATCAATTTCTTTACTTCTTCTAGCTTCTAGTCCAGATTCTGCTCCTAGATTAGGATAGAGATTTCATGTAGAACCTCAGACGTATGTAGCACTTCATGTTTTGAATTAATGTATTTCCAACATCCAGTGTCTGTTACACATGCATATCATGACTATAAATCAAGCCTTGGAAAAGGTTCCCTTTCGGAGACTGCCTGTTTAAAGACTACTGAAATGGATCCTGCTGTACAAGAATGAGAGTCAATGAAGTTCCTGATATCCGCTTTCTTCTGTTCCACTATGCCAGTACTGATGGGCACAATTAGGGAGACTCGTTTCAGCAAAGGTAAAGAAGCCAAGTCAGAGATGACAGTGAAGCCATTGAGAATTCGGGCCGAAGGTTCTGCTTTATGGATGTCCAGACCATCCAAGTCAATGGGAAGTATAAGATTGATGGTGCTAAGCCGAGAACCACTGCTATTCTGAATTTCCTTCACCACGTTCTCGAAGAACAGAAAATCACTAGAAACAAATGCAAATGCTGCGGAGAGCTCCGTGAGGTTACGGAGGACAAAGGGATTCTGAATGACCCCGGTAAAAGCACCGGAGCTAGCTACAGAGATAGACTGTTCATTGCTTGTTGTAATGAGTGTAGGGAAATGAACATACCAAAATGATACATATGTTCTGTTTTCTCCAACTCGATACACTTCAAAGCTGGAAGTAGGCCATTCAAGAATCCCTGTATGAGACCATTGTCCCAGATACGATAGAACGTGATTTTTTGCAAACACGTCCAATCGAATGGTGAATCTGAGTGATATAAAATATCGAATATATTATGATCCGGTATAAGACCGATTTCTAGTTCCTTCAGCATGATTTTAGGACTTATTGGGAGCTCCAGGAAGGTGGATTCTGACCATGACCGAAGAATCCAATTTGGATTCCTGGTGCTTGTATCCCTGCGAAGTAGATATGATATGTTGGTCAAACTGAGCGAATGCAAGTTTGAAAAGCAAGGACTGGACAAGAAGTGGAGTAGCTGAGCAGAGTCTTTGAACACCGCTCTATCGAGGATAAGTGTATCCAGAGATGATGTCAGTGCCCGCGTCAAGCATATATTTCGGTCGAAGCGCGCAAAATCGCTTCTGCAGAGCCATAACCTGGTGAGATGCTCGAGCCTCAGCGTGTTGAATGTAATTCTTGTGAGTTCAGATACGTGGCAACAATCCACCTTGATACTCTTCACAAGGAACGCCAAATGTGAAGATTGTACCTGATGAATCGTTTTCAAGAAGGGCTCAGATAAATGGGCGGGCGACGATGGACAAGTAGATAGTGAATGGAAGAGCAAGGCACGACTTCTAGGAGCCCATAATCTACACACGAGTGTGCATACATGAAGGTCAGGCTTGGAGTCTGCTAGTTGGTTGAGAATGGATTCCAACACTTCGATAGGTAGGGTAGTGACCATAATGGTGGTAAACAAAGTGACGCGTCGGCATCGGACCGTGTTCGGTGGCTATGCGCACATGACCAAGAGTTTTTGGACTGTACGGTTCGCCGTTTTGGCTTGTATGCTGTACACGATACAAGGGGATATGATATGGGAATACGAACGCTGGAAAGCGAACAACTCACTGAACTCACTAAACTTACAATTCCTCCCTAATCGCACATGACACAAAGCAATTTCTCCCAGCAATTGATCGATACATTTGGTTGTGGTGTACGAAATACATCGTCAGTTGTGCGATTTTTCATTATGGTAGACGCGGGATTTCTATCGAGTGGGTGGTCCCAACTGAACAGATCGCGCCTTTGATCGGCACAACAGATTGAGGAGTTTTCAGCTTCTCATTATCGAATATATAGATTATACATCCTTCTCTCCAACTTTCAGACTTGACGTATGAAACTTGCGTTTTAAACTGTCCGAGGAAAGTATAGTACAACTGACAAAATGACGAGGGATAGCAAGCGAAATAACACACTCCTAACCTAGTTAGAGGATATCAACAACTCCTCCACCGCATCTTCCAAACACTCCCAAAAACTCTCAATATGTCCAGCCTCGAACCCATTCACATCCCAACACAAGTGTAGCCACAATTTCTTCGCGAACGTGTGCTCAAGGAGAAGAAGACCTCCGGGCTTCTGTCGACTCGCAGTAGTTACCGTGTGGATGGTTATGATCTGGATACGATCTGTTGGTGGGAGATCTTGTATCGAGGGAGGTGCGGGAGCAGCAGACGGAAAAGGAAAACTAGGGGCAGAGGATATGGTGTTATGTGGTTTTTCGCGGGAGTAGGAAGTAGATTGTGTATAGATGTTATCCAAGTTTCCTATCAATGATAATCCAAAAAGCGCAGCACTCGGTGCAGGAGGAAATTCGACAGTTCCACTTGTTACTTCTTGAACGTTGTTGATAGACGCAGGAAGAGACAACACAGGATCGACAACAGAGCTATCAGTCGAATCCGCCGTGGACCCACAGTTTGAACTTGAACTTTTCTTCGTTGGAGCAGGTAAAGATAAACTTCTCACTCGTGCTGCTCTTTTTTTCGCACCGATCATTGCTCGAGAAGGAAGGAATGGCGACTGGACGACTTTCCGTGTTTGGGCTTTGACAGAGCGTGATCGTTTCCAGAAAGCGGCGATGGTGGCGGGCACGAAAGAGGGTAAGACGACATTGAAGTAAGTTAGGGCAAGAAACCAATATGTTGAAGAAGGGTGCGGGGTTAGGTAAGGCCGCAGGTTGAGTGCGGTGTACATCATTCTACAATGACAAGATAAGCGTGCATGTAAGTTGGTCTACGACAAGTCAAGTCCGAGAACAATAGAAACACGAAAGATAGTGATGAGTGAATAGTAGCTTACACTGGAGATTTGATAGCCTTGAAATTCAAATTTGAGTGTCCCCAGGCGACATTGCATAGTGCAAACAAGGCATGATTAATTGTGACGTCATTTTGCTTGCATTTAGCAAGTATCTTCACAGTATTTTCTTCGGAGAACGATTTTTCAACCATGACGGTCTGTTGAGGTCCGCGTTCTTGCCGCCGTAAGGTATGACCGCCCTGGATAGATGAGTGCAATGGTATATATATGAGCAAAGATTCTAGCGTACCCGAAGGCACAACAATAACCAAGGATCAAAGAACGAAGCAGGAAAATTGACTAACGATTTCTTTATGCAAGGTTTGTAGGAAGTTGACCTTTGCTGCGGCTTTGCCGATTCCACTGGATAGAGCTGGCAGACGGCTTTCGAGTGCAGGTGGGAGGAGTTCAACCTACGGGCAAGTTTTGTGTAAGTCGCAAGATTCTGGACCTTAACACAAGCCGCGCACCCAATTCGAAGGCTGTATCAGACTCTGCATAAGGCCATGCGTCGTCTGAGGAGATGCCAACAAGGCCAACAGTTCGTGCGTACACTGATGGAGCGATGCACCATCGCCGATGAAATGAGGAGCACACATCAAGAGGTCATAATTTCCTTCGTCGTCATCAGTAGACGGTTCAGGATGTGACGGCGTCGATATGACGAGGTATGACATACGCTCGTCGGATAATGTACGGGAACCATTGAGGTAGTTGGTTATAAGTTCTTGGGACGGCGATTGAGTACCAGTTGGATTACGACATACGGAAAAACTACGCACCGTCTTTCGATAAGTTGTTGAATATCAAACTCTCTTTAGACTCTTTGAGCTTGTTCTTTGGTGGTGAAAACCTGAGCAATATCAATATTGAATGTGAGATTCACGTCGTCATAGGTGCCGCTAACCAGAAATACGGTTCCTCGTCAGCGGTCTGCGATACCCCGGAGTTTCGGTCCCATATGACTTTGGCCATGAGTAAAGGATGACGGGAACGAATCAAAGCCCAACAAATAGCTATCCTCAGAGGATCCATCACTGTGGTTTTGAGCTTGACCGTAAAAGATGAGTGCAGAAACCTTGAGTAGATTGAATCCAGATTAGAATATAATATAAAAACGAAATGAAGCTTACATGTCGTTCAATCCGTTGTGCGAAGCCGGAATGTAGTACGCATACTCGCTTGCTCCAAGGTGGCGATAATAGTCTCGTCCATTGCGAGAGCTCCAACCTTTCGAGTGATTTCCGTTGTCTGAACCTCTGGTATTTTCCAAAGTCATTGTCGCGTTGAGCCAGGATTTAACCGACGCCAAATGATTTGTCAAGGATCAACCAATCAAACGATGTGCACAATCTATCTGGCAAGGAATGTTGAAGGTTTGAGTAAGAAGTTTGCAGGCACTGCTGACACATTTTACCAACCTTTACGTGGAAATGGAAATTGTGCGGCGGCAACGGCTACTTAGAGGAGTTTAGTATTCCGGAGACACTGGATGAATTCCTGTAACAATTTCTGGTTCAAATGCCAAAGGCTTGGAATCCTGAAGAATTTTTAGGGCATCGTTTTGTAAAACGGCAGGTAAGTTAGATAAATCTTGTTATATGTACTTACTCAAGAGCTTTCAAATGAGCATACAAGTAATACTCATGAAACTGATACTTAACATTCTGAGGGCGTTCAAGAAAAACTGGGGCCTCAGGTATAAGTTCAGTCAAAAATGGCTTTCCTCAAGGGGCCTGATCCTCAGGCCTCACGTACTGAACAAACTGGGGGTACTCCTCTCTCCTCTGCACTTTTCGAAAAACTTTTTACGTGGCACAAAGAGATAGTAAGTAAGTAAGTAGTTCGCCACCTGCCACCAACTGCCTTTTTTCTTGGGCTTTATCTGTTACTCATACTGACAGCGAACTGGCAGCCAAAACAAGAGAGCTGCACGCATAAATCAAATTTCATCGATGGCCAGCAGAGTATAAAAACGACTCTGTTATTCGATATGCTAACAACTTCGAATCCATCCACTCACCATTGCAATGATTTTTAGCTGGTATGCCTCAGTCAGGACAATCCACTCGAGCTCTCAGAACATCAAACATGTACTCCATCTAATGACGACTTTATTTCTGAGCGTCGTTCCGCGCAAAGTGACAAATATTCATGTGGATGTAAACGCTGATCAGCGATAGACTTTCAATGTCTTCGATTCAAATATGATTCAACAGTACGATGATATTGCGATTCCAAATCCTCTGGGACCAGTACCCACCCCGCAACCCTTACGAAAATCTAACTACACCTACAACCGGTTAGCTGTCGGCCCACGAGACGGAGGCCACACTTCTTTTCTTATTTTCCCCCTTTCCCACTTCAAGCCTACTCGAACCTCGTCATCCTAAGCTGTAGTACGCTCAAATAAACTTGGTACGGCTCGTATCCTCCGTGGCCAACTCACAACTCTGAGCCATATTTACTTTGGTCGTGGAGTGGAGACGGACGAGGGGGTGTGGCGCTCTTGTCAGCCTGCCGTGACGGTGCAAGGTTGCAGGTGACTGGGATTTCAGAAAGGGATTGAAAGAAGCCATACCATTATAAGCTGAAAAATTTGACGGCTATAAAAACTGAAGCTCTTCAATGTCTATAAAGGTGTCATTCGATCCATCAGCCAACGGCACGATTTGGTCACCTCCAGTTGGTTTCGGATAGCTTCGCGTATGACTTGTACGATGCGCCCGTTCTCCGGTAGTAAGTACACGATTAATCTGATTCAGCCGCCTTCTTCTTTCTTGTCGACTGGTCACTTCGGAGATGCCGAGTAGCTCTATAGATTCGGTAGAGGTACACCGCAGAAGGGTGTTCCAAGCACACTTCAGTCTTCGACCATTGGATTGAAACCACTCATTTGTTTCGTCAACGTGGGTTCCCAGGTTGAAATTTCACCCCCTTGACAATCATGCTGTTATCATTGCTGTTTTGGAATTCGATTCTCTGATGATCTCGAACTTTTCCCTGAATTGTCCACTGGGACCATTGACAGCAAAAACTTTCACAGCTGAATTGAGAACTTAAGGTACCGAATTCAAGGCGAGTCTTTCACCTTACCTCATGGAGCATTTTCTTCGACCAGGAAACAAGAAGACAACGAAAATTTGAAAACAAGAACAACGAAATCTAGTTTGGTCGAGATGAGAGGAGCTTTCAGATTCTTCAAACCTCGACTCCCCAGATATGCCTGAGCTCCCTAACTCCATACATCAAACCTGCCAGTGGTTAATTTCCTTCATATTTCCTTTTTCAAAAAAAAAAAGAACAAATCGGCATTATTATTTCGTAACAAGGAATAAGTAGCTACATACTATCTAAAGCCACTCAATTTCTTGTTAGAATCTATACCATCAGAAACCCCCTACCCATGTAGCCCCTCCCCATTCCTGGCGAAAAAGCGGTTGAACCAGCTGTTGTGATAGTGATAGGAATTTATCTTTCAGCGCTTAGTCGTGGTTAGGATTTAAATTGATTGGTGAGAGAATCTCATCCCTTCCATTTCTCTTCTGGGCAGTAAATTTATCTCGGTTTGACAGATCGTATCCTGAAGAACTGCTGTAGGAAAAGAGGTGCAGACTGAGAGAATGGAGGGTTCAGAATCAGATTCCATTCAGACGGGTTGCTGCTTAAGCGGCTGAAAAACTGATCCAACTATGTATAGATCTCTGCAAGATGTCCCCAGACGCACACACTGTAGATTCAATAAAAAAGGAGAATACAGCATTTTGTGGATCTTACACATCTCTTACTTAGGAGTGGGGGGGTATCGCGATTGTGATTAGATTTAGCTGGCGTAAGTTGAAACAGAACAGCAAAACAATACGTTAACGAAAGCAAGGACCGAGAGGGTACATATTAACAAACAAAATGAAGTATGACTCGAAACAAAACAGCACACAATTGCGTGCTCAAATAAAGGCTGCGCTGCACACGAGATGAAACCCCGAAACACGAAGAATCGACATGATAAATAGCTATGGCAATATAACCAGTATCGGATAAATCACAGTCCGTCGTCACCAGGAACGAGGGCTTTGGATGGCAATGATAAAAGTACACAAAATTTTGTGAATGGACGGTGCAACAAATACAGGGGAAGGAAGTCAGCACGGTCCGTGTGAGAGAATGCTACAGGATGGTTTGAAGTCGTTTAGATATACAGATGTAAACCACCATTGAGTAGAGACCGAATGATATGGTTCGGGAAAACAGAACCAGAACTGTTCTCATCCATAGTAAATGCTGCACAGGGATCATTCATTACTCAAAGCCACACTCGGAGGTCAACGCATGACAACTCACCCTCTTGGCGTCGTTGATATAGGTTGGAAATCTGTTCGACCAGATTCCACGAAATGGTGGAGGACGGAAGCCCAATCCTCTCTAGTGTCCCAAGAGATTTGCGAAGGAGGGTCGACCTCGATAGGCATGACTTGAGATATCCCTGCGCACTGAACAAGGACGACAAGCGCGCCAATACCTCCGTTTTGACGACAGCGATCATCCCGACGTTGGATGTCTGCAAGAACGAGGGCGTCACCGATGTAATTTCGTTTGACTATGCGTGCGGAGACTACGGAGAACCTGATGAAATGAAGCATGGATAAATACAACTGATTAATGTTTGAAAATGATGAACGAACCTTCGATGGCCCTCGGGATGACTATGAGGCGCGAGGTCGATGATCAAGGCGTGCTGGCGTATGTTTGAAGGTACGCGTTTCAGCTGAAGAGCTTGAAACCCGACCCAGCAAAGAAGTGAGGTGTGTGCCGAGCAGAACTTGCGCAAGTTTTTGGCAGTGTTTTCGTCGTTGGTATAACCACTAGCAGCATGTTGCTTGATAGAAGCGATTTGTGATGTGGTGTGCTGGCAGATAGCTTTATGGTGAGGCCAATGCACTTTTTGACATTCTTGTGACTGAACAACAGGATTATAAGAGAGCGAAGAAACGGATTCGATGCGTAGGACGTACGCAGTATTGGGTTACCATCTAAGAAAAATCAGATAAGATAAGTGTTAGAGAAGAAGATGGAGACCGAGACGTACGCATCCACCACATAAGCGAAACCTCGCAGCTGGAGCTTCGACCTGACCACATTGGTCGCAGATACGATAACCTCTTTGCTTTTGAGCATGTGGAGGTGGTGAAGAGTAGTTGGCGGCGGCAGGTTGGGAGTAGTAGGCTGGCATTGTCAGGGGATATCTCGAGTGGTGTTGTTGACCAGAGAACGAGTGTGAGCTAGCACAGATTTCTGACTGGAGATTATATACTCCCAGAAGGAGTATACAACCATTATTGGAACGAGCACGCCGTGTCAAAAAAAAAATATTGGAGTGAAACACAAAAAGTTCTTAGCGCCCGGTACTCGCTACAGCTTTTTTGTTCTTTTCTTCTTGTTCAACGTTCGCCAAGATAGTTCTTCTTCTTCTTTTTGTTTGATAAGACATAATCACCCATACAAAATATTTCATAGGGAAACCAGGAGCAGAAAGGCGAAAGACAAAAAGGACGCCTCGGGATCACGGGAAGGGGATGAAAGTGAAAGACAAAAAGCAAGATTACCTTTTTGGGTAAACTCATTCACCAGTAACATCATCCATCCAGAACCGCGTTCAAATTTTAACAAAAGGCAACCAATCTCCTTCTCTCATATTTTTCTTTCCTCAAAAGAGGATCTTCAAACTAACGTCCTTTTTGGGCCAACTCCTCTGTGATCACTTGGGTATTATAATAATACTTTGAAGAAAAAAATAATCTTCGCTGCCGCATGTATCAATAATCATCCAAACTGCGTTTCTGAGATACATCGTCTTTGACCTTTCATCTCCCTTTGACGTTGATTCAACTCCCCTTTCATCAGTAAGTCCCGATTAGGACTTTTTACCGTTGACGTTCAAGGATGTAAGTATCAGCTGAATCCCTCTTTCACTCTAACACAGCAGCAAATCTTTTTTTGATATACTTTCACCCATACAGCTTTCCTTTGTCTGATGTATAATGACTCCAAGAATGCATGGAAGTTCCATTTCGCTTTTTCTATTCGTTAGGGCGCTCCGTTGATCAAGCTCTGATCGCGTCTATCAGTCTTTCGAACTGGGATCCTTGGTTTCGGTGATACGTTTATATTCTTCAATCAACAGCAATGCACTGTCGATCATTTTATTTCATTGAAATGCAATACACTTGGCAAAAAGCCCTGCTTTCTTGATTGTGTGGGATCCTCGAGGCTCAAGAGTACATATTCAATTTCCTAAAGTTACATCTAGTGACTCCTTGAATGAAACGGTAGCTGTATTGAGTATCTCCAACCTTTTCGGAGGCCTCTATTGGACGACATGCACTGGAATCTGTCTTTGCCAATGAAGAATAAGTATACCATGCTATTCTTGATTTTGATACTCCCCCACCTCGAGTCATTGCAAATCAGCTGATATGATTCACTATGACCTGAACCATCAAGCCATACACATAGCGTGATAATGGTTCGTTGAAGGGAAAGAGACCGGTGACGGAATATAATCGTTGCTGTCGTCACCGCCACCGTCATCGGCGTCGCCGACTAGACAGCAGCGTTCCCTCCTCTCTTCCCTCTACTCGCTTTCCTTCCTCGTGAAGGCAGTAGCATCGCACCCGTGCAAAGAAACTTGGCGTAGTAGCGACGAACATCAATGACGCGACTGGAGACTCAGATGCACCTAGAATCGTCTCGAATCAGCCGTTTTTGCGAAAGTTTTGGAATTTCCTAGTCGACATGGATGCTTTGGGATTGTTGATTTTTGCCGCGGGATGGGCTTGTTTGTTTGCTGGTTCCGTGCGTAAAGCTCTCCTTTACTAGATCCCCTTCCAAAGCTGAAATTAACTCATCAGCCTCGTGAACGGCGCTTACACCACCTGGAACTCGCCCAGCATCATTGCAATGCTTGTCTGTGGTGGCGTTATTCTTCTCGCGTTCATCCCCTATGAAGCCTATGTTGCCAAAATACCCGTATTCCCATTGGCATTCTTCAGGAATCCGACGATTCTGTTCCCGGCGTTCATCGGGTTCTTCGACTTTGTGTCTTCCTACCTGCAGTACACATACCAGTACAGTTTCATCTTTGTCACAAAAGACTGGAGCACTGTTGACCAAAAGTAGGTACTTTGTCCATCTTACTCGTATCATGATTTGAACCGGGCGGCTTTTGATCCTAGCTATTTCGCATACACTCAGACTTTATCACTTACGGTGTTTGGTATCCTGACTGGTTTTGTACAAGCATACACTCGCCGCACCAAGGTTAGTCAACCAATAATTCCACCTTCTATATCTCACCCTCTCGCACTTCCTACATAATAGTGGCTCCTCACTATCGGTCTCTGTATCCGTCTTCTAGGTGTCGGCCTCATGATTAAATCTAAAGGCGCACATGGCACCACAGGCTTCCTCGTTATTTGTCAAGTCCTTCAAAGTCTCGGAGGCGGCATCGCTGCCTGTTCCTCACAGCTGCTCGCGCAAGGAAGTGTGTGACATCAAATACCAAATTCATGATACTTGTAGAACGCCGTGGGCTCCGCACTTGCTGCCGCGATCTGGAGGGACCACATGCCTAAACAGCTGGCCCAAAACCTCCATGGCCTTCTCAACTCGACGGAAATTGACAGCATATACTCTAGTATCACTACCGCGGTAACTTACAGGTCCGACGAGGCGGTTTATGACGGAATCGTGAGTGGGCCTCATTTGTCGTCTTCATTCTGTTAACCATTTGACATCCGTCACCCACAGATAACCTCTTACGACTACACAATGAAAATTCTCCTCATCGTCACGAGGGTCTGGTCCATTGGTACCAGGCTTTATTCACCAACGAGTTCTTCTTCGTGAACTACAACTTGAAGTGGGCCACCAAAACATGATGTTATCTTCTGCTCTTATTGTTGATAATGCCAGCATCACTGCGGCTGAGATGCCTTTGGTATTAAAACTCGACAAATATGAAGAAAACTTCATCTATCCTGGACGAACGATACAGAACGAGTGAACACGATTTTTGTTTTTTTGTGAGTCATAAACGTTCGTGGTCGACAATTGTTCATTTATGTTATGCAGGTTCTTGATCCTCCCTTAGAGCGCAGTGACCTGGCACCTACTGTGATAGAACAGATTGTAGGTCACTTCAACTACGATTGGAAGAAATGGTCTAACGGAAAATTGCACACTGCTGTTAATCGTGATCCCGATGACGATGTCAACGATGACCTTGACATTGTCCAACTTCGTAAGATCCAAACCAACGATGGCTTTTCGTTGCAACTGCTATAGCTCCTCGAGATCGGCAAGCCGGAGATATCACATCAACCAAGTCCCTTGTGTCCTTGAAACTCAGCTCATTTTCCAGCCAAGCCTTGGATCAGGATTTTAGAGGTCTTCAGGGCAATTTTGCATTCTATGTGAGTAATGGATGCCCTTTGCCAATGATGATTGGTTGATAGTTGTTTTGCAGGTTCTGGATTCGCCCATAGAGATTAATCCAGAACCTATCGGAGGTCGTTTCAACTACGGGTGGAAGTGATAGCTTAAGGCGCGATTACACAATGCTCTCAACTACGATCCAAATGAAGCTCTTGATCAAGTGTTTATCTACTTTGTTGCACTCTCGTTAGCCAATCCCGACCAACTTCGTGAGTTTCATGCTCAAAAGGCCTTTTCGTTGCAACCGCTGATTTTCACGACAGCTTCTTCAGATTTTCTACCCGAATCGCTTGGAGGAACGTTTTTTGTTTTCAGCTTCCCACCCGAAGCCGCCTTCAAGCGGTGCTGAACATGTTCTCCACGAGTCAAGCGAACGACAAAACTCAAATCATATGTAACCATCCCCAAGATCGATTTCGCATCCCTCATTTCCATTGCGTTACTCGAACCGTTGTTTGGAAAGTTTCCGGGGTCGGACTGAAACAATCTGACGTCCGAAGGTAGAACTGAGATCGAGTCTAAGCATGATCGTCAGATGTTAGAGAATTTGCAGTAGATGAGGATGTGGATGTGGTGATTGTTGGATTCTGGCGATAGTCTATGACCCACACGCCCCACATACAGAGAAAGAACAGGGTTCATTAAAGATTGACTGTGATATGTATTCAGTGAAATTGTGATTATTGCCGACCGAATTAACACCATCAGATTTTGTAGTACGCCGATGATGGTCTGGCGAGGGTCGAGAATCGAGATGGGAAGTTAGCTCAGAGCTGATTGCTCATTACAAGATACATCAGAGGTTTTCAAACATTTTGTCCTGATGCGCGCGCGTGATTGGGTCATTTTCCAAAGCCCCAGATGCTTTACGAACGACAGAAGCTAAATGGAATGGATACCTCAAATCTGAACCCTCTCGGCCTGCCCAGTCAAAATCGATGAAGCGAATACGCTTCTCCAGCGGATCATCAAGCTCTTCATCTTCATCTTCATTTTCATTTTCATTTTCATTTTCCAGCATCACGTTTGGCCTGCGCAAATCTCCAAAAACAAAATCTCCTTGAGCCAGAACGTCAAGAGCTTTCCGGACACCATATCGTACATATTCTGGCAGCGGCTCCGTGGAATCATAAGCATCATGCAGGGTTTGACCCTTAACAAACTCCATTACCACGAGAAGCAGATTACCGTATTTCTCACCGAGAGACTCGCATGCCAGAAGTCTGGGAGCAAGCCGTTTGTCTGCCATCCATTTATGTGCATCTTCACCGTATCGTCTTGCAAACTTGATTACAATTGGTGATTGGGTGTCACTTCGAATGGCCTTGAAAGTAACAGAAGAGGGGTCACGTTCGAGTGGTTGCACATAGACAAACTGCACGTTTTCGCCGTCGAGGGAGAAGGACTTGATGCATGGGCAGAAACGAGGATAGATGTGGTCAGGCTGAACAACAGGGGAAGGTAGATTTTGGTAATATTCCTTGAGATCCGCTATAGATAGCCTCAGAGCGTACAAACGCCGGGCGACTTGTAAGACTTGATCATCGTCTAGAACACGAGAGCAGCCGAGCCACCCGTAAGGAGAAAGCCGTTGGGTAATCACACGGGACGTCAACACAGCGCCCATGATGACTAGCCAGGGCCCGGCTAGACCAATGAGAAAAGCCGGGCAGCACGATCTTTCACGGATTTCAGCGCGCTAGGAGAGGGGGTTTAGTGTCCTCTGCAGCACATTCGCTTGGTCTTACTTTTAGATTGCAGTAAAATCTGGCATAAGAAAACGAAGCCTGTACAGATGGATCAGAACCACCAGCTCCTAGTTCACCTTTGATCTGGAACAATGCAGGAGCTGCGTTGATGCTCTGCGGCGTATGTTGAACACACATAAATTCACATGATGTTTCGTCTGTGTTAACTACATGCTCAAAGGAAACACCGAGGATCTTGGCTAATATGCCACGCGTCTCCGAGTCCCTGGGAGTCTCCTGGACTGAGATCTTAGAGACGGATCGCAGCAATGAGGCGGTATGGCGAAGAACATCGGAAGGTACTTCCAATTCAGGGTCTTCACGTCGTTTAGAGAAGGCACCAAAGACAGGATGGTAGATTTCGATGGGAGGTGCAACAGTCTGCCCGCCAGCTCTACCGTTGAATCGTCCATCGAGGAGAGGGATATCAGAGCCCTGTATCTCGTTGTAGTTTGTAGATTTGGCCGCCACAGACGGTGTTTTACCCTCCATTACCCCTTTCACATATTTTGAGAAATCTGGATGAACATATAAGTAGAAGCATCCAATTATCACATTGGTAATATGTACCTTGACGCAACTGACTGACCACGTCTTTGACCTCAGAGTCATCTCTATCTTCAACAGGGCAGCAGGTGCGTGCATGGGTTTGCGGCGAACAAGAACGACAATTGTTTGTTTTTCCCGGAAGGCTTCTCCGATAAGGTCATCCTCAGTGGCAGAGGTCGCTTTCTGAAGCAAGGTTTCGATGTTTGAGAATTCTTTATCAGCGGTACGCGCGGCGAGAGTAGTGGGACGATTGAGCTGCAAGGTTGTCAGTCTTAGACGCAACATTGAATATGTAGCAACTAGCCTTGTACACCTCAGCAAAAAAAAAAGTGTCATGACAGTCGGCGGCGTACGTGGCGGCCACAGCCGCTTCAAGGTCGGCGACCTGAAGCTTTGGGTCAATATCTATGAA
Organism: Lentinula guzmanii; assembly: GCA_027919855.1. Taxonomy (NCBI): domain Eukaryota; kingdom Fungi; phylum Basidiomycota; class Agaricomycetes; order Agaricales; family Omphalotaceae; genus Lentinula; species Lentinula guzmanii. The sequence continues at coordinate 92,468 of JANVFO010000019.1, forward strand.
AGATCTCCCGAAGAGAAAGGGCTCCTCATCGTCGAAAGTGGCAATGTAGAAAAATCTCTGCTTGTTAGCCATGGTAAATGAAAGAGGAGAAAGCTGAATGTGGGTGTGTCCGCCGCGATTCTCACGGCACATGATATACTTATATTATCACTCATCCATCGATTGCCGCGGCCCGCTACCTACTGGCCTATATTGGCCAGCACTCGCATCACTGGGACCGTTGGTGTAGCTGCTGCTAGAATTTACAAGTTCACTCGAAGCCGAACATCCTCGAACTTTCACTACAGTTACATGTTCGATGTAAGGTAAAAATATAAGATCGAGGTGGGCTACATTGATTGTTCTATGAGAATCTAAGATAGATGGGTGCTTATGATTGTACGCATTCGCGCACGACAGAATTGAAGAGGGTAGTGAAGAGTTCACTCATGAAAGAGTCTGAACGTATAAAATATTCCAAGGATCCTCATGAGAAGGGATCTTGACCACGGTTCATCGTCTGCGTCAATTCGCTCACGTTAGTCAAATATGTTCCCCAGTCGTCTAGTCTAGAGCACGACAAGTCAGTTTATGGGCAGCCACAACTAAAGAAGGTACCCACTCGAACCCAGAAGGCGCGTTCGACCACATCGCAAATGTATCGCTATCCAAGGACATAGGCATGTTCACGCCGTCTCTACTCGATGACATACCGTCTGAGGCATGTTGTTGTGAATAGCTGGCCATAGACGAAGAGGCAAGGCCCGCGGAACCATTCAAAGGAGATTGTTCCAGGTATGATATCGCTCCAGGATTTGTGGCAGCTCCGCTTCCGCTAAATGCAGGATTATAATACTCCGCCTGGATATATTGTGGATTTGTGATCATTCCAGAGCCCGTAGATCCTGAAGGAGGACACCACTCTAGCGACTGAGAGTTGGGATGCGGTCTTGATAAGAAGTTGACCTGGCCATGAAGGGGTAATCGACCGAGCTCATCACTATAAACAGGAAGAGAAAAGAGCTGCATTCCAGAGGGTGAATCATTCAGATGTGAGCTTTCTGGGAGAGCAGACCGGGTAAGAGATTTCGCGGTTGTTGCCCCGCGAGATGGTCGAAATTCCCTGAGATAGGCATAGCAGCAGACACGCGCCGAGAACCCGCTATGGCGCGCAAGTCCCGAGTTAGAGGAGTGTTGGAAGGCGAGAGAGCAGGACTGCTCTCCGAGGTCCCTGTAGCCGACATTGGACTATCTGCCCTCGTTCGCGCTTGTTCGTGGCCATAGGACTGGCGTTAGGTAGTGGAAGGTCGCCAACAGATGCGAGTTCATAGAGAATATCCCTGAAAGCCACATTATTCCATCTGTTTGGTAGATGATAGACTGGTTGCATACCATAATCGACCACAAGAGTGCCATCTGATTCATGTTAACCATTTCGAAACTTAGGCTCAAAATTCGTTGAAAAGACATGAATACTTACTTGTCTTCGTTGCTCCTGAGCGCTTGCATGCACTTATATACATCAGTCATCTCTTTATTTGGATCGGTAGAAAGTCCAGAGCGCCTTCCACCCCATATGTTCAGTAGAAGAACAATACCCGCCGTAAATATCGCGATCTGAACAACAAAATTTTGAATCGGGTCAATGTCGGTGAATTATCAAGAAAAGAATGGACTATTACCTGAGAGAATGGCAGCACAGCGGTTTGCCTTTTCCTTTGCACATCGATGATATGGCTGGCGGACCTCGCTGCATTCGTACAGATCGCTAGAGACGGGAACGACAATGGTGAAGGCTTCTTCGGGGAAGGAATGAACGGCCTATGAACGAGAATTTGGACGAGATAATAGTGCGAATAAAGCATGACTGATTGACTGAAGAAGGTCAAATTTTCGCGATTCGGATCCCAACGTACTCAGAAGCAGGCGAGGGCATAAGTTTTCGAAAATATTGAACAAGATCGAGAAAACATACGATGATCAGGAACCGAATCTACCCATTGGTTCAACGCGGAATCTAGCTCTGCTACAACACGCTGCTCCCATTCCTCACCTCCGAATCCCATCAGGATCTTTGACTTGTTGATAGCATACTGAAATTTGTTGGAGTGAATATCAGGCGGCTGTGAAGGAATCATCAAACATACAATTGTCCTCAAAGCCATAGACAACAGAACATTGAGCCTAATGAAGACATTGAACGCTGATACAGTGGAGGGTTTTCCGGGGGGCTGTTTGAATGCCAATGCTGGATCAGGGTGCTCCCAGTATTCGTCGTCGCACTCAACGGGCATATCCAGGTCGTAGCTAGAAAACAAAATTCTCGTTGGGTAAGTTACACGTAGAACAATGAACTCACTCTTCGTCCTGTATGGCACAAGGTCTACCCAAACCTGTACTAAACATACGATCCATGCAAACTAGAACCCTTTTTCGAACGAATTGTCAAAACTAGACGTGAACGAATCAAGCAAGGGGAGATATTACCAAAATGCCCTCTTCCACAGCTCATTTTCTACGGTTAGAGCCTTCGTCGGTTTACGCCGGTGTGCGCCTACATCTTGAGCGAGACGAATGCCAATTCCGACCATTGTCCAGCATGAATGAGGCGCTGATGAACCTTGGAGGAATTGGACCGAAAGCTGCGTGATACCTAAATGACGAGAGACGAAATAGGAAGTTGAATATGTACATACGCAATAGAACTGAAGATCATACAGCGTCGGCGGTGCTAATAGCGACTTGCGCACCACCTGGACTTGATTGAAATACTTCCATCCACATGAATGCCAAGAATCGACTCCATCGAGTAGGACTCTTCGATCCTCGACATACCTTGATGCGACAGCACAGACTAACAAAACAATAGCAGCAAACATCTCGTCGCAATAGTGCAGCTTTTCGCGCATAGAACGTTCAAAGGTCGGACGATGGAGAACAGGAAGTATGATGTTGACATTATCAAAATATGCATTAATGAGACTTGCCAAAAGATCTGATTCAGGAAAGTTGTAGGTGGGATTAGGGTTATCGGATGTGTTATCTTCCCACTTGCGCGACATGCGTTAGCAGAACAATCTACAGGAGGAGCGGTGGACACACGGGTAGAGGCCGCCAGAATTCTGGCCTTCTTTCTCCTAACACTACAGGTGTCATGTCGGTTTCCCTTCCAGTAAACTCTTGCTTGAGGTCAATCGCTGTTTTAATAAGCATGGCCCCGCTCGATTTGCCGAAGAATCGGTATTCGCGAGAGTCCACGTGGAGGCTCTTGATATTATCGGCAAGCTCTACGTGTTCCCTGTCCTCTAAATTTTGTTGGGAGGAGTAGCCTGGTGATACGCCCCATCGGCGTATGGCGCTGATAGCAACTTCAGTGGAACTGTTCAAACTTGCTTCCTGAAGAGCGTTTGTACGCTGCCATACAGCGGGGTTCAAACTTGAAGATCCCGATTCTAACTCTTTTGGAAGATCTAATTCGGGCATGAGACTACGGAAGAGGGCCGTCATCTTCTCAAGTCGGTTTTCTAAGCTTTCAACGTATCTGGAGAACCGATTAGTAGAAGTAGGACGCAGTCGTAGAAGAGACAAACGCCTTTGGGGGACCGCGTTTCTTGGAAATATTTCAGATAATTCGTATCAAGACGAATGTATATGACGAACCTTTGCTGCCTCTACATAAGTACAATCATAATTGTAAGCGATGCAATTCGAGCATTGGCTTCCGGGTAGTTGTATTCCATCACCTTCGGTTGTTCGTGTTCGTGAGTAGCATCATGTTGAAAGAGTACATAGGACATACATCGTACTGGAGAAAAGGGTTAGCTTAGCAGTTCATTAACGAATATGAACGTCAACTCACTTTTTTTCCGGCGACATATATCACAGGCACGCTGAATTCTCCTTTTCTTGGAGCTTTGATACAGCTCATGAGGGCTATCGCCATCGTTGAAATCCTCTTCGTTGGACGACATGTTGATGAAAGTATTGCTTAAAGTGACTGATTTAGCCGAGGAAATCGAAAAGCCTTCGGTTTTGTAATCAAGATTATGTATCTCTGTGCCTGAAATCATGCCGAGTTAACTACTTTTCTCTGGCCTGTGATAGAGACTGTACCAGTGTAGCTGAACGTAGCTACCGGGCTCAGCAGAAACAGCTTTGTGTTGTACTCTTCAGTTGATAATGATAAATCTTCAAATATCGTACGATTCCACTAACATTACTTCTCGAATTTATCATAGTACCTCGCTCTTTGAAGTATGCCGACTTTGTATATGCTACACGCAAGTCACGGCTAACGCGCGGTATGAGATCATTTTTCATCATTTAATATACAGTGTACTTGAAAAGTGTACTTTGTACTTCATTTGTGTACTTTTTCACACATTTTTACTTTCAATTTATACTTTTATGCCTACTGAGTGCCAAAGATGCATAGTAACTGGGTGTACTTGATGCATGTGTCAAAGACCAAGTGCAGTTGGGTATACTTTTGGATTCCATTGGGTGTACTGCTGACTTTGATTGGATGTACTTCTGGCCCTGATTGTAACGCCCCTGATTGTAACGGTCCCTGATTGTAACGGCCCCTATAATCCCTCATCTATATCTTATCTAGAATACATCAAGTCTTTATTCTCACGATGAACTAACTATACAGTTCATCGCACTTATGAAATCACACATTATATTATAATTTTACTACAGACCTTTTTTTACCTGTGAACATATCATAGCAAGTTCAATCCAAGAGACTCATTGTGTTCATATTGTGTGAATTTGAGTCTATTTAACAAGTGCTGACAAGTAGCGGAGGGAAAGAAGAGATAGGGTTAAGGTTATATCACATGAAAATACATACAGCGGTGCCAAATGCAAGGCGATTTCCATTTTGGGCGATGGGACGACATCACATGTCCAACACAATCTAGGTGGACACAATGAATGGCTGATAAATGAATGGCAAGTTGATATAGAGTGGATCACTCAAGCACCCAGGTGTAAGGCCAGAGAAGTAGATACAAGATGTAATCCAAACTGAAAAGTACGTAGATGTCAGTTCATTTTCCGATGAAAAATGACGTTATAGCGCGGCCATCATATCTGCTGTATACATCAACTACGCACATAGAACCGTACTAGGATGCGCTGTACTTACGGTTCATCTGCCAATGAAAGCTGTTAAATGAGCTGTTGAATGACCATCAAAAATGCATTGTGTATTATTACACTGGAGTACATATAGAAGGATAGTTATGCACAAAGAAACCCGATGACAGAGGTGAAAGAAAGAAAGAGTATCAATGGAAAACTAAGACGACGTATCGAGGTGAGTAAGTAGTACTAGAGTACAGCTTCGAGACTAAGCGATAAACGATGAAAGCGATGTGTGTGGAGCGAGCGAGTGAGTAGTATGAGTGCGTAAAGTATGTGCATGATAATGCAATCAGGGAAAGAAAAGAGAAGAAGAAATTTACCTAGCGAGCAGGTAAGACATACAATACAGGATGCAACAGCCCATAACAGGAGAAAAAAAAAAGATACTTACACTCAGAACCCATCAAGTAAAACCCTTTGGTCCAGTGTGAGAAAAGTCAAACCATATACAAGATAGAAAATCCCTCATCGCCCGCCCCCAGCCCAGCTTCGATTTCTCTGCATTTTCGCTGGTCTCATTTCCTCCATGAGATCATCCTCGTCCTCTTGCACCGTGTCTTGAGGATTTGATTCTCCAGCTTCAGATTTCTTTTTCTCCGTCAGATGTACGACAGTGGGAAACGCGGTCAACGGTTGCAATCCTGGACTTAACGCGCTACTGCTCTTTCTCCGTGGACCTGCGAGCTCCTCTTTGATAACCTTCCGGGACCAAACGAGATTATGACGGAAGCTTTCTGACATCTCCGTTCGAAGCATCAACTGGCGGGTCGTACGCGGCGAAGAAGGAGGTGCTGCCAAGGGTAAGTTGTATGGGAATCCTAGAGGTAGAGGAACCTGAACCGGGGGGGTAGAAATTTGTTCCTGCGTATTGGGCACGTATTGAGGACGATGGGGATGAGGAGCGGCGACCGTATTGGGCTGCAATGGAAGTACCGGAGGTGGTCCCGCTCGAGATGAATTGGATCCTTTCTTCGCGGTCTGCCTATCTGCGAAGGCAGCTAGCTTCTCCGAGACACTCTTGGAAATGTGGTAGGTCTGATCTCGATCATCCTCACTCTCGTCTTCCATTTCCTCATCCTGAGGACGCCCCTTTGGTCGATATCCGCTAGCACTACCATCCCGAGGCTCTTTTAGTCGTTCCTTACCCTTCCCCTTATCAAGCATGAGCATATTTATGTCCCCCTTATAACTCGACGCTGTCACAGAGTTGGAAACAGGCAGAGCTACGGCACTCTTAGTTGGTCTCAACGGCACAATCTTCGAAACGGATGGAACAGTAGGATTTGGACCGGATGTCAATCTAGAGCTTGGAGGTCCCCTTGCAGCAGATGGCCCGGGTGCAGCGGTAGTCAAATTGCTTCTGTTACTCCTGGTTTCTACGTTTCCCGCAAGGTTGGTCATGGGTTGAATACCCAATCGAGCGGTTCGTCCACCAACCGCAACGTCGCCGCTGGAATATCCTCTTGAGTAAGGATGATCGCCAGGGAAAATTTTGGGATCAGGATTCATCAATTGACTGAGAAAACCTGACTGCGATCGAGTCGATAGATTTGAGTAATTTCGTTTTGGCACCTTGGTGAACATCTCGCGCTGCCGCTGAGCTTCCAATGCGGCATCTCGAAACTTCTGCTCAAGAGCTTGTGCTTGATCATGATCACTGCGACGTGAAGTTGTACGAGGTTGTCCAGGGCGGTATTGAGGTCGAGCTTGAGGTCGAGCTTGAGAAAGTTGCTGATTCTGCTCTGGAATAACTGGTTGTTGTTTCTGCTTCGAAACCGCAGTCGTGGTGCGTATATTGGGTTGGGATTGGTGTCTTAAAACACCGGGCCGACGTTTGAGATTATTTTCGCTAGGAACAGGGGAGGTAGGTGCAGGAGCAGGTGCCTTAGTCTTTTTACTAGAAGGGGCAGCTAAAGCTGCTTCGCCAGATCCCGGCTCTTCTCCTTCGCTGACCCAATCGCCATCATCGCCATCATTGTTACCGTTACCTTCGATAGCTCCTGATTCCACTAATGTCCCGCCTTTCTCGGCGTCGATATCACTCTTCCTGTCATCCTCGTAATCACTGTCAAAGTCCGTTTCCGTCTCATCCCAATCGTCGTCGTCGTCATCAGCAAGAACAACCCGTTTGGTACGAGGAGCTTGAATCATGGCCTCGGCGGCGGATAAGTTGGAGGTCGCATGGGGAACCCCGCGCGGCAGACGAGGACTGACGGTTGTTGATGGATTGGGAGCAAGCGGATGTAACGGTAGCGCAGCACGAGTCGCAATCGGTGGCAAATGAACCGGCGAGGGCATTCTACCGGAAGACGTCGGTGAGGGAGTATTGACATTTGAACCAGCGTTTGTGAGTCGAAGAGACGTTGTCTTTGCTTGGGAAGATGCTGAAAGATCCGTATTCGACGGAGAGCCACTGGGAGAATGTGAACCTATGTTGAACATTGCCCGTCTCCCCTGAGTTGCTGAGTGCGTTTGGGAGGAACGGCGAGGATACGGTGCCATAGAATGAGACTGTTGTACGCCATGAGCCTGTACCGATTTTTCTTCTGGCCGGTTTTGTTCGTGCGCCGATGAAGAAGTCGTCCCTGAAGGCAATGACAAAAGACTATTTTAGGTTTCAAGAAAATCATTTGGTCACTTATATAGACGTACCGAGTTGTAACGAGTCTCCGCTTGCCACTTGTCCCTGAGCACGCGTATGACCACGAGTTTGAGCAGGAGTTCCGTTTGCACCTAAACGAGTACCTCTGCGGCTCGCAACGAGGGAGCCGTGTACCTTCTTACGACTAGTCACCATGAGACCATCATGAGCTGGTCCGTGACTGCGACTTCTACTTCTGCTGTCACTAGAGCTGGATATGCGACTGCTTGAGCTTCCACGAACTGAAGATTTATTGCTTTTTGAAACACTGTGACCGCGCCTATCACTTGCATCGCTTTCACCCCAGCTTCCGCCAGCGGACATACTGGATTGGCGAGTAAGGCCGGACGCATGGCTGGAGTCCCTGTTACTGTTTCCGATCCCTGGTGGATAACTTCCGAGAGCGGAACTAGTTGTTGAAGGACTTTGAGCCCGATTCGATTGCGCATCCGAGCGATCAACGGTGAATGTCGTGATATCAGGCCTGACAGGCGAAGGCTCGTCAGAACTACCCGAGCTACGCTCGTCGTGTTTGAGAAAAAATATCCTCGCGTCATGTGGTTTGAGAGTCGCGTTGGGAGATCGGGTGTCATTTGAATGAATAGAAGTTGATGAGCTAGCAGTCAAATGGCTGGAATTAGAGTTGGTAGAGTAAGTGCTAGTGACTGAGCTAGAAGTATTGGCAGAAGGTGAAGGGGGTAAGAGATTAGTAGGAATCGGCGAAGAATGAGCAGATAGTCGGTCCTGAAATGCTGGCATTGAGTCAAGCGCTGTGGTCAACGCTAGATTCCGCTGTCGCCTGTCTCGAGGCAGAGTAGGCGAGTCGGGATGCATTCGTTGTGGAAGCGGTACGTGCGTGTGCCCGATGGCATCGGGAACTGGAAGTACAGGCGTAGCCGGTGGCGTAGGATGAGGCGTCGGGTTGGGCGTAGGATTAACCACGACGACTAGCGGAAAAGGCGAAGCAATTGCATTCGTACCCGAGTTGGGAAATGATAAGTTGGATTGAAGTGGGGAAGCATGTGATCCGATTATTGGAAACACCGACTTGGAAGAACTACTACCACAGGAAGCTTGAGAAGCAGCAGTAGTAGAAATAGTCGATGTCATGGTTCCGGCAGCGGCTTCGTTGGAATGAGTAGGCGGAATGATGGATATGGAAAGCAATTCAGCAGCTGGAGTAGGAAGAACAGATGCAGCTTCATTCTCGAGCTCAGCCTTGGAGAATCTTCCAGGTAGCCGGAGCTTGAGATGTGATGACTGTGTCGAATGTTGCGAATTTGGTAAATAGTCGCATAGAATTTTTCCTATCGACTGTTGTTGAGGGGGAAAGGTCCGAGTATCTTTGAAAAACAAGGGCGTGGTAGCAGTACCTACACAAGACGTAAGACATCGAGCACTGGGAGATACTCTGAAAGAAGGCTACCTGATCCATGAGTCAGAACGCCTTCTGAGGGAGAATCTGGGGTCAAGGGTCGATACTTAAGAGACTTGCTAGCTATCCGCTGGGACCATAGACGCCATGATATGTTTTCAAGACGCCTTCCTTCGCTCAAAGAAGACTGGCATTTGGAGAACACTGATTCTGGAATGAGTCCAGAGTTTGACGAGCAATTCAAAAGACGTACAGAACCATAGGCTGCCCAGAGCCTCAGAACCGTCGAGATCCTTGAGAGTATCAACAGAAACACTAAGGACTGGGCTCGAGAAATTGGTGAGCATTGGCAGTCAGTGATAGTGTTCAGCTCGAGTATTGGAGCACAGCGACGGTGACAACGACGGTGACAACGACGAGGTAGCGCAGGGAATATTTACTCGAGGGTGATGGTCGAACTAAACATTGGGAATTCCGGTCAAAATCATCGGGCCGAATATCCTTAACATCACGTGCATGTAAATTACCTAACATCATTTAATTTTTCACTTGCGTCTGTCAGTTGCCTTCCGCCCCTTCCGCCTGACTATAGGTCAGATGGATGACGACGGGGACCTACCCTTTCCTTGAAACCCCTCAGGTGTTACTCGTAAACCAAAGACAAGAAACTTTGTATACTTAGCTTTATTTCTTGTCTATGTTCCTTGATCACATAATACCGCAATATGCCGACGCTTGGCTCCTTCTTCCATCTCGAGATTTGCTCAAAAGGTAGACTCAAATCCATCCTCGGGACTGGGATCGCTTTCGGATTGACCTACGGAACCTGACGGAACTTTAGCGGAACTTTTCGTCGATGGCTGATGCCCAAGCCCTTAGCACCAAGGCCTATAAGTCAACTGACCATCTATGTACTCAATTCCCTCAACACGTTTTGATGGATACGGGACGAACTTCAAACTGGCCATCTCTCGCTTCCAAACCAAAGCAGGTCAGACGCTGTCTTCAATTCGTCGCCCTCAAACACAAGGCGAAAATCTCTTCCAGACATCTGTATACCCTATTTTAAATCCTGACCCTAGTATCTGCTTTGTCTGCGCATGTGGTATATCCAATTACTACCACCCCAAAATAGCTCGGCTCGGTCATCCTGCGCTATCTTGTACTTTTTGAGACGCCCTCTAACCCTTCAACCCGGGGTCTTCCGCGCTAACAGATAAAGAATTCAAAGCCTATATCTCTGACGTCCTCGAACACGATCATGTACTAACTTGATGGAATAACAGGCTGAGTATGACTTTTCTCTGGCTTCCTGATTCTCTATCGCCATCCCCACTAGGCACAGTTGAACCGATGTACTGTACCTCAAATGTATATATATATTCTCGCGGCCTGCTTGGACTTCGGTGTGCTAAATATTCATCGAGTATGCATTCGTTATCTGAGGTCATCCTGACGCACATCCTGGTATATCGAAGTTATACATCATCGTTGACTAAGCTATCCCTGAGTGTCGTGAAAACAATCTTTCCTCTGGGTCAATGGCGCGATAACACATCTTCAAGAAATTTCCAGATAACGGGGACTTGCCGAATATTTGAAGACTTCAAGGGACATGCCAACAATAAAGCGTGCTCTTCCGAAACAGACGCTGAACGCCAGTACCGAGTGTCTGTGCATTCATGTGTTTACTTACTGAATACTTACACTGGCTCAAACATACACCCTGGCGGCACTGAATCACGCCGCAATTATACGTCAAAGTGTCTATCTTAAACTGCACCCGCCAATTTTACGAGTTTAGAGAATGATGTTTTGCTGTCACCTTCAAAACTGTTCAAGTTCAAAAATCGCGCGACGCTCGTCAGAATAGGTTTGGACTTGTTCAATCGTTTGATACGGTATACGTCAATTACTAACATATATCCTTATTTTGTTGCGGTTCAGTTCGAGAAAAGAAAGACTTCAAGTACTCGCTGAAAGGTCAAAGCGAGCTATATTGACCCTTGTCCGGACCGACCCTTGAGGCAGATAAGCGACCGATAAGATGCCTCCAGCTGAAGCCTGAGAGTACTGTGTCCTCTGAAGAACCTTGCCTGGCTTGATACCCTAAATGACCCTCTGATTTCATTCGAAATAATGTTATGTGAGAGTTAATCAGCCAAGTGAGAGACTTCTCAGTCCACTCACTTTTCTTGCCAATGGTAACTTCATGCTCTGTCCACTATCAGACTCTGTCCGGCTCAAAGCTCATGCGGACACAGGTCATACTTGAGACGGAGGCAGCAGCGGGAGAAAATTGCGAAGAATGTCTGACTCTCAAAGCCGGACCTGGCCTTGAGCACAAGAGAAAGGGCGAGGCCCCGAGTTCACGGCGTCGAGCAGTCAGAAGAATTGGTCACACACGACGAATTCATCGATCGTAGTCCTCCAGTAAAACGTTCAGGAAAACATAGTCTGCAAAACGCTCAGGGAAACAAAATCTGCATACAATGCGGCATTCTTCATCGTAAGTTCACGTAAAAATTGGCATGAAAGAGCTTCAATTTTGACGGCAATGTCGTGCGTGCATAATTTAGATTCATCTACCCCTCTGTGCCTTCCCCTCAGACTTGGTACCCATCTAAACGATCGTCACCTCGAGCTCGAAATTCTACCGGGAATTTCGCCTTCGGTGAATGTCGACTCTCGCGAAATAGAACTAGCTGTTTCGACTGCTTCGTCAATGTCCAGTACGTGTTTGTATTTCAAATGTTTAATTCATTTTAGTGACCTGCCAGTTCCCCAGGTGTCGCGGCCACAACTTCTAGCTCTACAAGCACCAGCGTGTCTGCCAGCACGTCGGGTCCGAATTTAACCAGAACGTCTACATCAACCTCTCACTAGTTTGAACCCGACTTCGATTTCTACCTCGGCTTCTTCTATCCCATCCTCAACCAAACCCACATTAATGTCAACCTCCACTTCATCTTCTGATTCTTCGTCAAATATTCTGTCAACAATGTTCGGTAGTTCTCCGCCAACTACGCTTGTGCCGACGTCCACCTTATCCTCCACAGCGTCTACTGATTCCCTGTCAAGTACGCTGATATCAGCATCCTCTTCGGCTTCATCCACGTCTTCCATTCCATCCTGTACGGCATCCGCCAGTTCATCGTAAGGTTCCACATTCAATCATACACCGCTGTTTCTCACAAATCAATCAGAACTTTCTCTTCACCCATGACGACTTCCACCAGTCCAATCTCCACTTTGGCATCCTCGTCATCCATCAGCGCCTCTTCCATTATTCTGTTGTCATCGACACCTCCGTCCTCGACTCACACGTCACCCTCAACCGCGCTGACCTCTTCACTAATATCATCTTCATCCCTCACCATCATTACCCTGTCCTCAAGCCCTAACACTGCTCCCTCACCCTCCACTACTCGCCCAACCTTCACCTACACCCCGTCTCTTAAACACATGTCCTCGCTCGTCACCAGCTCAACACCTGTCATCAAACCCTCTCTCTTACTCCATCGTTAGCCTCTAGCACCAACTTCTCAACAAACACTGGCGCCATTATCGGTGTCACCATCGGTGGCGCAGTAGCCCTCGTAGCTGCCGCTTTTGCAGTTTTCTCAGTATGCGGACGCGTAAGACGAAATCGTTCGGGCCAAATTCTTGCCGGAGGACATGGGAGTCAAGGAGGAAACCGAGCTCTCGGGCCTGTTTACAGGAACCAAATGGGTGTAGTACCCTTAGGGAAGAAGGTCGGCGTTCTCGCGCGCGGATTCAGTCTCGGGGGCAGTAGTGCACGGCCACTCAATAGAACCACATCTACTGTTTCCTCTTCGGCTTGGCGTTCGCCATTGAGTGACGAGGATGTAGATTATTCGGGTCTGCACGTACCTATGCCAGCCTCGCCCACTACAGCAGCGCCCGGTTTCGGCTTTGGTTTTGGAGAGGGTAGTTCTAGTGGGCATGGGCATGACCATGGGAGCTCAAGTGGGCATGAACATCCTTCTGGGTCCGCTGAGAGTTCTGGTTCCACATATAACTCGTCATCCATACAGTCGTCTCGGTCTCAAGGACATAATATGCCTGGGTTCGGCCAAGCCGCAGAGACCATGGTGGGTATGGGATCAGCTATGTCTCCTCAACCACTGTCCTCGCACGGACACTCGACGTTGTTGAACCAGGATCGTTCGCATAGTAGTGAGACTATCAGCTCGACCAAAGGTAATATGAATAATAACCGCGTCACGAATTCAGCAGGTGAAGGGTCAGGATCATCGAACTCACACTCAAATGCTACGAAATTCGGAGATCAAACGGCCCAAGCTCCAATGATGACTGTTCCTATACCCAAGCTGAAGCTCAACGATCGCTCTGCACCTCCATCGCATCCTACGACCCCCAAATCGTTCAAGAAGGGCTTTATCAAGCGGCTTCGTTGAGGACGCAGTTCGACACAACGTTCAATACAAGGCTCACCGTCGACAGCGGTTTCTACGACACCTGCTTCTTCATCGTATTATCCTACTTATTCTACTTTTCCTGCGCAGTCCTCCTTGCTCAATCCCCCACTCCCCTTGCCTGATGCTCCCTTAGAGCCACCGGTTTTGCCGTTTTTGCAACAGCCTTTACCTTTACCCTCGCCGGCGCTAACAGACGACTCTCGCATAGCTTATACGGATGGTCTGTTGAATCCGGTTTATAGCACTCATGCGGGAGAAGCAAGTGCCAATCCCGTTCTTCATGCGGGGAATGACAGTTCACTGAGTTTAGGAGATCATGTCGATTATTCGAGGCCTTTTGGTGGAGTAAGTTCATTTTTTTTACTCCTTCACCGGAGTACCATCTTGATATATCTAATCTTCATGTTCGTGCATTGTTAGTTCGTATTCAATCAAATGGACAGCTCAACGACTTTTACCAGTGCCGATACCCGAACGATGCATCCTGCTGTTGAGACCCCGCTTTATCAGCAACAACCTACTGATCATTCGGCACGTAATGAATCGTTCAATACACACATTGCGGTAGATGACGGAGATCAAGGAAGTTACTTTCCCGCTGGATAAACGATCAAAAGGAGTGGATAGTCACTGGCTCTTGTACTTCCATGAGCCATTGTCGTCGACCTCGTGTCTCTCATCAGTGCTTTCTCTCTCGCCCATCTCTTCTTCGTTCCCCTCATCAACTCTCGTAGCCGTCAACCTTCAACTATGAGCACTCTTCTATCAATCAATCAACAGCTTTGCAACGCCACTGTTTACAATGTTACAATCAACAAACATGAAGCACAGTTATCATCTACAAGCCCTCAGCCCATTTGCCGGTGTTACTAACATCACGAAATAAAGAAACAGCAAATAAACGAGCGAAGAGAGAAGAGAGGCCGAAATTCAGACATCGATTATCGGACCGTCTCTGTGTGTGCGCCAAATCCGTCGTCTTCCCAGCTCCTATCACTACAGCGAGGCAGTACGTATCTCTTGTCCAGGGCCTAGATTGTAGAGATTGTAACGTTTTGAGAATGTACAATGTCCAACTGCAAGTGACCCTTTCAACTAAGTTTGCCTGCACGAAATGATACTTGGGGCCTGTGACATGCTCTGCATTCATTCCGGATCGCTGGATGATTATTCCATCATTCATCAAATCTCGAGGTTCCATCATGATATCATACAACTGTTGAATGCCACATGCAATGTTGTCATGGGGTCCATGCCCGAGCCTCTATAAGAAGGGACTTTTGGACGCATGACAGCTCTTGGTGCCCTTTCATACTTTCTATCATCACGTCTGAATAACCTGCAAGCAATGACCACCGAGTGAGCTTATAGTTCACTAATATGCTTCTGATATTCCTAACATGTTACATACAGATATTTCAGAGAAGCTCATGATTTTATGGTGAACAATTCCACGTTCACTAACTATAATGAACCTCCTCCTGGTAGGATTCAGCCTTTATTCAATTTGAATTTGGGGTCATTGTGGCTAATGTATTTATACCATTGTAGAAGATATTCAACAAAAACTTGAACAAAAGCTGAAACCAGTCACTGGTACTGGGCTTAATAAAAACAAGGTCTGTTTAGAGGGAACCAGGACAGACATTATTAAGAGGATTTCTCAATGGATCAAGTCCCCAAATGGTTCTCAGACCCTTCTACTTTGTGGAGAGGCTGGAACAGGGAAATCCACCATCAGCCACACCATTGGTTCAAACTTTGAGCATCAGCTAGGTGCATTTTTCTGCTTTAATCGCAGTTTTCCAGCAGCTAGGACCCCAAGCAATGCATTGCGCACTATTGCATATATGCTTGGCATCAAGTTTCCTGAAATTGGAACAAAATTGCTGGCCAAAATCCAAGAGAATCCAAATATACTGGAGAGTACCAGCATTCAAGATTTATGGGAAACTCTGATTGTTCATCCTGCTCAAGTGATGGCCCATCCAGATCAGCAGGTGCTTATTATAGTTGATGCACTGGATGAATCTGGGCAGAGAGAAGATGGTCGAAGAGATGAGTTGCTTCCTCTGTTATTTGATAGGTTGCATGAGTTACCTCAAGGTTTCCATGTCTTTATAACATCACGTCCAGAAAGTGATGTTATAAAATACAAGGATTTGAATCCTCCAGCAATTCAAGTCCAACATATGAGTGATATCAAGGGCACACATGCTGATATCTATCAATATATATGCTCCAGGATGATGAAGAACAGAGGTTCAGGAAAACTAAACGAACATCAATGCAAAATACTTGCAGAAAAATCTGGAGAATTTTTTCAATGGGCAGATATTGTCTGTACATCTCTTAGTGGTCAAGGCAAAGGAGGAATGTCTGTCCCACAGCGCTATGAGCGCTTCATGAATTTGAACAAGCCAAGTTCAAGTGACTTGCATGCACTTGATGAACTTTACGAATTCATCTTCAACGATGCCTTGGATGTTGATGATGAGGATGCCATGGAAGGATACAGATCAATTATGTCACAAGTTTTAGCAGCTTTTGAACCTCTGTCCCAGGCCACCTTACAGAAGCTGCAAACTGGGGATGATGTGGATACTGTCAGCAGTGTATTGTCATTCCTGGGATCTCTGTTTACAGGAATATCAAAGTCAGATAATACACAGGTGAAGCCAGTACACACATCAGTCTTGGATTTCCTATTGGATAAAACACGGAGCAAGAGGTTTTGGGTAGACTTACAACAAGGACATGAACTGTTAGCAAAAGGGTCATTTCATGTGATGTTCCGAGATTTGCATTTCAATATGGGCAAGCTGGAGAGCTCATATGTCATGAACTCTGAGATCAAGGATCTGGGAACCAAGTTATCAGATGCACTCACACTAGAGATAAAATATGCATGCTGTTGGTGGGATCCACACTTTCAGAACATGTGGCAAAGTGATTCACAGGTTAAGCACAAGGAGCGAAGTGATTCATGGGTTAAGAACTTGGAGAAGTTCTTTTTTCACTATTCCCTATACTGGATGGAAGTTCTTGGCTTGATGAACAAGATTCATATTGCATCAAGAACTGCAAGACACACAATAACCTTTCTTGACAATCTTAAGGTATTTAGCTGATATTATTGAAATGACTGTATTTGTTTATTGAGAATGTTACAGAACAAGATAAAAAACTCTGAATTGAAGAACTGTATGACAGACATACTTGCTTTCATACAGGTTTTTGCAAAAGTAATCACAACATCAACTCCGCATCTTTACTTATCAGGGATGCCATTTGTTCCAGAAAATTCCCAACTACACAAAGTGTTTGAGAACTGTTGCAATACACAGCAAAAAGCAGTTTTCTCTGGCCAAATAGATAATTGGCCAGATCAACAAGTCATACTGAGGGATCACACAGATTATATAACTGCAGTTGCATTTTCTCCAGATGGCAAGAAAATTGTATCTGGATCATGGGATAAGACAATCAGAATTTGGAATGCAGACACAGGAGAAGCAATTGGTAATCCTTTGCAGGGACATTCAGATGGAGTCACCTCAGTTGCTTTTTCTCCAGATGGCAAGAGAATTGTATCTGGATCCGAAGATGGTTTAATCAGAATTTGGAATGTAGACACAAGAGAAGCAATTGGTGATCCTTTGCAGGGATATTCACATTGGGTCAACTCAGTTGCTTTTTCTCCAGATGGCAAAAGAATTGTATCTGGATTTGAAGATGGTTTAATCATAATCTGGAATGCAGACACAGGAGAAGCAATTGGTCATCCTTTGCAGGGAAGCTTAAATTTGGTCACCTCAGTTGCTTTTTCTCCAGATGGCAAGAGAATTGTATCTGGATCTGCAGACTGTTTAATCAGAATTTGGAATGCAGACACAGGAGAAGCAATTGGTAATCCTTTGCAGGGACATCGAGATCGAGTCAGCTCAGTTGCCTTTTCTCCAGGTGGCAAGAGAATTGTTTCTGGATCATGGGACAAGTCAATCAGCCTTTGGAATGCAGACACAGGAGAAGCAATTGGTGATCCTTTGCAGGGACATTCATTTGAAGTTACCTCAGTTGCTTTTTCTCCAGATGGCAAGAGAATTGTATCTGGATCATGGGATAAGTCAATCAGAATTTGGAATGCAGACACAGGAGAAGCAATTGGTGATCCTTTGCAGGGACATTCAGATCCAGTCAGCTCAGTTGCTTTTTCTCCAGATGGCAATAGAATTGTATCTGGATCATGGGATAAGTCAATCAGAATTTGGAATGCAGACACAGGAGAAGCGATTGGTGATCCTTTGCAGGGACATTCAGATCAAGTCACCTCAGTTGCTTTCTCTCCAGATTGCAAGAGAATTGTATCTGGATCCCAAGATTGTTTAATAAGAATTTGGAATGCAGACACAGGAGAAGCAATTGGTGATCCTTTGCAGGGACATTCATATGAAGTCACCTCAGTTGCTTTTTCTCCAGATGGCAAGAGAATTGTATCTGGATCATGGGATGAGTCAATCATAATTTGGAATGCAGACACAGGAGAAGCAATTGGTAATCCTTTGCAAGGACATTCACATGGAGTCACCTCAGTTGCTTTTTCTCCAGATGGCAAGAGAATTGTATCTGGATCTGAAGACAGTTTAATCATAATTTGGAATGCAGACACAGGAGAAGCAATTGGTGATCTTTTGCTGGAACATTCAGATGGAGTCACCTCAGTTGCTTCTTCTCCAGATGGCAAGAGAATTGCATCTGGATGCAAAGACTGTTTAATCAGAATTTGGAATGCAGACACAGGAGAAGCAATTGGTGATCTTTTGCTGGAACATTCAGATGCAGTCACCTCAGTTGCTTTTTCTCCAGATGGCAAGAGAATTGTATCTGGATCCAAAGACAGTTTAATCAGAATTTGGAATGCAGACACAGGAGAAGCAATTGGTGATCTTTTGCTGGGACATTCAGATGGAGTCACCTCAGTTGCTTTTTCTCCAGATGGCAAGAGAATTGTATCTGGATCCAAGGACTGTTTAATCAGAATTTGGAATGCAGACACAGGAGAAGTAATTGGTGATCCTTTGCAGGGACATTCAGATCAAGTCACCTCAGTTGCTTTTTCTCCAGATTGCAAGAGAATTGTATCTGGATCATGGGACAAGTCAATCAGAATTTGGAATGTAGACATAGGAGAAGTAATTGGTGATCCTTTGCAGGAACATCCACATGAAGTCACCTTAGTTACTTTTTCTCCAGATGACAGGAGAGCTGTATCCTTAATGCAAGGTGAGCTCTCTGATGCTCACAAGATAATCTCTCAATTTGTAGATAAATCGTTGACAGGCTCTGATACTACACCTGGCAATTACAAGTCAATCAAACACTCTCAGAACCCTCATCCTTACCTTATCAACCAATACTTCTCCTTTTATTCCTGTCACATTGATGATGAAGGCTGGTTGCATGGCTGGCACTCTGATTTAGGTTTTTCTGTTATCATCATCTGGATACCACCAAAATTCCGTTCAACCCTTCTGTTTCCACCTACACGTGTCATTATTTCTCAGAATGGTAGTTGCTGCACCCTAGACCTGTTCAATTTTGCATGTGGAAAGGACTGGATACAGTGTTCTATAAACAATGTTGCACCAGTTTCAGACAGCAATTATTAATTGGAATACATGTTATAGGTGTGCCTCCAAGTCTTTGATTGTTTGATTGAGCTTCCAATCTTCGATGATAGACTTAACACTTTACATTTTCATTCAATCCCCAATTGAGTCTCACAAAGTATCCAATGTTTGGATACAAGTGTTTCTTGCACTATTGTTCTTTATATCTATTAGTGGGAACAATCCACAATCATTATTTAGAATTCTTACAGCCATTCACAAAACTCTAACATAGTTTTTGAAAAACGCACCTCAGTGATAGTATTTATGACAAACAAAGAGCTCCACTTGACCCCACCTGCGTTATTTGTGTCCGCCCATGTCTACTACAGGCTGCCTTTGACCACAACATGTAAATATTGCTTCTGTTGCAGGCATGCCTGTTGTACTGTGAGGAAAGGTAATGCGGACTTCTTTCTAGGCTGGATGTAGATAATGATAATCCCCATAGTGTGCTATCAGTAAACACAAGCGTATGATTTCATTGAGCATGCTGTAGAGCCGTGGGGCAAAGGTGGAGCTCTTTGTTTGTACATAAATACATACCATCACTGAGGTGTGTTTTTCAAAAACTAGGCTAGAGTTTCATGAACGGCTGTTATAGTTTTAACAATTAGGATACAAGGTATATAAGCTGTAGCATTTTGTAGATAGTTGTCCAGTTTAAATATTGACTTAAATTGCTGCTGAACTCTGTCCGGATCTCTCTACTCTAATTGATATTGTTTGCATTATATGTTACACCTATACCAGACCAATCAACCAACCTTCTGATCGAATCAATAGTCAATTCATTCTGATACTTAGGCTGGACCCTTCCAGACAATCTTCCAGTTGGATTGATCATGGAATGACTCCAGATCAATAACCAGATGACTTATTCACATTTCCAGAGCTTTTGCTTTCATTATCAGCTCCGTATCTTTGATTCTATTTTTGATACCTTCGAACGGTTTCAAAAGGTATTTGTCCGAGATTCCCACACCCTTATTGTCTTATATTTCACCTTGGGTAAACCTTTATATTGCTTATTGTTCTTTATTTAACAATTAGGCAATTTACTACTTTATTACTATTACGATCATGCACATCGGTCGTACGCATCGCGTGTAGCGCTTTGCACCGACGCAGTCAACCGTACATGACCAACTCCGTCATCGATGCGACGCACTGATGACATGGATCAGGTAATCTACTTCCGTGATACTTATCCACCTATCCTCCTTATCCCGTCGCCCCTCCTTCGGACGGGCTATACACCATACCGCCTTCCTCTCCCCATTAGTCCACTGTCTTCCTATCCGCACTTGTTATCTCTACTTCCGATTTGTCATAACTACTTTAGGATACTCTGTAGCAATACCAGAGATAGCGAACTTAGCATATAAGACTTGCGGTCATAGGTAGAAGCCTTAGTTTTAATATCGAATTGGTACGACTCCCCAACAATCCCATAACACTTGCTCCTATCACACTTATACCTTGTTCGACCCCGTCGACCTTCAGTCGATACTATCTCGATCTCGAACGAACTCAATACGGACCGCGCAGCGTAGCAAGGATACTGTCAATAACGGTATCGAAGGTCCACTTGATCCGCACACTCCTAACAATTACACTGTTTAGTATCATTTCCCCAGCTTAAAATAAAAGTTACCTTCTATACTCCTTCACTATTACGTTTAGTCACATCCGAATCAATCGATTGGACTCATCTGACATTCCGGAACTTCTTTCCTCTTCGCACTTCTCAGGGACACCCAGATAGCGTGTAGGGAGCATTCCCAAAAGCTTCACCGAAGTCCCACCTCACGTCCAAGGACTGTGTAGCCCTTTCAAGTACTCCCTTCTGTCACAGCCACAGTTCCGGCACCTGGAACTTCATGCAGAGCTTTCAGAACTTCAATTGTATCCTTTCCAGTTGCACAACCTTAACATTATAACTGTTACAGGTATGCTTCCGGACCTCCGTACAGAGCTTCCGACTTCGGACGTGGACTTAGAATAGTTCATGTTTACTTCCAAGATCGATTGCGTCGATCAAGTCATACGAAGCATTTGGTTATCGAATGCTAAGTGTTCTGACTTTATTGTCTTTTTATTTATATTGATGACGTCGGATTATATTCCTTATTGTTTTTTACTTACAGCTCTTATTGTTATAGATTTAACAATTAGGAATACAGGTATATAAGCTGTAGGATTTTGTACATAGTTCCTCAGTTTAAATATCAACTTAGATTGCTGCTGAACTCCGTCCGGAACATTCTCTTCTAATCGTCTAATGTTCACACTACATATAACCGATTGTTATCCGAACACCTCTATTCTCTTACTCGTCACTCTGAACATTCACTGAACCGTACGACGAAGCGGGGGCACTACCGAAAGTAGTGTCAAGGTTCTAGTTCATTTATATCATCTTCCATTGCAATCAAGCTGACCGATCATCTTCGATTACATCCCTTGAGACTTGGGTTCTAAACCATAGTCTCGATTCTTCCCGGTCACTCTTGGATCACTTTGATTCATTCTATACCTTCTAAGACACTACAGAACCTCACCAGCACAGTCTTAACAGTATATTTAAACTACTACTCGCATTCGTCATTTTCTATATTGTTATGATCATGCACGGTCGTAGGGATAAGTGTGGGTCGCGGACTATAAGTCCGCGGGGTAAAAGACCGAACACCGAGATAAATCCCGGTGAGGGTTAAGTGAACCTACGGAGAGGTAGTCGGACGTTGACGCTACTATTAATAGCGTCCCCGACACGCCGCTGTCTGAAAGCAAAGGTGAGGGTAATTCCGATCGCAGGAGAAACTCACGCAATCGTACTTAGGGTGAGGTTTGAGAATAAACTCTAATTGAAAGGATACACTGTCGAAGTGCGCTATCAAAGTTGATATTTAAACTGAGGACCAACTATTCTACTCTCGTAGCTTTATACTGTAATCACTACCTAAGGGTCGCTAAGCGACAGTATCCTAGAATAGTATGGTCGGACATGTGGACGATAAAAGGGGTAAGTATAAAGGGAATGATATAAAAGGATATATAAAGAATCAGTTAAGGTGTGAGGGATATAAACTTGAAGTGTACAAGATCGCAGAGATAAACTCCGCTGCGGAAGAAAATAGTAAAGTCAAATACTGGGGAATGATCGTCGGGCCCGCGGGAGTTGAACTTGGCATGGCCGTAACATATATCACATATCATCCTTTCAACATTCATCAACCCATGGCGCCTCCAATGACTCGTCAAGCCCATAGGAACAGACCAAGAACCTTAACCGGTACCGGACATTCCGAATCAGGCTGAAGAGCCAAATCCTTTTGTTGCCAATGCGCAATCTTTCGCGCCTTACTCAGAATCCATTTTGGCCTTAGGAGGTCGAAGAAGAAACAATGTTTTCGGACCCACTACTGCCACTTCACTACCAACAGTGTCAACGTCTCGCTAGCTCACCGATGTAGCCAGGCGTCACGCAATTTAGAAGATAGCCGATGGGAACTATTGTTAGTGACTTGCTAACTCACTATATGACTAGGCATCACACAAGCCGAGATAGTCAAGTCAAACGAAGTGAATGAGGGAGGAAAGGTCTTTGATAATAGACGAGATC
This sequence comes from Lentinula guzmanii, assembly GCA_027919855.1. Lineage (NCBI taxonomy): Eukaryota > Fungi > Basidiomycota > Agaricomycetes > Agaricales > Omphalotaceae > Lentinula > Lentinula guzmanii. Next base: position 115,377 of record JANVFO010000019.1, read on the forward strand.
AGAGATAGAGACTACTCTAAGAAATGCCCTATCTTATATACATATTCTGAAATGAACCCATGGGAACTATCTCACGTCATAACTGTGAGGCTATACAACGATCTGTCAAAGGTTGACAAACATGAGAGAATTCTCACACTGTCAATCTGTCAATAGTCTGACAGACATGAGAGAGTTGTGTTGACAGCGCGGGAATGACAGTCTGTCACAGTCTGACAGACATGAGAGAAATGCGTTGACATTGCGAGAATGACAAGGCTGTCACATGTATGTAAATGAAAGAAAAGGAAAAGATAAAAGAAAAAGTATAATAAGATAGACGAAAGAAATTGAAAAAGAGTCAGTTCGTAACAGTCAGGACACCTCGCAGAAACACTCACATTGCTACGTCATCATCGAATACCATCATACCTCCTTCTCCAACGGCAGCAACAATTATGGGACAGATTTTATCCCGTAACACGCCAACAGGACCTCAAATCCCGGAAGGACCGGAAGATGAGGAAGGAGAAAATCTCGAGGGTAATAACAACCAAGAGAATCCAGATGGTGAGGAAGTAGTCAATGAGGAGCCGGCTGATCCGGAACTACTGGTGATGGTGGACCGGATGGACCAGGAGGACCAGGCGGACCAGGCAGTGGGGGTCCCAGAGGACCGGTGTGGGAGTGCGGCATGCCTTCTTCGTGGATTTCCTTCATTTACTTATATTCACTTATATTATTCATGAATCTCAAAAACAACTACAAACTATACTAGACGCGTGGAATGGTTACCTGGCCATTCAACGATTCAGTATTCAATCAGTCTGAACGTTACGTATCCTTTCAGTTTTTCTTTTCTCTTCCTACCACTTCTATCCTCCACACGTCTTTCCTTTCATCAAGTTTCGCTTCTGTTAGAGTTATGCTGAATACAGCCAAGTGGACCGTCCGATGCGATGTGGTGCGGTGCGGGATAATAGTAATGGGACGTTGATACCACTATTAGTAGTACCCTCGTTAGAGTCGCGTGTCCCAGGTAGAAGCAGTTGGATGGAGCGAAGGATCCGATCCGAAGCGAAGCGAGTGTTATGTCTCAACTGAGTATAGACTGTATAAGTCAACTGAAGTCGATATTTAAACTGAAGTACAGCTAAGCTACACTACGGCTTAAATACTAGTCTTGTAGCTAACCAGAGTAATAAGTAAATAACACATGTATAAGAAGATGACTGATGAGCATATGATCTCGGTAAGAAGTAATAATGTTGAATGAAGGAATGTGAGGATGTTAACTATAAGTGTTGTAATAAAGAAAGTGTAATCGCATCCTTCGGATGCGATGAAGGAATAAACGTGTAACGGATCCATCGGACGCGATGGAAGCGATTAGTGTAAGTATATGTATAAAGAAATAGACTGTCCTGCATGAATATAACAGTATCCCCCTTTTGGGCTTGAGCCCACGAAAGCCCAAAAATCCAAAGTCCAAAATGCCCCATGGAAGCGATCATTCCGGTGTGATGCGAAAAGTACCCGATCAGTTATGTGCAAAAATTCCAAGTCCCCTAATGCGTGTTGAAAACTTTCAACCAACATGAAGTCTTGTGATGCGAAGGTGGTCCGTGCGCAATTTGAAACCCATAAAAGCTGGTCCGTTAGGACGAGTGGACTTCAACTTTTTCCCTTTTTCAAAATATGTCTTCTCCTCAAAAACTTACATCATCCCAAATCGCCGCGCAACTCCGACAAATGCAGGAGCAACTGCTCGCTGCTCAGGAGGAGGAAAGGATGGAAGCGGAGCGAGCGAAACAAGCGGCTGAGGAAAGGCGAGGCGAGAAGCCGAGGAGCTGATGAAAGACAGGAGAAAGAGGCTGCAGAGAAAAAGCGGAGGATCGAGGAGGCGAAGCGAGCGAAGATCGCGAAGAAGAAGTTGGAGGAGGCAGAAAGAAAAAGACAAGAAGAGTTGGCAGAGGCAAGAAGGGGCAAGGCACGAGAAGTAGTGCCACAAAAAAGAGTGATGGAAGATATTTCGGATCCGTCGGATCCTCCATACCAAGTGAGTAGAGTTTCTCTTTGCCCTGTTCTTGTAATTGATTTGTTTAGCCGGAAGAATCAATGAATAATGATAGTGAGCGAGATGAGGAGCCGAAGGCTCCGAAGAAAAAGAAGAGAAAGGGTAACAATGCCCAGGTGAGTGCTCATGGATTTTAATTGATTCTTCATTAATCTTTTCTTTTAGCCCATTGCAAGTACTTCGTCCGCTCGGCCCGCCTGCGTACGATGCATCGAGAAGGAGTTGGACTGTCGTCCCCAGGACCAGTCGAACACGGTTTCCTGCTATCACTGCCGGAAATCTAAGGTTCACTGTTCCTGGAATGACAAAGTCAAATCCAACCCCATCGTCGGAGACGCGTCGCAGCCGACGGAATTCTATGAGAGGATAGCTGGGGCCATGGAGGGCATCCAGGATTCCATGGTGGGTATTGCCTATGAACTTAGGCAATTCCGCCTTCAAGTGGGATCCTGGCAGGACACTGTTCTGGCCGATCGCAGCCGTCGGGCCCGGACAGGGGAAGCGTTGGAAGCGTTGGAAATAGAGAGGGAATTGGTGGAGTTAGAAGAAGAAGAAGAAGATTATATAAAAGATTTAAGAAGACAAAAGAAAGAAGCAGAGTTGGGAGAAGAAGAGGATGAAGAAGATGAAGAGGAAGAAGAGGAGGAAAATATCGTGAGGCGATCGGCTCCGATCTAGATAATGTATATAATTTTGTTGCTTTTGTTGTTTTGTTTTTTATCTGTTGTTTGTTTTGTTGTTATATGTAATGTAATAATTTTCTTGGTTTTTTGTTTTGTGTGATCGTAAATATTCGTAAGTGGAATAAAAGGGTGTTATTAGTATAATGAGTGGAAATGAATTTTTTGTTCAAGTCTTTACGTCCGACGGACGGTGCGAAATATAAGTAATAAATGGAAATGATGTGGAGAGTACCAGAAGGATGAATGAGTTTATTGTAGTGGTCCTGGTTTGTCTGGATAACGTTGGTGGAATGCTGGTACCAACTCGTCCGCATGGATGTCGTCGGCTCCGATCCAGGAAAATTCTTCATCTGTTCCTTCATAACCTGCCCATCGCACGAAGTATCGTAAAGGACAACGTTTGAACCTCGATCCATTTTGGAATCAAGTACTTCAGCAACAAAGTACTCCTCTTCACCATCAATTTCGATTGGCGGCGGAGGCGACTGCGTGCGAAGCGAAAATGGATTGGGGGTGACTGGTTCTAGTTGTGATACGTGGAAAACAGGATGGATGCGACGGAGGTAATCCGGAAGCTGTAACTTGTATGAAAGAGTTCCTGGACGGTCAATGACCTTGAAAGGACCAAGATATTTTTCGGAAAATTTCTCAGTAGGGCGAGTGGATTTAATGTGTTTAGCCAGAACGAAAACGTCGGATCCGATCGGAAACTCTGGAGCTGGAATTCGTTTTCTATCAGCCTGGTCTTTATAACGTTTCTGTGCATTAGTAATTTCGTCACGAAGGAAAGAATGTAATTCATCAAGATTGACTACAAAGTCGCGCGCGGTGTCCGATCGCACGTCAACTTCTGGTCGAATCGAGATATTCGGATGATAACCTTTGTTGGCGAAGAATGGTGTGATGCCAGTGGATGCGTTCGGAGCGTTATTGTAAGCGAATTCTGCAATGGGCAATAAGCTAGCCCAATCATCTTGTTGATAAGAGCAGTAAATTCGGATGTACTGTTCAAGTGTTTGATTAACTCGTTCAGTCTGTCCGTCCGCTTCCGGATGGTATCCAGATGTATAGTGAAGTTGCATAGAAAGTGATTGACCTAAAGCTCTAAAGAAAGCAGAAACAAATTCGAATCCGCGGTCAGAGGTTACGTGGTTAGGTACTCCATGTTTAGAAAAGACGTGAATAACGAAAAGCTCAGCTAGTTGTTCAGAAGTGATTGTATCATGGGTAGGAATGAAAATTGCTTGTTTAGATGCACGGTCAACAACTACTAGTATAGCAGTGTATCCGTCCGAGGAGGGTAGTTGTTCAATGAAATCCATTGATATTGAATCCCATGGTCTAACTGGTACTGGTAGTGGTTTGAGTAGACCATAAGGACGATGTCTTCTAGATTTGTTTCGGCCACATATGGTGCATGAAGAACATAGTCTCGAACGAACTCTCGGATCCGCGGCCATGTGTACTGCCTACGGATGGATTGTAGCGTCCGGTTCTGTCCGAAGTGACCTGAAAGAGGATGATCATGGAAGAATTGTAAAACTTGTATACGCAGATTGGAATGATCAGGAACAAAAATTCGTCCGTCAAAACGTAACAAACCAGTTTCATCTAGTGTCCAACGAGGTTTTGAATCATCTTGTGCATGTTGTAATCCAGTCACTGAATCCGGATCGAGCGATAGTGCGGATTTGATCGCCTCATGCAAGGCTCCGATATCCATTACTATTGACGCTCTAAGTGACGGACCTTCCAAGAATGTAGCTCGTAGTGAAGTAGTGAATTGTTCATTAGTGAATATTGGTCTGAAGTTTTGTGGATTGATTTGCGCATAGCCGATATCCCCCTCTTTTGGATAGACGTCCCATCGTCTAGTGATCGCATCCGGTTTCGCGCCTAGCTTTCCGGGGCGGAAGCGAATCACCATGTTAAATTGATGTAGAAATTCCGACCATCGCACCTGCCTACGGGTAAGAACTTTAGTAGTAGAAAAGTACTCAAGGTTTTTATGATCCGTGACAACGTCAATCGGATCCCCGGAGCCTTCGAGATAATGACGCCAAGCTTTAAAGGCTTCAAAGATGGCTAAAAGTTCTTTATCGTGAGTATCATAGTTAAGTTCGGCAGCTTGGAATGTGCGAGAGAGAAATGCGATCGGATGGATCTCGCCGTCCTCCAGTATAATGGATAGGATCGCAGCGAGCGCGTAATCCGACGCATCCGTTTCTACAATGAGTCGTCTGTTGGGCTCCAATGAGCAGAATAGGAGCGTTAGTAAAAGCAATTTTAAGCTTATCAAAAGCTTGTTGGCAAGCGTCGGACCAATTCCAAACTACACCCTTGCGAGTGAGTCTAGTCATCGGTACCACAATATCACTGTAATTAAAAATAAAACGTCTGTAGAAATTAGCAAATCCCAGAAAAGATTGAATGTCTTTAACCTTCCGAGGCACAGGCCAATCAATGATAGCCTGAACCTTGTCTTTAGCCATTGTGAGACCTTCAGGCGATAGAATGTAGCCTAGATACTCCACTGTGTCAACTTCGAAGTAACATTTTGCTGGATTACAAAATAGCTTGTGTTTGCGGAGCCGTCGGAGCACTTCACGGACGTGCTTACGATGCGTCTGTAGATCATCCGAATAGATGAGTATGTCATCTAAATAGACTATACAACAAACATCAAGTAGATCAGCTAAAACATCATTGACAAACCGTTGAAAAGCGGCTGGAGCATTAGTTAGTCCAAAAGGCATAACTTTCCATTCGAAGGATCCGTAACGGGTCCGGAAAGTTGTTTTCCATTCATCACCAGCAGCAATACGTACTAAGTGATAAGCGTGAGCAAGGTCGAATTTGGTGTAATATTTGGCTTTTTTCGGAGCATCCAATAAATCTGAAATAAGTGGTAAAGGATAACGATCCTTCTTGGTGATAGCATTGAGTCCTCTGAAGTCCACACATAGTCTGAGTGATCCATCCTTTTTCGGAACGAAGAGGACGGGTGCGCCGTGAGGCGAGGTGGATGGTTGTATGGCTCCATTAGCGAGTTGTTTGTCCAAGAAGTCTCTAAGAGCTTCAAGCTCTCTTGGTGAAAGTGGGTAGATTCGTCCAAGCGGTGGTTCCTTTCCATCCTCTAGTTCAATCTTGAGGTCATAGGGTCTATGTTCCGGAAGCTCCTCGGATGCGATTTCGTCAAACACATCTGCAAAATCTTTATACTCATCAGGAATGTTAGTACTATTGGAAGATTTTGTTTTTGTAGTAGAGCTTCGAGCGAATACCTCTGAAGGCATTACATGAATTAACATAGGTTCCATACCTTCTTTTTTACATGCCCGATGGAAAGCGACGGCTCCGATGAGTGCGATATTAATATCAGAGTTGTCTAGTCGGGATGCCATTTGTGCTAAAGAAGGGTAAGTATAGATAGGTTCAAAAGGAAATTTGTCCGATAGTGGACGAGGGGTACGATGAGAGCGAGAGCGATGTGATGAGCGAGAGCTCGATCGTGAGTGAGTCTCCAGTGGATCCGTTTCGGAAGCGAAAGGAGTAGACGTCTGGATAGAATCAAAATGATTAGTGTCTCGGAAAGAAATTGTTTTTGAAACCCAGTCAATCAACGGATTGTAGCGGGCCAAGAAACTATATCCTAAAACAGCTTTACAAGATGAATCAAGTGAAGTTACATAAAATGTAAGTGGAAGCAGCTCATCGGATGGAAACCGGACGCGTAAGGTCACGGTTTGCGAAATGGGTTTAGAAGATAATGAACCATCAAACAAACGAAGATTGATAGGAGATATAGACGAGGTAGGAATAGAATTTAATTGTACATATTGTGAATCAATGAAACAATCAGTGGAACCAGAATCTAGTAAAGTTGGAAAATTCAAAGTAGTAAAAGATTTCGGATCCTCGTCAAGAGGAATTTCTGTAATGACATTAATAATTAAAGAATGTTCGTTAGGTGAAAGAGCGGAAGCATTGAGATAGATCTCCTTAATGGTACGAACTAGATCAACACAACTCTCGCTTCGTACCGGAGTACAAGAGTTGCGGACTATTTTTTCGCACCCTCGGATGGTTGGTCCGGCGGATCCATAGCCACTACTTCCGTAGCGCGGCCTTTAGCGTCTCTGGCCTTACGCTTATTACAATCCTCGAACTTATGCTTCCCACCACAGAAAGCACACAGATTGTACTTCTTCCTTCTTTCCTTCTCCTCAGGCGTAATCTTTCCGTTGGGTCCGAACTTGCTGCTATCTGTCGATTTTCGCTGATCGGATCCTCCGGACTTGTTGTTATGATTGAATTTAGGTCCGTTGGAGTTGGGTTTATTAAAGGAAGGTGTGGAGATGTTAGTGTTGGTAGGGGAAGGATTGGAGGATCCTTTCTTGGCCGAGAATTTACCGCTATTGCTATTACCTCCACTGCTTTTTGCGGATTCTCTTTTCTTTTCCATTTCCCTTTGCCAGTAACGATTGTCAATCTCCAGAACGATCTCTCGATACTCCTCGAGAGTCTTTGGTTTTCGCACCCGAGCCATTTCATCCTTAAGGCGCGGAGCGATGCCTTTTTCGTACGCCCATCGGAGCGCATTCTCGTCCCATCCAGTGAGTGAAGCGAGGCTATTGAAGGTGTTGTTGTATTTTCGGATGGTATCCGAATCCTTCATCACTATGTTGCCAATTTTACCTTCTGCTTCACTCTGCATATCATACACCCCAAACTGTTTCTGCAACTCTCGGACGAGCGCGGAAAAAGAATAGGTCCACTCAGGCATCTTAAGTAAGTCCGGATCCAGAATATCTGGTTCGAACCACTGCCTGGCAGTACCTGAAAGGTAAGAGAGGGTGTAATTAATTTTCTTTGTCTCCGTGAAATACTTTGGTCGATCATTGAAGACTAATGCGAGTGAAACAAGAAAGCTTCGGAGCTTCCTCGGATCCGATCCGTCGAATACTTCTGCCTCCTTAGGTTTGGTCTTGTTACCAGCGTCATCCGCGGATTTCATCCCGGACAACACTGCTCCTAAGTTGTTGATGTTGCTAGAAAAGTTAGACATAATATTCATGAATTGACTAGAATCGGGAATGGGAATTTCGTCATCTCCACTGTCCCCTGAATTACCTGGTCCACCAGGTCCACCAGGTCCGCCGGGTCCACCGGGTCCTCCACCTGGTCCCTGTGGTGTAGGATCTTCTGGTTGATCTTCATCGGCTGGAACGTCGGGTTCTTCGTCCTGAACCTGTTCGGTTGGTTCTGGATCCTGAGTAGGAATGTTTTGGGAGTGTGGGAGATTTTCGAATAATGGAGAGATAGCTCTTCCCTTTCCTTTAGCAGCTTGAGTAGCTGTGATTGGGGAAGGCGAGGATGGTTGGGGAGATGTCCTTCGGATCCGTCGTCCACCTCGAGGTGTCCAAACCTCTACTGGTAAGCCATCTTTAGTATAAAGTGTTTCTACAGCTAAGTCTGGTGAAGTGATTTCTCCAATAGCTGATAGAGCAGCAGTAGCTGCCGACGGAGCCGAGGGTCCGTAAGCAGTACTACGACAACGACTAGTACCAATGGCAGAGATAGATTCCGAGAACGGTAAGAATGATGCTGCGGTTGTTGCGAAGGGGTTTGCCTCTTGTTCATCACGAACAGATGTATCAGAGACGTTGGTGTTTGAGCGTGCGCGAGCACGAGTACGATAGGCCATAATAAAATGATTTGAGCACGACAATAACGAGTAGAAGTTTAAATATACTGTTAGAGTTATGCTGAATACAGCCAAGTGGACCGTCCGATGCGATGCGGTGCGGTGCGGGATAATAGTAATGGGACGTTGATACCACTATTAGTAGTACCCTCGTTAGAGTCGCGTGTCCCAGGTAGAAGCAGTCGGATGGAGTGAAGGATCCGATCCGAAGCGAAGCGAGTGTAATGTCTCAACTGAGTATAGACTGTATAAGTCAACTGAAGTCGATATTTAAACTGAAGTACAGCTAAGCTACACTACGGCTTAAATACTAGTCTTGTAGCTAACCAGAGTAATAAGTAAATAACACATGTATAAGAAGATGACTGATGAGCATATGATCTCGGTAAGAAGTAATAATGTTGAATGAAGGAATGTGAGGATGTTAACTATAAGTGTTGTAATAAAGAAAGTGTAATCGCATCCTTCGGATGCGATGAAGGAATAAACGTGTAACGGATCCATCGGACGCGATGGAAGCGATTAGTGTATGTATGTGTATAAAGAAATAGACTGTCCTGCATGAATATAACAAAACATTACTATGTCTCATTTATTGATGATGCCAGCCGATATGTTTACCTGGAATTCCTTTGTTGTAAAAACAAGACATTGCGTGCATATCTTGAGCATGAGGCCTGTGTCGACACTACATTTGATGTTCCAATCAAAACCCTTCACTCAGATAACGGTGGCAAGTATATTGGTAAAGCCTTTGTCATTCACCTGAAATCAAAAGGCACTCATCAGAAGTTGTCCGTTCACGACACACCTGTTAAGACTGTGCCGGTGAGGTTCCGTCGAGTCTTAGAAGGTATAGTATGAATCGAAGTATTCCGAGAGTAATCGGAATGAATCGAGACAATGGTTTATAACCGAAGTCTCAAGGAAAGTAATCGAGGATAATCGGTCAGCTCGATTGCAACGGAAGATGATAAGATGAACTAGAACCTTGACACTACTATCGGTAGTGCCCCCGCTTCGTCGTACGGTTCGGTGAATGTTCAGAGTGACGAGTAAGAGTGTAAAGACGTCCGGATAACGATCGGTTATAGTGCGATCGTTAGACGATTAGAAGAGAGAGTTCCGGACGGAGTTCAGCAGCAATCTAAGTTGATATTTAAACTGAGGAACTATGTACAAGATACTACAGCTTATATACCTGTATTCCTAATTGTTAAATCTATAACAATAAGAGCTGTAAGTAAAAAACAATAAAGAATATAAATCGACGTCATCAATATAAATAGAAAAGACAATAAAGTCGAAATACTTAGCATTCGATAAACGAATGCTTCGTACGACTCGATCGATGCAATCGATCTCGGAAGTAAACATGAGTTATCCTAAGTCCACGTCCGAAGTCGGAAGCTCTGTACGGAGGTCCGGAAGCATACCTGTAACAGTATCCCCCTGTTAGGCTTTTGCCCTCGAAAGCCTCGTACGAAGTCGCCAGAGTCGACCCGGTCAAGTGTTCGAACTTGAAGTGTGACTTGGTGAAAAGTGAAGAGATCGAGATCGATCGATCAATACGTAAATGATGGCGCAGTATATGAACCAAGCGAGAAAAAATTTTCAAGTCCCCACTTTTCTCTTACTTCTACCATCATGTCCCCTGCCAACTCTCGTGCCAACAGCCCGTCCGACGACGAAGAACAAGCTGAGCTCCTGCTCATTCAAAAGAAGAAGGAGGAGAGGGAGGAGAGGGCTAGAAGGGAAGCCGAACAAAGAAAGGCAGAGGAAGAAGCCGAGGCTGCGGCCGAGGCTCGATTGGCGGAAATCCGTCGCAAAAAGGAGGAGAAGAAAAAAGAAGCCGAGGAGAAGAAGAGGAAAGAGGAAATGGAAAGGCGTAGAAAAGAAGAAGAATCGAGGGCTGCCGAAGCAGCGAAAAAGGCGGCTGAGGATGCCAAGAAGGAAAAGGAGAAAAGAATGGCCGAAGAACAGTCGAGGGCTGCCGAGGCTGCGAAAAGAGCAGCTGAGGAAAATCGAAAGAAGATCGAGATGGAGAGAAGGATGGAAACGGCGGCGCTCGTTCGGGCGCAAATCGAAAAGAAGAAGAAAGAAAACCAAGTCCAGTCGGTAAGTAACCGAACTCGGACTTCTCTTATCCTTTACTGACTTGTAATTCTTTTCTCACAGCCGGTCAGCGAAGGTTCGACGGTAGTGGCCGGAAAGAAAAGGAAGAGAGTTGTCATGGTGGTGAGTGGTTTTCGATTCGACGATTAATTGTTTTAATATTTCTTTTTGTAGGCCGTTCCATCTGGTGATCCCGAAGGCGACGATCCAAATCCAGGGGACGACGGCGACTATCACGAGTCTGATAATGAGGATGACGATCCCCCTTCCCCTTCTCCGAAACAATCGCGGTGCAGTCGATGCATCCTGAAGGCTTTCAAGTGCGAGATGGTGGGGCCTGGTTCTGCCTCCTGCCAAGGTTGCAGAAAGGCGAAGGTCCGGTGCTCGCTTGTACCAGACGACTATCCCCGAAGGAGCAAACGCGTTAAGATGGGGAGCCCGGTTGCATCGACCAGCAGCCAGACAATCGACGATCTCCGAACCAACGTTCGAGATCTTAATACTAGGATCAACCTTCAGGAGGAGATGCTTCGGTATCTCATCCTTCGCGTTCGGAAGCTCGAAGAGGAGAAGAGAGAGGAAGAAGAAGAAGAAGAATCCGAGGAGGATCGAGTAAGAAGGACTGGGGATAGAAAGGGTAAAGGCCGGAAGGAATGAACGGCCGATTCGATAAATTTTCTTTTTGGACTTATAAATAATTTTCTTGTATCCGTATATCGATTGCTGTCCCAATGTAAATCCTTCAATAAGACTTTTGTTTGTAAATAAAATGAGGTTTTTAAAAGATCATTCGAAAACAATCGAGATACGTCCGAAATGGACTTAGAAAGAATTTGAGTTTAAATAGGACTGAGATGTCCGATAGTTTCGATTGGTGTCGATCTTCCGGGTAGGGATAAACGCTCAATAAGCTATCATGGCGTTTATCCCCCCGGTCGATTTCAACCGTTCGGAAAGAAGGAAGAAAAGAATAGAATAAAAGAAATAAGTAAAAGCATACGAAAGTTAATCGGTGATGTCCGGTAGAGGTCCGGGCTTGAGTGGGTATCGTTTATGGAATTCTTCAAGTAATTCTTCGGCGTGCATTTCATCAGCTCCAATCCATGAGAACTCCTCATCGGTACCTTCGTATCCTTTCCATCGAATGAAGTATCGCAACGGACAACGTCGAAAGCGTCGGTCCATCTTCGAATCTAGAATTTCAGCAACTTCAAACTCCTGTTCACCATCGACTTCAATCGGAGGTGGCGGAGGTTGCGAACGATTCGGAATGGGGTTTGGAGTATAAGGTTCCAATTGCGAGACGTGGAATACTGGATGAATTCGGGAAAGGTAGTCGGGTAGTTGTATCTTGTAGGCGAGAGTGCCGATGCGTTCGATAACCTTGAAAGGTCCAAGATACTTCTCCGAGAACTTCGGAGTCGGTCGAGTGGTTCGAATGTGTTTTGCTAAGACAAAGACTTCAGCGCCAATTTGGAATTCTGGAGCGGAGATTCGTTTTCGATCGGCTTGGTCTTTGTACTTTTTCTGAGCGTTCGAAATCTCATCCCGAAGGAAGGAGTGAACTTCGTCTAAGTTGGCGACGAAGTCGTGAGCTCGGTCAGATCGAATATCGACTTCCGGTCTAATCGAGATGTTCGGATGGTAGCCTTTGTTGGCGAAGAATGGTGTGATTCCAGTCGAAGCGTTAGGAGCGTTATTGTAGGCGAACTCAGCCATTGGAAGTAGGCTGGACCAGTTATCCTGTTGATAGTTGCAGTAAATACGAATGTACTGCTCCAAGGTCTGGTTGACACGTTCGGTTTGTCCGTCAGCTTCGGGGTGATATCCGGAAGTGTAGTGAAGTTCCATATTGAGCGACTGCCCGAGTGCTCGAAAGAAAGCGGAGACGAACTCGGAACCTCGATCGGAGGTTACGTGGTTCGGAACTCCATGTTTGGAAAAGACGTGAATGACGAATAATTCAGCTAACTGTTCGGATGTGATCGAAGTATGACACTTAATGAATATAGATTGTTTCGAAGCTCGATCCACGATGACTAGGATGGAATTGTAACCGTCCGACATCGGAAGCTCCTCGATAAAGTCCATCGAGATTGAGTCCCAAGGTCGTAAGGGAACCGGAAGTGGTTTGAGTAGTCCATAAGGTCTATGTCGACGTGATTTGTTTCTCCCGCAAGTGGTGCAAGAAGCAACGTAATCTCGTACGAAGTCTCGAATCTTCGGCCAGGTATACTGTCGTCGAATAGTTTCGAGAGTTCGGTTTTGACCGAAATGACCTGAGAGTGGATGATCGTGGAAGTAGCGTAATACTTGTAACCGTAGATCCGAATGATTCGGAACGTAGATTCGGTTGTCGAGTCGTAACAAACCATCTTCACCCATAGTCCATCGAGGTTTAGTGGAGTCTTGAACGAAGGTGAGTCCAAGTGCCGATTCCGGATCGATTGAAAGCGAGTTGCGGATGGCTTCATGTAAAGCATTGATGTCCATAACAATCGAAGCTCGGAGGATCGGACCCTCGAGGAAAGTAGCTCGAAGAGAAGTGGTGAACTGTTCGTTAGTGAATATGGGTCTAAAGTTCTGTGGATTGACTTGGGCGTAGCCGATATCCCCCTCTTTTGGGTAGACGTCCCATCGTCTAGTGATAGAGTCCGGTTTCTCGCCAAGTTTGCCGGGTCTGAATCGAATAACCATATTGAATTGATGTAGGTATTCGGACCATCGGACCTGTCTCCGGGTCAGAATTTTAGTGGTAGAGAAGTACTCAAGGTTTTTGTGATCGGTGACCACATCGATCGGGTCTCCGGAACCTTCGAGATAGTGTCTCCACGCTTTGAAAGCCTCGAAAATAGCTAGTAATTCCTTGTCGTGAGTATCGTAGTTAAGCTCAGCAGAATTGAGAGTGCGGGAAAGAAATGCAACGGGATGAATTTCACCGTCATCGAGCATAATCGAAAGGATAGCTGCGATGGCATAGTCCGAAGCGTCGGTCTCGACGATGAGTGGCCGGTTCGGTTCCCAGTGAGCAAGGATTGGTGCGTGAGTAAAAGCGTATTTGAGGTTTTCGAAAGCCGATTGACATTCGGCAGTCCATATCCAGTCGACAGTTTTCCGGGTGAGCCGGGTAAGTGGTATAACAATGTCGCTGTAATTGTAAATAAATCGTCGGTAGAAATTTGAAAATCCTAAGAAGGATTGAATATCCTTGACTTTCCGAGGTACCGGCCATTCGACGATAACTTGAATCTTGTCAGCAGCCATGGTGAGGCCTGCAGGTGAAAGGATGTAACCGAGGTATTCGACGGTATCGACACCGAAGAAGCATTTCGCGAGGTTGCAGTAGAGTTTTGCTTCTCAGAGTCGTCGGAGTACCTCCCGGACGTGCTTTTCGTGATCTTTTGGATTGTCTGAATATACAAGAATGTCGTCAATGTAGACAATAACGTAGACATCAAGTAAATCTGCAAAGATAGTGTTGACAAACCGTTGAAAAGCAGCCGGAGCGTTTGTAAGTCCTTCCGGTATGACCTTCCATTCGTACGAGCCGTAGCGTGTCCGGAAGGCGGTCTTCCATTCGTCACCTTCGGCGATTCGTACAAGATGATAGGCATGGGCTAGATCAAGTTTCGTGTAGATTGCAGCCTTTCGAGGCGCATCGAGTAGGTCGGAAATGAGTGGCAGAGGGTATCGATCCTTTTTGGTGATTCGATTGATGCCTCGGAAGTCGACGCACAGGCGTAGTGAACCATCCTTCTTCGGAGCGAACAGAACGGGTGCTCCGTATGGTGACGAAGAAGTCTGAATGATTCCAGCAGCGAGTTGCTTGTCCAGGAAATCTCGAAGGGCTTCCAGCTCTTTCGGAGAGAGCGGATAGATCCGTCCAAGTGGTGGTTCAGCGCCTTCCTCTAAATCAATCTTGAGGTCGTATGATCGATGCTCCGGAAGTTCTTCCGAAGACGATTTGTCGAAAACATCGGCGTAGTCCGCGTATTGTTGCGGAAGGGTGGATTCTGACTTCTGAGCTTCAAACTCTTCAGTGCTAGAACCTTTAGCAGTAAGTTCGATAGGAAGATAACGAAAAAGAATTGGTTCAAATCCGGCGTCTTTACAGACCCGATTGAACGCGACTGCCCCTAAAAGCGCGATGTCGACATCCGGTTTAATCGCAGATTCGGTACGTGATCCCATTTGTGCAAGACTCGGATAGGAGTAAATGGGTTCGTAAGGAAATTTGTCCGAGAGTGGACGAGGTGTGAGGCGAGAGCGAGGTTTGGATTGATGTGTTCCGGGTTTCGCTAGTAAAGATTCCTGAGGTGGAATCGGCACTTCCGTTTCCGTAACCGGAGGGTCCGGAAGTGAAGACGTCTGGTGGAAATCATCTCGATTAGTGTTTCGGAAAGAAATCGTTTTTGTAACCCAATCAATCAACGGATTGTAGCGGGACAGGAAACTATATCCTAAGACAGCTTTGCAAGATGAATCCAATGAAGTAACATAAAAGTTAATCAAGAAAGACTCGCCGGTCGGAAAACGAACCGATAGTTCGGTTGTTTCCGAGATAGAATTTGCGGTTAGAGAACCATCGAACAATCGAAGATTAATTGGAGGAATAGATGTGGTCGGAATGGAGTGATTCTGTACGTAAGAAGAATCGATGAAAGAGTCTGTGGAACCGGAATCAAGTAAACAAGGAAATTGAATAAGAGATAATGTACCAGCCGGTTCGTCTGGCGATTGGAATTCGGTAGATAAAGAAAAACGGAGAGATCGTTCATATTCAGAAAGAGCGGATGCGTTTAGAATTACTTCCCCTTGGATAGTACGAACGGGATCAACGCAACTCTCGCTTCGTACTGGGGTACGAGAGTTGCGGATCATTTTTCCGAATCGTCCGAAGACGATTGGATGTCCGTAACTACATCCTCAACCTCGGCTGCTCGACCGCGAGGCTGATTGGATTTTCGATTCGGGCAATCTTCCAATTTGTGCTTACCGCCACAAAACATGCACAGGTTGAATTTCCTGCGTCTCTCCTTCTCTTCCGGTTTGACGTGGCCATCCGGTCCGAGATGTTTTTGGTGCGGTTTCGGCTGTTGACTAGTCGAAGCAGTCGAAGATTGACCGTTGAAGTTTGTTCCGGTCGACTTGTTCTTGTCGAACCAAGGTTTCTTCCCTTGATTCTGTCCGGTAGTCTGCGGGTTGTTCTTGCCTTTAGACTGAGTATCCGACGTGGTAGAAGATTGTGTAGAAGAGTTGTTCTGGGAACCCTTCTTGCCGAAATTCGAACCCTTGCCGCCCGAACTCGACCCGGTCTGTCTCGAAGACTCCCGTTTCTTCTCTTCTTCCCTCCGCCAGTACCGGTTGTCGATTCGAAGAACCTCTGCGCGATATTCGGCGAGGTTTCGAGGCTCCGGAACACGAGCCATTTTGTCCTTGATTCTGGACGCAAGTGCGTGCTGATAAGCCCACTTCAAGGAACTTGCGTTCCAATCGGTGAGAGCAGCGAGTGAATTGAATCGAATGTTGAATTTACGAACCGATTCATTCTCCTTCATTCTCAAGTTCCCCAACTTATCCTCAGCATCTCCTTGCGCGTCGTAAAGACCAAAATTGTCTTGTAACTCTTTCACCAGTGCCGTGAAAGAGCTCGTCCACATCGGGAGAGCGATTGCGTTCGGATCGAGGATATCCGGCTCGAACCATTCGCGAGCGGATCCACTCAAATAAGATAGAGCGTAAGCTATCTTTCGTTGATCAGTGAAGTAGTTAGGGCGATCAAGAAAGACTAATGAAAGGGAAACGAGGAATGTTTTGAGCTTTCGAGGATCGGAACCATCGAATACGTCCGGTTCCTTTACTTTTGCTTTGCTCGATTCGGAAGGTTCTGGTCGTAAGTTAGCGATAGCATTACCTAACCCGTCGAGTGTTCCTCGGAAAGCTTGGAACGTTTGGAGAAACTCCCTTTCGGAAGCATTGTTGTTTGGTGGGAAAAATGGTCTCCGGGGACTATTCGAGCCCTCGGATCCTCCACCTGGTCCCCCTGGACCTCCCGGTCCTCCGGGACCACCACCGCCTGGTTCGCCTGGTCCTCCCGGTCCATCCGGTCCACCATCGCCAGGTAGTTCCGGATCAGCCGGCTCTTCATCGACTACTTCCTCACCATCTTGATTCTCTCGATTGATATTACCTTCGAGATCTTCTCCTTCCTCATCTTCCGGTCCTTCCGGGATTTGAGGTCCTGTTGGCGTGTTACGAGATAAAATTTGTCCCATAATCGTTGCTGCCGTTGGAGACGGAGGTATGATGGTGTTCGATGATGTCGTAGCGATGTGAGTGTTTCTTCGAGGTGTCCTGACTTGGACAGGCATTCCAGAGGCAGTGTATAGAGTTTGGAATTCATAATCCATCGTTTCGGTCGTTCCACCGATTGCGACTTCAGGTGCTACTTCGGTTGTCGGTAGTGAAGCTGCAGTAGTGGGTCCGAAAACGTTGTTTCTTCTTCGACCTCCTAAGGCCGAAATGGATTCTGAATAAGGCGCGAAAGATTGCGCGTTGGCGACAAAAGGGTTTGGCTCTTCAGCCTGCGTCGGAACGTCCGAGTTGTCGGTAGTACCGGTCAACGTTCTTGGCCTGTTCCTACGGGCTTGACGAGTCATTGGAGGCGCCATGGATTGTTGAGTATAGAATGGATGATGTGTGATATAGAAAACGACGAATGCGAGTAGTAGTTTAAATATACTGTTAAGACTGTGCCGGTGAGGTTCCGTCGAGTCTTAGAAGGTATAGTATGAATCGAAGTATTCCGAGAGTAATCGGAATGAATCGAGACAATGGTTTATAACCGAAGTCTCAAGGAAAGTAATCGAGGATAATCGGTCAGCTCGATTGCAACGGAAGATGATAAGATGAACTAGAACCTTGACACTACTATCGGTAGTGCCCCCGCTTCGTCGTACGGTTCGGTGAATGTTCAGAGTGACGAGTAAGAGTGTAAAGACGTCCGGATAACGATCGGTTATAGTGCGATCGTTAGACGATTAGAAGAGAGAGTTCCGGACGGAGTTCAGCAGCAATCTAAGTTGATATTTAAACTGAGGAACTATGTACAAGATACTACAGCTTATATACCTGTATTCCTAATTGTTAAATCTATAACAATAAGAGCTGTAAGTAAAAAACAATAAAGAATATAAATCGACGTCATCAATATAAATAGAAAAGACAATAAAGTCGAAATACTTAGCATTCGATAAACGAATGCTTCGTACGACTCGATCGATGCAATCGATCTCGGAAGTAAACATGAGTTATCCTAAGTCCACGTCCGAAGTCGGAAGCTCTGTACGGAGGTCCGGAAGCATACCTGTAACAACACCACAGCACAATGGTGTTGCTGAACGGTACAATTGTACCTTGGTCAAAAAAATCTGGGCTATGCTGCACTCGAGTGGACTACCCAGGACATTGTGGGCTGAAGCGGCTTGCCATGCAGTTTGGGTCTTGAACTGCACTTCGACAAAGTCTCTTGATGGAAAAACTCCGCTAGAGGCAGCGACAGGTAAGAAACCTGACTTACAGGATTTATGTGAGTGGGGTGATAAGGTCTGGGTCCGTCTGGAGAAAGGAAATAAGCTGGGAGGGTGGGTACGCAAAGGTCGATGGATTGGCGTGGGTGAGAAGAAAAAGGGTTTTCAAATTTACTGGCCAGATGCGCGAAGGGTAACTGTTGAGCGGAACGTCTATAGCAACAAGACAGCAGCAGAAATCAATCACATTGAAGGGGAGGATTGGGAATTCTACTTACCAATTTCAGAACAGACTCCTCCACCTGTGAAACCTGAAACCCCCATGGCGGATCCCTTTATTCCACCTCAAGCTCCTTCACCACCCATAGACCCTACCCCTGAACACAGTCATTGTGAGCAGAAGCCCAGCCAATGAGTATGTGATATACTCAAAGGCCATGGCTGTTCTTCGAATCGCTCCCATGATCCTGATATCCCCAAGGGTGTACAGTTGCCCACTGTACCTGAAGCTCCAGTTGCACCAGCTGAAGAACTTGAGGGGGAGGATGAAGACTGGATACTGCTCCTCAAAGACGAGGATTTCCTTACCAAGTATGTGATGGCCTTGGAGACTGTTACGACCATGCCAAGTTCAACTCCCACGGTCCCAATGATCATTTTCCGGTATTTTGACTTCATCATTTTCTTCCATTGCGGAGCCTACCTCCGTGATCCTTTTACACTTTGCTTTTATATTCCTTACACTTAACCGAGTCTTTATATATCCTTCTATATCATTTCCTTTATACTTTCCCCTTTTATTCTCCACATGTTCGACCATACTATTCTAGGATATTATCACTTAGTGACCCTTAGGTAGTGACTACAGTATAAAGCTACGAGAGTAGAATAGTTGGTCCTCAGTTTAAATATCGACTTTGATAGCGCACTTCGACAGTGTATCCTTTCAATTAGAGTTCATTCTCAAAACCTCACCTTAAGTACGATCACGTGAGTTTCTCCCGCGATCGGAATTACCCTCACCTTTGCTTTTGGACAGCGGTGTGTCAGGGACGCTATTAATAGTAGCGTCAACGTCCGACTACCTCTCTGTAGGTTCACCCAACCCTCACTGGGATTTTTCTCAGTGTTCGGTCTTTTATCCCACGGACTTATAGTCTGCGATCCACACTTATCCCTATGACCGTGCATGATCATACCAGTATATTTAAACTGAAACCTGGCACATTGTATTCTATCACCTTTCACTTCCTTTTCCTGTTATAGTCGTGCAACCGGAGAGGATCGGTGCGAGGCTCCAAGGCGTGGGAACTGTGGCTGGCTGCACGGTCCTTCAGAAGTGTGATAGGACTTCAGCGAAGCTATTAGCAACGCTCCCTATACACTATCTGGGTGTCCCAGTGAAGTTCAATAATTAAGATGGTTCCGGAGGATCGCACTGTCCGCCCGTCTGGTGGATCCGAGATTTAGGCGTAATCAAGAAGGAGTAATGGTTGAAAGGGGTGTAGTAACTTTTTATTTCAAGCTGGGGAACAATTCGAAACAAGTCTACTTAAGTACTAATTCTTGTAGCTAACCAGAGTAATAAAAATAACACATGTAAAAGTGTCAGTTGAAGGAATGTATAGATGTTAACTACAAGTGAAGGACCAACCGCATCCGCTCCGGATCGGATGGTCCAATCCGATCGTGCGGTTAGTTAACAAAAACAAAGTAGAGTGTGAATGATAGTGAACTCCCTTGCATAATATAACAGTAACACGTCTGGAAGCGCACGGATCCGTCAGATCCATCGGATCCTCTAACCAGATATACATAGCCAACAATGAAGTGAAAGCAGTGTGGTTCAATCATTGATTTGATCGGACCATTGCAAGGTTGGTTTTGGCATAGACGTAACAGTTCCTCCATTCATCCTTTCCTACCAAAAATAGTCAACACCAGGAGCAGACATGCTCATACCAATACCGCGGACTCGGACAACGTTCAGGAGGAGCCAGTCATGGCAAATCCTTTTGCTTCCAATGCGACGGCTTTCACGCCGTTTGCCGAGTCGATCTCTGGAACGGGACTTCCTCGAAGGCAAAACAATGCTTTCGGTCCAGCCCTGAGCCAACCCGCAACGGTACGGGTATCAAACTTAAATGTTCTTGGTTCACCCGACCAATCAGAATTCAAGTACCAAGTACTCTATACTGCTGATGGACAATCTATCAGGGTACGAACACTGTGTAGCAATCGCACGGCAATACCAATGTTGGAGACGGCCATCCCCCCATCTCCGACAACTCTCACCCTCGCTGACAGAATGCGTCAGCAATTAACAACCCAGGCTGGTCCCTCGCGGGATCGGTCTTCATCCATTCCCACTGAGGTTCCTGAAGAACCTGAGATCGCGGAGCCAATCAAGGAGGTAAGTCCCGACTTACCAGACCACCCGGAAGACCCAGACCCCGAGGGATCTGATCCCAAAGGACCACCCGGAGGACCAGGCGGTCCTGGTGGGCCTAACTCACCTCGGAGCTCTCACGGCCCCAGTCGTTCTAGGAGTCCTCCAGCGTGGCTGCGCAGCAATTGCTCTGACATTGCAGAACAGCGAATCATCGAGCTGTTCACCACCTTCAGAGGCACTCTCGACAATCTTGGAGGTGCTATCACCGAATTATCCACAAATCAAAATCGTTGACTGACAGAGACCGCAAGGTCAAAAGTCAAGGATCCGGAAGTTTTCGACGGTACTAACCCGCGGAAACTGAAGAGTTTCCTTGTCTCATAATCTCTGGTTTTTATTGACCGCCCAGCATATTTTACTGATCAAAGGAAGATCAACTATATGTTGTCTTATCTAGGTGGCTCCGCGAAGGAGTGGTTCGAACCAGACATTCTGGATCCGGATCTCGCGGCGATGCCCGCCTGGACCTCCTCCTTCGCGTTGTTGGTGAAGGAATTACAGGACAATTTCGGTATGTACAATGCTCAGGGAGAAGCTGAGGACAAACTCGGAGCATTGCGGATGAAGGAATCCGACAACGTACGGACTTACAACATCCGTTTCAATACCCTCGCGGCATCTACAAACTGGGACTTTTAAGCCCTTAAGTGGGCATATCAACGCAGCTTGGCAAGCCGTATCAAAGACAAAATGGCCCGTCTACCAGAGCCCGCTACTCTCGCAGAATATCGGAATGAAGTCCTTCGCGTGGACAACCGATACTGGAGACGGGAAGAAGAGCAGAAATGTGAGAATGCCCGTTCCTCGGTCGCGACTTCATTCTCGAAGGCGCCGACATCATCCTTGAAGAACTCGCCAAGTTCTTCTTCATCACCATCCTCCGCGGCTTTCTCGACTAAAGGATTGGGAAAACAAGGTAAGCCTAGTGGAGGCAATCACTCGTCCTCGATGAGTTCAGCATCGACGCGATCGTCGATTGCCGCTAACCTAGGTTCCGACGGCAAACTCCTCCCTAGCGAGGCGGAGCGCCGGAAGAAGTTGGGTCTTTGTGTTTTCTGTGGCGGGAAGCATAGGTTTGAAGATTGCAAGCGGAAGAAGGCTCGTGAGACTCGAGGCCGAGCTGCAAAGACGCAGGAGAGTGTAGAGACAACTTCCGTGGATTCGGAAAACTGATCAGCAGCTCCTGTACCCCAGTACGACACGGGAGTTGCGTTGATTCAGTTTGTACCATGCAGGAAGTAAAACTCAACGCATCCACTCTTTCATATGACGAACAATCTTTCACTTTATCGCTAACTTTAGATTTACTGGCTCGCGGTGTTTCTTCCGATTCCTCTGCCGCGACACTATCTTTTATCTCATTACTTGATTCTGGTTCTACTGACTGCTTTATTGATTTGCTTTTTGTAAAAGCAAATAGTTTACCCACTTCACCCATTCCTCCAATCAATCTCCGACTTTTCGATGGTTCATTGTCACCTAAGCCAATCGTCGAGACTACCACTCTCAACGTTTGATTTCCCTCTGGCGAGCTGCTACTACTGACATTCTATGTCACCTCACTCGACTCCTCTTGCAAAGCTGTATTAGGTTACAGTTTCTTAACCCGCTACAATCTGTTGATTGACTGGGTATCTCGAAACCTTATTTTCCATCCCACTAAGCAAGTTGAGTCCATCACCCCGACGTCCTCAATTCTGCAGGAGATATCTCCGGAATTAACTGATCCTGCGCCGGATCAGCCTCACCCCAATCGATTGAAGAAGAGTTTGCGCCCTTCCTCTCGATCGCGCTCTCGCCCCTCACCTCATCCTTTATCGGACAAATTCCTCTTTGAACCCATCTACACCTACCCTTTGGTCACTCAATTGGCCGCTTCCAAGCTTGAAAATCCCGAAGTTGATATCGCTCTAGTAAACACGGTCCTTTTCAACCGCGCATGTAAGGCCGCTAAATGCGAACCTATTTTACTACGAGCGATCCATTCTGAAGTTTCAGTGCGAGCTGCTTCAACGTCAACCTCACCCAACTCCACGGAGACGAAGACTGATACTTCCAGCTCACCGGAGTATGCGGAATTTGCCAACATATTCAACGAAGTGGATTCCAAAGTGCTGCCAGAGCACCGACCTTACGACCTCAAGATTGATTTGGAGCCCGGCGCTGAACCACCGATTGGTTGCCTTTAACCTCTTTCCTCAAAGGAACTTGAAGCTCTTCGCGAGTTTATCGACAAGCACCTCGAAACAGGTGGCATTCAACCATCCACCTCTCCTCACGGAGCTCCGGTACTTTTTGTTCCAAAGAAGGATGGTAAACTCCATCTCTGTGTAGACTTCCGCAGTCTTAACAAGATCACCAAAAAAGACCGCTACCCTTTACCTCTTATTTCTGACCTCTTGGACGCTCCTAAGAAAGCTAAGTTTTATACCAAACTCGATCTCACTCATGCATATCATCTAGTCCGAATCGCGGAAGGCGATGAATGGAAAACCACCTTCAGGACCCGTTGGGGTTCCTACGAATGGAAGGTTATGCCATTCGGCCTTACTAACGCTCCCGCGGCCTTCCAACGTTTCGTTAATCACATTTTCGCTGACCTTTTAGATGTTAATGTTATCGTCTATATTGATGATATTCTCATTTACTCGGATGACGAGAAATCTCATCACGAACATGTCCGCAAGGTTCTCTGTCGACTCCGTAAACATTGTTTGTTTGCGAACCTCACCAAATGCAAATGGGGTGTAGACACGGTCGAGTACCTCGGTTATATTCTTTCTCCGGAGGGCTTAACAATGTCAAAAGACAAAGTTCAAGCTATCGTTGACTGGCCGGTTCCCCACCCGCAAAGTCAAAGACGTTCAATCTGTCACAAAGAGGTGACGACAGTGGCAAGACTGAGTGGAAGCCTAGATGGAAGCGGACAGATACTGATCCCAATGACAAAGTTATATTCATAATAAATACTGAGGAGTAAGTAAAGACATACCTGATCCCAACAACAAAGAGGTCAAGATAAGGGATCGGGTTGTGGGGGCTGGTTTATCTATACAAAGGTAAGGTACGGGAACCATGATGTCATACTGTATAGTTCAGGAACAAAGAATGGAACGGAATGGACTGGAAGGTTCCGGATCAGATATGATAGGTAACAGTGATGGAATGATGTATTGTAAAGAAAAGGAAAATAATAGGGGCGGCTCACTTCATGACACAATCTTTCTTAGGTTTTGCTAATTTCTATCGATGTTTTATTTATAATTATGGCAAAATTGTACCCCTGATGACGCGGCTCACGCGAAAGGACATATCATGGTTATGGTCCAAAGAGTGCCAAGAAGCTTTTGACAAACTCAAAGACAGCTTCATTCACGCTCCCATACTCGCACACTGGCAACCTGACCTACCCCTTATCGTCGAGACCAACACGTCGGACTACGCGCTAGCCGTGATCCTCTCGATCCTCCTACCAGACGGAGAGATTCATCCAATTGCTTTCCTATCCCGTACCTTCCAAGCTGCAGAGCTTAATTACAACACTCATGACAAAGAGCTCCTTGCTATCTTCGAGGCTTTCAAAGCTTGGCGTCACTACCTCGAGGGATTGGGCGACGCGATTGATGTGGTCACCGACCACAAGAATCTTGAATACTCCTCGACCACCAAAATACTCACGCGGCAACAAGTCCGCTGGTCAGAATTCCTCCACCAGTTCAACATGGTGATCCGCTTCCACCCGGGTAAGTTGGGTGCAAAACCCAATGCTCTCACTAGACGCTGGGACATCTATCCTAAAGAGGGGGATACCGGTTACGCACAAGTTAACCCGCAGAATTTCAGACCTATCTTTACCAATGAACAACTAACCACTTCTCTTCGAGCAACTTTTCTAGAAGGCCCCGCGCTTCGCGCTTCAATCGTAATGGACTTACACTCGCTCCATTCCACCATCCGCGATTCTGTTGAACAGGACCCGGAAGCGATCGTGGGCTTAACCCTAGCTAAAGACGATTCCAATACTCGTTGGACAGTAGGTAATGATGGACTGCTAAAACTTGACAATCACATTTACGTTCCTAACCATTCTAACCTTTGCCTTAAAATTTTACAATATTTTCATGATCACCCCCTTTCAGGTCATTTTGGACAGAACCGGACTCTTGAATCAATCCAACGCCATTACACCCGGCCAAAGATCCGGGAATTCGTTTGCGACTATGTCAGCTCATGTACAGTTTGCGGACCAAACAAACCCCATCGACACCAACCTTACGGTCTCCTCAAACCTCTTCCGGTTCCTGCCCGACCATGGGATTCAATCTCGATGGACTTCATCAAACAACTCCCCTTGTCAGCGACTCAATAGCTCAATACTAAGCCAGGCGTCACACAGAGAGAACAGATCAAAAGATAATGGATAGTGCAGGAGGAGTATGTCCTCAGATACTTGTCTAGCTACAGAGGAGAATAGACGAGATCAGAGATAGAGACTACTCTAGGAAATGCCCTATCTTATATACATATTCTGAAATGAACCCATGGGAACTATCTCACGTCATAACTGTGAGGCTATACAACAATCTGTCAATAGTTTGACAAACATGAGAGAATTCTCACACTGTCAATCTGTCAATAGTCTGACAGACATGAGAGAGTTGTGTTGACAGCGCGAGAATGACAGTCTGTCAACAGTTTGACAGACATGAGAGAAATGTGTTGACATTGCGAGAATGCCAAGGCTGTCACATGTATGTAAATGAAAGAAAAGGAAAAGATAAAAGAAAAAGTATAATAGGATAGACAAAAAGAAATTGAAAAAGAGTCAGTTCATAACATCACCCTCTCCTCAAGGCACGAGTTCCACAATGTGCTTGTTGTAAAAGAAAGTTTTCAGAGGGTAGTGAAGCGGGATTGGGTTCGGTGTCGGCAAGAGGAAGAGGACAAAACAATTCTGTAGGGAACAAGGAAATAGGGATTTCAATTCGACGAAATATTGCGGGTTTTGGTTTCATCGGATTCTTTTCATGGAATTCCTTGAGCAATTGGTCAACATTTGTGAGGTTTGATCGCGGTTCCCAGGTCTGTTCATGTGAACCGTATCCTTCCCACTGGACTTTGTACTTGATTCCTCGTCCTACTTTTTTTGAATCAAGGATTTCTTCTGCTTCAAACTCTTCTTCTCCTCCTACAACTACAGGAGGTGGGCGTGTGTTTCGGGGTTGTGTAGGAAAACTAGGTTCTTTATATGGTGTGAGAAGAACTTCGTTGAAGACATTGTGTACATGTTTCCATGTACATGGGATTTCCAGTTTATAGGAGCTGGCACCTATCTTCTGTTGGACCATAAATGGTCCATATCTCTTATCGCCTAATTTCTTCATTGGATGATCTACTGAAAGGTTGGTTCCTTCTAACCAAACCTTGTCGCCAACCTTGTACTCTATACCTTTCTTTCTCTTTCTGTCATACTGCCTCTTCATCTCTACCTTTGCTTTCTCTAAAGCTGATCCTACTTCCTTTCGTATCTTCTTCATTCCATCTACGAAAGCTTGTACTGAGGGGTTGTCCGAATTCATTTGAGTTGCCGTGCCTTTATACAGGTGTCTTCCTGTATCTGCGTAGAAGGGAGAGACTTTTGTCGCTGAGTGAACTTTGTCATTGTAGTTGAACTCTGCTAAGGGTAACCATTCGTGCCAATTATTTTGTTGGTAATTAATGAACAAATGGAGATATTGTTCGATCTCTTGGTTTGTTCACTCCGATTGACCGTTTGTCTGTGGATGGTATGCCGTAGTAAAGTTCGCTTCAATGCCTAACAGCCAATAGAGTTCCTTCATGAACCTCGAGTGATACTGTGGTCCTCAATCATGAACTATCTTGCGTGGAAGTCCATGGGTGGAGAAGATGGAATCTCAATAAATCTTTGCCATTCCTTCTGAAGTGACTGTGGTATGGGTTGGTACAAGTCTCAGTCTCTTCGTGAAGTGGTCAATGAAGATTGCGATCACATTATAACCGCCAGATTCAGGAAGTTCTCCAATCATGTCAGTACCAATTACTTGCCAAGGTTCAGTTGGAACGGTGTGAGGATGAAGATGTCCAATGGGTCGAGTGCAATGAGATTTCATCGCTTGACACTTCTCGCAACCTTCCACATACTTTCCAGCATCTCGAGTAATTCCTGGCCACCATTAATCACGAGTGACGAGTTCCGCTGTTTTGTACTGTCCAGGATGTCCTGCAAGTGGTGAATTGTGGTACTTAGTAAGGATTTTGGACCTAAGTACTCTGTTCTTCGGTACATAGATCCGTCCTTTCCACTCAATAATCCTTTCAGTTTCTTTCCACTCAGGGTTTTTGGCATGAGGTTATCCTTTACAAGTCGATCAACGTGGTTTCGATTCTTTTGGATTTCCGACAGGAATACATTTCTGGTGAGGAGATATTAAGGGCGTGAATGAAAAATTCTGGCTTTAGAAGGACAATGTTCTCGTTGTCCTTTTCCCCTATCTGAAGACCTGTCATCCTTGACAGTATATCAACTTTAGCCATTGTCTTTCCTGGTCGGTGAACTAGATTGAAATTATATACCACAAGTTCAAGAACCCATCGAGCTTGTCATCTATTCAGCTTTTGGGGTTTCTTGAAATATTGTAGGTTTGCGTGGTCTGTAAAGATTTCAATCTGTTCTTCAGCTCCAAGGAGATATTGACGCCAATCATTGAGTGAGTCCATAATTGCCATTAATTCCTTGTCATAAATCTCGTAGTTTCTCTCAACTTCATTGAGTGAACGAGACTGGAACACTACAGGCCACCATTTTCCATCGACAAATTGAGAGAGACAACCACCATTTGCAAAGTCGGATGAATCAGCTTCAAGTCTAAACTTTCTGTGATTTCGGGGGATGAGGAGGACTACTTCTTCACAGATTCAACGCTTGAGTTCGTCGAATGCATACTGTTGGGCCGCTGTCCATTCCCAGACTGCATTTCCGGTAAGTTTTGTCAATGGCTTGGCAACTTTGCTAAATCCTCAAATGAATCGCCTGAAGAAGTTACAGAAGCCAAGGAACTGTTGGACATCATGTTTCTTCAATGGGGTTAACCATTCTCATACAGCTTTGACCTTCTTTGGGTCCATTCGAATTGTTCCGTTTCAATGATTATTCCAAGGTACTCTATGGATGTTTTCTCGAAAGAACACTTCTCAGGCTTGAGAAAGAGTTTGTGTTCTCGAAGAATATCAAGGACCCGGTTTACAATGATTCAATGACTTTTCAAGTCATTTGTAAATATGAGTATATTATCCATGTAGACTATAACGTGTCCTTCATTTATCAAATCTCAAAGGATATGATTCATGAATCCTTGAAATGTCGCTGGTGAATTGGTTAATCCAAAGAACATAACAGTTGGTTTGAATAATCCTCAATTGGTCCTGAACGCGGCTTTCCACTCATCTCCTTCTTTGATCCGTATATTGTTGAATCCCCATCGAATGTCCATTTTTGTGAATATTTTAGCGCCCTTCAATTGATCAATAAGCTCCTGAATGAGAGGGAGTGGATATCATTTTTTAATCGTCATTTCATTCAGTTTGCGATAGTCTTGTATTGGTCTAAGGGTACCGTCTTTCTTCTTTATAAAGAGGAATGGTGAGGCCATTGGGGATGTCGAGGGTCGAATTCGTCCAGTTCAAATGTTTTCTGCAAGGAATGCATCTAACGCTTCTTGTTCTTTCGGGTTCAAGGGATAGATTTTACAGTCAAGTGGTTTAGAACCAGGTGTTAGCTCAATTGCATGATCCCAAGGGTGTCATTGTGGTAATTGATCAAATTCCTTCTGGCTCAAAACATCTGGGTATTTCTTTATATACGGAGTAGAAGTGTCAAAGTGTTTTCGTGTTTCTTCATCAGCCTTCTTCTCTGTCCATTTCCTGGAATCTACCTGTTCTTGTACATATCAATCCCAATTGAATATGAAAAGTCTTTCGCCATCTTCGAGTACTGCTCTTGTTTGAATGTCTTCAGGTGTCCAAAAATGAGGATTGTATCCACATCGAATCAGACATCGGTCAAAAGTAACTTCTGATTTAACCCAGTCAATACTTGGATTATGATGTCGCAACCAATCCAGTCCTAGAAAGATGTGTTGTTCTCCAAGATTAACAATGCCAAATTGAATTCGTTCCGAGTGATCTCTGATAGTTACACGGACTTCAGCATATTTGGTTATCGAGCCGTTCTCATTAAGTGTACCATCAGCATTGTAGACAGGTACTCGAATCGGTAAATCTTTGGTTACAATCCTATGTCGTTCCACAAAGTTTGTGTCAATGCATGAACCTGTAGCTCCACTGTCGACTAGTCCTTGTGTAACTATTTGCCTGTTATCTTCTAGTGTTTTGACAATGACTGAAAGTTTCAAGCTTTTTCTGTGTGTCCCACGGACATAGCTTTTCTTTGTTGCGAGACTCCTAACAGCTTCGACCGCTGTTTTCCAGTATAATGCTCATATTTCCATGACAGTTTCCTCTGAAGCTTCTCTTATTCGCGAGGAAGGTACCCATGTCCTTTTATAGTGAAGTCCAATCCACTATCTACTGTATCCGAAGTATTTAATTTAGAATGCTCCACCAGACCTATATCTACTGGGGAGCTCTTGTAAAACCCATACTATTCACCCACGCGGTGAATGAATTCATGTCCATGCCAGCTGGTAACCCTGGCACTATGTCTACACTATTTACATCAGTTTCTTTACTAACGTTGTCCGTTCTCTCACTGCTATAATCCATAAGTTCTACGCTACGAACCGCGGCTTTGTTCTTCTTCGGGCAGTTCCTACTAATGTGGCCTTTTTTGCCACAGTTGAAGAAAAGGCCGTTTACCCTTGCTCAGTCCAGGTCCATGGGTCGTCCCGAACCTCCAAAGGTCGTCCCGGACCCATCACGTCTTGCTATCATGGGGGTAGACCCTACCACTCGAGGTCCTTCCCATTTCTTCAGCTCTTGCCTACCGTAGGCTTGTTGCGTAGATCCTTGACCACGACTTTGTCCTTGTATGCTGTTACCCCAGCTCATGTTGTTGTATCCGCACTTCTGTTCATCGTAGCGGCGGCGGATTAGATCATTGGCTGTGACGAGTTTCTTTAACTCGTTGTAGCTGTCAAACTCCTCTGTCCTCATTCGGACTAGATCACTCATGATGTTGAGGTTGACTGCTCTTTCAGCCAACTGAAGAACATATTTGCTCCTCTTGTCATACCCCGCTTCCTTCAACAGGAGTTCAAACTCCTTGAAAAAGTCGTCAGCTTTTGTACGACCTTGCTGAATGCGATCCAGCTTATCCATTGCCTCCTTCTTCTGGGAGACGTTAGAAAAACTGCTCTTTAGTTCTTCTAGGAATTCTGCAAAGTCTACGTTCCAATCACCAGCGACTTCATCCTGGTGATCACTGGTGTATACTTCCACCCAGTCATCAGCTCTGCCTCCTCGAATGTAGGACATTGCTACGTGGAGCTAGTCGATTTGGTCTTCTCAGTCTTGGACTTTTTCATTTCCAAGCCCAACACTTGCATCTGGTGCAACCATTTGTCGGAGAGCTGCTCCACAGGCACCCTATCCATCATGTTCAAGATAGTCCTGAAAAGCTTCAGCCTGCCCAAAAGAGTGCTGAGATCATGTTCCTCAAAGACGTATTGTATCTAAGAGAAGAATGTCATGAAGTGAGCCACCCCTATTATTTTCCTTTTCTTTACAATACATCATTCCATCACTGTTACCTATCATGATCGATCCGGAACCTTCCAGTCCATTCCGTTCCATTCCGCGTTCCTGAACTATACAGTATGACATCATGATTCCCGTACCTTACCTTTGTATATATAAGCCAGCCCCCACAACCTGATCCCTTATCTTGACCTCTTTGTCGTTGGGATCAGGTATGTCTTTACTTACTCCTCAGTATTTATTATGAATATAACTTTGTCGTTGGGATCAGTATCTGTCCGCTTCTGCCTAAGCTTCCGCTCAGTCTTGCCACCATCGTCACCTCTTTGTGACATTAGGTCAAGATCTTTTACTGCACTAATAACCTACCGATTGGGTTATCCTTGCAGGATCTGTTTCCACCACGTCTACCATTGACTGCTCCGCCTACCCGCACGCCTTTGACACTAAAGACCGAACTCACATCCACCGTCCCCCGAACCAGAACTGGGCTGATTGCAGTTCTCAACCCTGCCCACACGCCACTGCTAATTCTATTAGCATAGAAGAATCCCTCCGTGACGGGACACCGCTCATACCTATCACCGCCACTACCCCTAGTCCAGTCACCCTTCCACCAGCCATGTCCAACCCTACCACAGTCGACGCCAATCAACTCATGGCCCAGCTCATTGAACAGGTGGCTCAGCTCACAGCTAACCTACAGAAGGCCACAGCCAAATCAAGCATGAACAAACCGGAGCTCTTCAAGGGCACCAGTAGTGCGGAAGCACGTCGGTTCATCGCTCAGATCCAGAGCTGGGCGATGGAACAAACGGACTTGAGTGGCAAGGAAGATAAGCTGATAAAGGCAGCCCTAGGATTCTTCTCAGGAAACGCGGCGGACTGGGCCACCCCATACCTCTTGGAATTCAGCCATGGAAGGACACCATTCAACGGACGCTGGGAAGACTTTGTGCGAGCCTTCTCACTTCGATTTGAATCAATCGATGCAGGTATGGAGGCCCGGAATGCGATCCAACATCTCAAACAGGGAAAAGGCCAGACGGTAGCAGAATTCGCACAAAAGTTCAAGGACATTGGTGATCAAACTGGACTCTCGGACATCGACCTACGCGAGCGATTCCATAGTGGCCTTAACCCCGAGATCCGACAAAATCTCATCGTGGTTAACATTGCCCAGGGGATAGCCCCCACTCTAGAGGAGGCAATCAGACGGGCAGTCTCGGTGGATGTGTTCATGCATGATCCTACCATGACAGGCCGTAATCTGGGCACCTCTCACACTCCCTCTCCTCCTTCCAACTCTTACGCCATGGACGTCGATGCCACGCACACCAGCGGGAATAGCAGGGAGAGTTTCGTGGCACAGATGAGAGGCAGATGTTACGGCTGTGGCGCACAGAACCACGAGAAGAAGAACTGTTCGTACAAGGACACAGTATGCCGCTACTGTGGTCGTCGAGGTCACCTGGAATCGGTCTGCCAAGACAAGTTCATGGGTTTAGAGCGGGGCCGTGGTAAGCGCCCACAACCCCGTAGACAACAAGTTTCCGCTTCGTCCTCAATACCCTTTACCCTGTTCCCGAATGAATCGGTTCAAATTGCCGCCTCCGCCCCCGCTCCTGTTCCTGTTCCCGCTCCTGCTCCGCCGACTCCGCTCAACCCCGATCTCTCTACCCAGATCGCTCAGCTGCAGGAACTCCTGAACAGAGCGAACGCCATGGCCCCAGCATCTGGATCGCAGGAGGGTTTTTAAAGCGGGTGCCCGTCTCGGCCGCATCGAGAGCACCCGTTAACCAATTTGCTATACACTCTAGTTCCGCGTATGATTCTCTCTCCTCATGTAAAATATCTACCATATTGGAATTGAATTCCAGTTCATCGCATTTCCGAATCAACGCAGAACTAAGAGGCAGGAATCACAGTATAGCAACTGCGGCCATGATCGACTCTGGAGCCACTGCTCTATTTTTGAACGAAGAGTTCGTCGCTCGCCACCACGTAAGGACGTTCCCACTTAGGAAGCCCATTGGGGTCTTCAACATCGATGGTTCTGCCAACCGGGCAGGGCAGATCACGCACTTTGCACGTCTGGCCCTGACCGTTGACGGGCAAGAACGATGGACGGACCTACTGGTAACTAATCTGGGCAGTGAAGACCTAATCCTAGGGCTACCTTGGTTACGAAAGGCCAACCCAGATATTGACTGGGAGAAGGGACGGCTCTCAGTCAAGCCGCAGTGGGCCACAGTCGAAGAGAGCGCGGAAGAGGGAGAAACTGAGGAGACAATCCAGGCAGCTAGCACCCCCGAACCTCCACAGAGTAGGGAAGACCAGGAGGATGAAGAGTCACCCATACACCGAATCCGAGCCAACCGACGAACCCGTCGTGCATGGGTGAAGTTGGGGATTCTACAGGAACAAACGGAGGAGGTCTGGTGCGCCGCAGGTTTCACCTACTCCCAACAGTTGGCGGAACAAGCACACAAGGCAAAACCTGTGAAAACCTTTGAAGAAATGGTCCCGGAGCCCTATCGAGACTTCAAAAAGGTATTCTCTGAAACTGCTTCAGAACGTCTCCCAGACCATCAGCCATGGGATCACGCCATCGAACTAATCCCAGGGGCACCTGAAACAATGCGTACCAAGGTATATCCAATGTCACTAAACGAACAGGGTGAGCTTGACCGATTCTTGGATGATAACCTGCGAAAGGGTTATATACGACCCTCAAAGTCACCACTGTCCTCACCCGTCTTCTTTGTGAAAAAGAAGGATGGTAAACTCCGTTTCGTACAGGACTACAGGAAACTCAACCAGGTCACGCTGAAGAATTGTTACCCCCTACCACTGGTTGCAGACATTGTCAGCCGTCTGCAGGGAGCACGGTACTTCACCAAGTTTGACGTTCGATGGGGCTACAACAATGTTCGGATTAAGGAGGGAGATGAATGGAAGGCGGCTTTCGCAACCAATCGAGGGTTGTTTGAGCCAAGCGTAATGTTCTTTGGTCTTACCAACTCTCCAGCCACCTTCCAAGCACTCATGAACTCCATATTTTCAGACCTAGTGGCAGCAGGGAAGGTGGCGGTCTACCTAGACGACATCCTTATCTTTAGCAACGATATACAGGAACATCGACAGGTGGTGCGAGAAGTACTAACCCGGCTAGAAAAACACGACCTGTACCTACGACCGGAGAAGTGTGAATTCGAACAACTGCAGATTGAATACCTGGGACTGGTGATATCAGAAGGGGAGGTGCGCATGGACCCGGTAAAGGTAGCGGCAGTCCGCGACTGGCCAACACCAAAGAACCTACGGGAGCTGCGAGGATTCTTAGGGTTTGCTAATTTCTATCGTCGTTTCATACGGAATTTTGCCCGAATAGCACGCCCTCTGAACGATCTGACGAGGAAGGACACAAAGTTTGACTGGGGGACACATCAGCAGCAAGCGTTTGACACACTCCGGGAAGCTTTCATCTCAGCACCCGTGCTGGCTCTTTGGGACCCCGACAGGCTCACTCGACTCGAGGTGGACGCATCAGGCTTTGCAACTGGAGGGGCCATAATGCAGCTGCAAGACGATGGTCAGTGGCACCCAGTGGCATTCCGATCGGCCTCCATGCAACCAGCGGAGCGGAATTACGAAATCTACGACCGAGAGATGCTTGCTATCATCGAAGCGCTGAAGGATTGGAGAAGTTTCTTGGAAGGGTCACCACAACCCTTTGAGATCATCACTGACCATGCAAACCTAGAGTTCTGGCGCTCCGCCCAGGACCTAAGTCGACGGCAAGCACGATGGGCACTATGGCTATCCCGGTTTGATTTTCAGCTTATTCACCGCCCAGGGAAAACAAACACACAGGCTGACGCCCTTTCCCGTATGGCAACACACCAAGTGTTGGACAGCGAAGACAACCAACAACAAACGGTCCTAAAGCCAGCTCACTTTGTGCGGATTGCAGCAAACTCACTACAGAACCCGCTAGAGGACCGTATTCGGAAAGCATCGCAGAGGGAGGCGGAGGTACTGGAAGGGTTAGAAGAGCTGCGGAAGAAAGGCCTTCAACGCCTGGCCGATGGAATTGCGGAATGGGAAGAGGATGATGGATTGGTCTATCATCGAGGTAGGGTATACGTTCCACCAGTCGAGAACCTGCGAACCGAAGTGCTCCAACAATGCCATGACAACCCCACGGCGGGCCATCCAGGACTTCATGGTACGCTCGACCTGGTGAGCACACATTTTTGGTGGCCCACCTTACGATCTTTTGTGGAAAAGTACGTTGCGGGATGCGAGATTTGTGCGAGGAAGAAGATACAGAGACACCCCCGAGCGGTAACGCAACCCCTGGAGGTGCCTGCGGGCTTGTGGGAAGAGGTGGGAGTGGACCTGATCACACAACTACCCCAGTCGCAAGGTTACGACGCCATCCTAGTTTGCACTGACCTTTATGGCAAGCAAATCCACGCCATCCCCTGTACAACCGCAGTCACAGCGGAAGGTGTCGCTGACATCTACTACCGCGAAATTTTTCGCCTTCATGGACTCCCCCTCCGCTTTGTCTCAGACCGAGGACCCCAATTCGCAGCAAAGTTGATGCGATCCCTGCTTGCTCGGCTGGGAATCAAGTCTAACCTCACCTCGGGCTACCATCCGCAAGCGAACGGACAGACTGAACGGGCAAATCAGGAAGTCGAGAAGTACCTCAGGCTGTACGTGGGACGACGTCAAGACGACTGGGCAGAGCATTTACCGATGGCGGAGTTTGTGATCAACTCCCGCACCCATTCAGCCCTGGGGATGTCCCCGTTTGAGCTTACCTATGGTTACCTGCCTCTATTCA
The DNA here is from genome assembly GCA_027919855.1 of Lentinula guzmanii. NCBI lineage: Eukaryota > Fungi > Basidiomycota > Agaricomycetes > Agaricales > Omphalotaceae > Lentinula > Lentinula guzmanii. The sequence continues at coordinate 150,512 of JANVFO010000019.1, forward strand.
ACATTCCGGTGGGTCAACGTAGTGGGATTCCAGCAGTGGACGACCGTATCCAAATACTTCGAGAGGCACGACAGGATGCCGGTGCGGCTCTACACCTAGGGAAAAGACGGCAAAAGGAAAGCTACGAAAGGGGAAAGCGAAAAGCACACCAATTTTCGGTGGGAGACCGGGTTTGGCTGAGTGCAGAGGACATTAAGCTCCAACTTTCCAGCGAGAAGCTGGGGGATCGACAGCTCGGACCATACACGATCTTGGACAAAGTTGGACCCCTGGACTATCGTCTGGACTTACCGTTGTCCCTGGACCGTGTTCATCCCGTTTTCCATGTTGACAAGCTATACCCATGGAGGGGGAACGTTGTCAACGGTCAGATTGCGCCACCGCCAGAACCAGTGTACCTAGAGGATGAAGACGAACCGGAGTATGAAGTGGAGGAGATCTTGGATAGTCGGGTTAGATGGAAGAAGTTAGAGTATTTGGTGAAGTGGAAGGGTTACGATGCAGGGCATAATTCATGGGAACCGGCTCAAAATTTGGAACATGTGCCAGCTACGGTCCGAAAATTCCACAAGAAACACCCCCGGGCAGCGAAGGCTTGACCATCGAGGGCAATGGTCATAAGGAGGGGGGTAATGTCATGAAGTGAGCCACCCCTATTATTTTCCTTTTCTTTACAATACATCATTCCATCACTGTTACCTATCATGATCGATCCGGAACCTTCCAGTCCATTCCGTTCCATTCCGCGTTCCTGAACTATACAGTATGACATCATGATTCCCGTACCTTACCTTTGTATATATAAGCCAGCCCCCACAACCTGATCCCTTATCTTGACCTCTTTGTCGTTGGGATCAGGTATGTCTTTACTTACTCCTCAGTATTTATTATGAATATAACTTTGTCGTTGGGATCAGTATCTGTCCGCTTCTGCCTAAGCTTCCGCTCAGTCTTGCCACCATCGTCACCTCTTTGTGACAAAGAATAGGAACAGATATGAAATGTAAAGTCAATACCAATTCTTACTTGGCCTTCATCCTCGTACAAGAACAGCAGGTCGCACTGTCCATTGGTCCACACATAAAGAGCGGGGAGTATGAAGTGACGCCCGGATATTCGACACATCCATCTGACCAGGATGCCACCATACAAACGCAACCTAATATGATCTTCCTGATATTTGGGGCTGCAGCTTGCGGATTCAAACTCGACCACAAGATAAGGCTCGTGGCCTCGGAATAGTGATGCATCAGGCTTGAAAGCATACCAAGTGAGTTCACTGTCCTCTGCAACCTTTCTTGGGATGCCATAGTTATCAAACAACGTCTCATTCCGGCCAGTGATTCTAGGTTCAAACATTGGCTCTGCTTTATTGAAGAGAAGAGGGAACTTACATCCTGACACCATGGCGCCGTTCCCGCATCGCTTGGTTGAGGATTCGACCAAAAAGCTCAGAGAAGGCATTTTCAGTCCAATCTTCGACAATGGGTCGATTGATTAAGGTTACATAACAAGCGACCTCCTCGCTACGGGTGGTCTCGCTTTGATCTGTCGAAGAGTCCAAGACAGGCCCATCATTGAGGACAAATAAATTGGGGATCTCAGTCCTCAGCTTCTTATGTTGCTTAAGCCTGACAGCCTCCCAAACATGATGAAAGCCCTGAATGTACATTTGGTTAGATTGAAAAGGCATCGCAAATGACGCACGGATGTTGTTATCTCTCTTCGCTTACTGATATGTCTCCCAAATGATTGCAACCAGGATGGAGATTTGATCAGAAGAGTCGGTAAACTCGCGATATTATTGCTGTGAAGATCTTCTGGGCATGCTTTTGAACGAACCATTTTCAGAACAACGTCAAGTGCTGAGTCCACCCTCGATACGATGGTCTCTCGGTCGCATTCCTTCCCGTTCAGCATCATAGGAGGGCCGGTCGCACCTGGAAACACCTCGACAACTTCCGGTGGATTGCTTGGGGCCATGGGGAAAGTCGGGATGGACCGTGCAAAGGAAGAAGAGATGGCCACTACGTAGTTATCGATCGCTACGAAAAACAATGGCTTGGAAGTGGACGGGATGTCAACGTGAGTGAGCATTGGTGCCTGTTTTATAAGAGATAGATTGAGCGGGGCCTTGTAGTCATATAAGTTTTCGAATATTTCCTTATTCTCAGAAACATCAAAGACGACCATGAAGGAACCCCCCTGGAAGTTGCCAGTGGGATGATCACGAATCTTTTGAAAGAGGGAGAAGGCAGGTATATTGTTGTGGGAATCGAGTTCAACCGTATCTGGGATAAAATTGGTACTGAGACGATCCCTCTGCCTGGCAGGCCAGAAGTAGAAAGGCTGCGTGGTCTCAGTAGTCATTGAAGAAATGAAAAGATGACCGAGAGAGAGGAGAAGGGAGAAGAGCGGAATTGATAAAATTGGAACCGTAGCCGATTTCTGGACAAACTTAGGCCCCGTTCTGTAACTTTGATACGACACCAGTACAGTGCAGGGCACGCTATCAACAGGCTAGTGTGTGGACTTGAGGGGAACGCTATGATCACTCAGCACGAGCAGAGACGCCCACACTGTAGACACAAGTTCGTCCTTTTTCAAATGTGGTGAATGAAGCAGCGCTCAGCAGGACTGTTCAGGCCACCTATTTCACCCGTTCGAATACCTTTCAGATCTTAAAAACAGCAGAGGGTAGCCGAATCTCAAACACGGCATGCGACAGGACGTTGATCATGACTCGGCTCACAAAATCAAACATCGTGGATATATTGCAGGCAACTATTACTATTGGGTTTTGCACAAACATATCAAGTCTCACAGAGCAAACTATATCGAGAGCCATCGACGATACAATAACTCAGCCAACGGCGAAGCGCCAGTTAGAACATATATTAGCGAAAGGTTGTACGCTGCCTCTTTGTCAAAATTCTTCAAGTTTACCCATGTGAGTATGATAATGTGGGCAAACATATGGATAAATATACGCCTTAAACTCACATTGTCTGTATTCTCCTTCCCTTTTTCTTGATTTTCCGCCATTTGAAGAACCCGTTCATAATGATTGACCGCATGCGAATGAAGCCCTTTTGTGCAGTCACGACGGAAATTTTGAATGGGAAAATATTTGAACCATGTAGTGAGCAACATACCGAGTTGTTGAAACATTCTCCCGAAGTTGTATTCTACCTCACTCAAACGTGCAGGATCAACGGAACGCAATGAGCGGTATTTTGTCAAGAACGCCAGGCCCTAAAGGGACAATGACGGAGTTTCAGCAAGGTCATCTTCAGATCACATCACGAAACAATACCTGAGCTATAAGGTGGTGTCGATTATCAGACTGCCTTTGCATCGCACGTCCGATTGAAGCAATAGCAAGTGAGAGCGAAACCATGGGATCTTCTGGACAATAATCATACGCGTGAAGAAGGTAAACTCGAGACAGAGATCAGATTGACCATTCGAACATCGAAAGGGCCTGACACACATATAGCGCTTTGATAACTCTTTGCAGCAATGCACATCTGCCCATAGATAGCAACCGTGAGAGGGTTGTCCTTAGTCGGCAGATTAGGTCGATCGTTTGCGGCTACTGTGCCACCTCCAACCCCGTCGGAATCTTCTTCGCCCAGATCATCCCCTACGTCCTTATCCTTATCCTTATCCTTATCTTTGTCCCTATCCCTGTCTTTCCTTCCGCCTGAAGACAGTGTAGAAGGCAGTATAGGCGCCCATCGCTTAAGGGCGACGTTCCATTTCAGCAATTCCGGGTCCTTCACTGCAACATCACTGAGCTTCATTTCCCGAAAGAAGAATTTTTGTAGAGTAGATGTGATGAACGAATCGGTGGGGCGTAGACCGCTGGAGAGCGAGGCCAAGAGCAGACGGTACATTTCGTTGTTGAATTGATTTGTCGATATCAACTTGCGGCATTGTTCGACGACGACGGGATAGTGGTGGGTGTCGATAGCGCAAGCTAAGAGGTATCAATGGTCAGTAGAGGAAGTGATATATCAACTCTCGCAAACTCACATATGAGAGTCAATCGTATGGAGACTTGGAACTCTGGTGTCATGTAGGCGTTGGACAGGAGCATGTGGCGGAGAACCTCATCGGCAAGCTCATATTGGTTGCGCTTGGTTAGAATGAAGCAATACTAGGATGATCAAGTCGATGAAGACTTAATAGTCGCAGGAAGAGATTCACTAGAAGCCCCACCTGTATTATCATATCTAACCAATCCTTGAGAGAGATGCCCCGGAAGATTTCTACTCCATCCGCTCTGGAGAACTTCTGAGACGAGCGCTCAACTTCTACGTGAGTGAAACTCGATTGAATCAATTAGCAATAACCAGAAGTGAGAGCAACTAACGAATGTCAAGTTGCAACCTGGAAGCCATACGATCCTCATCTGCTTCAAGATCAGAAGGATCTCTTGATTTTCTCGCTCTGCGTTTCGGAAACATTCCTCGGAAAGGGTTATGCTGACAGAAGCAAAAGTAAAATTCGACTTTGTATGATAAACGGAGGATAGATGTTTCAAGCCCCGGACTTACTCTTGCAGCGGTGAACAAATTCCTCGTTTCCCTGAATGTGTCTACCAATTTCTCTGCCTCGAGCATCCATTCCCTTTCGACGGGGCCTTCAGCCGCAGCCCCATGTTGCATAAGCATCTTTGAAGCCTGAATTCCCGTCTCAAGCCCCTTCGCTCCGGCCTCCCTTTCCTTGAGCATTCCGTCCCATATTTCCTTTACTCTGTTATAACTGCGCAGCACCTCCTTTTCCTTCTCTTTTTCCAGCTCCTTCAGTTGAGCTTGGGTGAGCCTGTTCTGATTATTCGAACGAGAGGAGGACGAGGTTTTGAAGTTCTTTTCGGCAAAAAGGGAGGATGAAGGATTGGTAGTGGGAGAAAAGGCATTGGCTTGTGACGGGTCCTTGTTGCGTCGTTTGCGTGAGTCAATGACTTTAGTGAGAATTGGGCAAAAACAAAACCGTAAGCGAAAGTATGGCATTGTGAACGTGTAACCACCTTGGTAAACCAAATCGAGAGCTTTCCGTGGTTCGTTCAAGATCTCGTAAATCTCCGCCAACTTCATCTTTGCATCGTTGTTAGTTGGATCGGCAAGACGAACTAGGAGCAGTGATCAGTAATAGATAATGATAGTTAATGAGAGGAAAGAACCCATACCATGCTCGTATATCTCAGCCGCATCCTTCAGTTCATCTAGCATACGGAGACATGATGCTATCTGAAGAAGAATATAGACGCTGCTAGTCTAAAATGATCGTTGAGCGAAAACCAATCTATTCAAAGGTAATTCGAAAACTTACACTGGCATCAGTACCCAGGATCTCATATACGGGCTTCGCCTCTGCCCACATATCTCGTTCATAGTACGCATCGGCAATTTCAATGAATAGAGCTGCGTAGTCGAGCACGTCTTCTTGCAATACAACATTTGCGTGTATCTGATACCGGATAAAAATCAGCTCTGTCGGCGTCTATAAGGTACAACAGACCATACCATTCCCTCGTCGACATCTCCCATCTTGATTCTAGCAATTGCCAGGCGATGTCGGGCGTTGACATCCAGAGGGAAGTATCCAGATTGTACTACTTCCACTCTTCTTGTTGCTCTTCCATTATTGGGTCCAACTACAGAAGCACTAGTAGAGCTCGTATGATCCGAGGTGGAGACGGCAGTATGATCATTGAGTGGGTTATCCATTCCTGAAATCGCTCGATCGAATCCTTCAGGATCAAACTCTCTATCATCCTCCAGCAGATCCCAGTACTTCTGATCCCCTCGGCCCTGTAGCCATCTATTTCCAGTCTTTATCACCCGGACGGCACTATCGTATTCACCGAGTGTGTTGAATAAATCCGCTAAGACGAGGAGATTGAGCATAGAAAATCCTCCTCCAGTTACTATTGCACTCGTCGACTCAGATCCGGTAGGCCCGAAGACCGGGCCTGATCCTGAAGGAAAGCATTGCTGATAATGGTCGAATGCGTTTTGGAACAGAGTTGTGCATGTGGTGAGGTCGCCAAGTTCAACTAGTATAGGGCGGATTTCGGAAAGAACAGTGAGGTCGTGAGGAAATCGCTTGAGTATTGAGAGAAAGGATTGGCGCGCCTGCGGAAGTTGCTTCGATGATGGTCTTGATATCATGATGAAAAACGTTACTCACTATTCGCAACTCTCCAACTTCCTTTGCCAGAGTTGCACGATCCCAAAGAGCATCAACGTTGGATGGATCCAGGCTGTGAACTTTTCGATAGCAGTATAAAGCCTGCTGGTAAAACCCAAGATTTCTGAATGCACATTGAAGGCTGCAGCGAAATAGGAACAGACTGAAAACTAACCGGGACTCGTGAGCAAGTCGATCCCACTCTTCTGCATCATGACTAAGGTGAGCTGCCATAATACGAAGTTGAAGAGCGCGATCCTTTTGGTGCATATCTTCGTAGCATTGCGCAAGTACAGACCAAGCTGAAGCGGCTCGCGGTTCAATCCGGATAACTTCTTGCATAATCCTAATAGCCTCAGGTAAATTGTTGTCCACAAACGCTTGATTGCCATCGCCAATCAGAGAACGGACTTGTTGAGATAGCGCAGGCCCAAATCCACGAGTTTTCTAAAAACACATTGTCGATGTGAAATGAAATGTACAAGACGCGTAGAATACAAACCCCTTTACGACGTTTACCGATTCCCGAAGCTGCACGTAAATCGTCTTTGAACGCTTGTTCCTCATCTTGTATGCTGATATCCCAATCCTTAACCATTGAAGTATCATTCCGTTGGCGAATATCTCGAACTAGACGGCTGGAGCCGGTCAGTAATCAAAAGAATATTACGAGACAACATACTCAAAGTCCCCTTCAATCTCATTTTCAACCACCGCGACGCTAGCTGGAATTCCAGGATCTTCATCTTCGTGGCTCATTTCCTCATCTGAACTAGAGCTAGAAATTGATGAGCTTCCTTCTGACCCTGGTGAAGGAAATTACTCAGAGATTAAAATTGTGCAGCCATCGGCAATGAGCTCACCATTGAAGTCGAAAGACTCATGAAAGTCATCCAAAGGCCCCTCCTCAAACTGCATTCCGTGACGGTTGAAATTAAAGAAAAAGGCGCCCATGAGTGATCCCGATATCATTCCTCGGATATAAGCGCCCCAGCTTTCCATGTCATAGAGTATCCTGTCGTTAAATCTCTCTATCTCCTCTCTATTCCTTGATTACCCACCCCAAAAACTCAGCGGGTGTAGCAGCTGTAAGCGCTGCTGCGGCAGTTAAGGTGGAGAAGCAGGAAGCGGTGAACCACGATGATGGAGGTTCAGATTATGATGAAGGAGCTGATGAAGACCCAGTTATATTCAAGGTTTGGACAAGAGTGAGTTGAATTTCTGAGGTTCAGCGTTTATGATTTCGTATCTTCGACTTGTACTTATCCTTTACTAGTTATATAGCGCCTCCATACGTCGCCAAGACTCTCGCAAACAAGGAGACGGATTTGCATCAAATCTGACAACGTCCTCCTCGACTCTTACTGCCGCGTCAAAATAACTGATTTCGGATTCTGCCTCAAGCTCACGGACTAGAAACAAAATGCGCAACGATGGTGCACGCCGTATTGGATCATCCATCTCACGTATGCAATAATTTACTTTGTTCTTGAGGAATAACAGAACATGCTTCATTCCTTCGCATCCTTCTGATCCTGATGCATTGATGTTGTGTGAGCATCTCCTCTGCTTATGAAGGTAATGTTCTTCGAATCCGCCGAAGCTTGTTAGCCCGTAACTATCAATCAAGGTAATGAAATGAGAACCTACTTATGATACAATTTACCCTTCCTGACCTCAGCAATTGTTGTTTCATCCCCAATAATCTTCTTCCTAGCCTCGCTTGAGAATCTTCCTTTACCAGAGGGTATTGTTAGATAGCCATTAACTACGCCCTCCTCAAGCCAAAAGTATGCGGTATAAACAGTTGGCTTCTTGACGAGATTAGCGAGCCCCCAACTCAGAGGCTTCAATGTCATAGTGAACTTCTCTGGATTCGTCCGCGTCGGATTGGACTGCTTGGGTCCAGTGACCCAACTTGAATGCTCAACGATGATTGATAGTGCGTTTTGGTCCAATACAGGTAAGACGGCATGCAAGAACATCAGAGTATAACCTTGGACATCTCTGCGATCCTCTTGAGTCGTTCGATATTTTCTCTTCCCGGTGAACTCCACCGAAGCAATCCGAGTTATAGGCATGTCGTCGCGTGTATCAAGGATAGGTGGATCAAGAGATTCCTAGAAAGCATTCAAGAAGTCTGCCTTTCTATGGCGAATGCAATCACTACTCACAGATAGCGCGACTGGGATCGATGTTGCAAACAATACAGAGAAGAGGAAACCACAGATCAAGATAAAGTAGAATTTGGAAGCATAAAATGGGGAGTGTGTCGAATGCGCGCCAAAAAATGTGAGCATAGCGAGGATGGACGAAATAAGACTTCTGTACGATGGAGTGGATTAAGAGTGGATTCGAATAGATAGATGAAAGCCTGTAGATACTTACAAGGAAGATAAGGATGAATATCACAGAATAGCTCCTTTGACCAGCAAAGAGTGACTGCGAACCAACAGTGGGAGGGGGGGAAGAGAAAGAAAATAGCTCTCTCGAGGTAGATCTCCCGTCGGAACTTTAAGCGCTCAAGCGCGTTATACCGAAAAGCGGTGCTTTCGCAACTTTTCCTCTGCACCATCATTGTAGGCTGTAGCCCAGGAAATGGATGCTTTGACGTGTACTCCAAATCTCTCGTAAGCTATCTTTGTCTTATTTCAGATTCATTATCAACCATTGTGCTTAGTCTCATCTCTGACTGCTCGAGCTTTTCACTCGAAGACGCCAGCAACACTTCCATTAGTACTAACCTCGGCGTAGATACCTTCATCTTGGAACCCCTTCCATCTTCCATAAACGACTTACTCAACAGCAATGAGGCTCCTCTGCAATCCCAAGTGCTCCAAGCAAGCCTACACGGTGCCGAAACTATGTTGTCCGATCTGAACCGCCATCTTGAGCAAATGAAGGCAGAGGTCGCCCTGTTCACCGCCAAACGCAATCAGCTCATAACGATGGTAGACAGCTATCGGAATGTTCTTCATCCAATACGGCGAACACCACCGGAAGTTCTTCTGGAGATTTTCTCGTATGGTGTCCAGTCTGTGGATACGGACTATCCGGAAATATACCAACAGGTTAACTCGCTCGATACCAATCTGGCGCCCTGGACGTTCGGGCAGGTATGTAAACACTGGAGATCTATAGTACTGGGATGTCCCCGCTTGTGGTCTTCATTGTCGCTCGATCTGTCGAGGATTGAACACGCGAACCCGGCGAAGGAGCAGGAGGTTGAATACAAGGCTGTATCTCTGTTGTCGCATTACCTTCGGCGCTCAAAAGATTGTCCTTTGACAATTGCAGTTCGTTCTACGCGGCCTATGCATCCTATCGTATCTCTTATATGCGCACATTCCAGCAGGTGGTCCGACGTCCTTCTTTCTCTACCCGCAGAAGGATTCCGCTTGCTATCCACAATCAAGGGCTGTCTTCCAAATCTAAAAACCCTTCACCTACGAAACACGGGATCTTTGGAGAACATCTGGAATGCCATACCTGTGATAGACGCTTTTGAATATGCACCTAGCCTCTATATGATTCGGGCTTATGAGATTCCCAAAATCGCCACGAAATTGCTCCTGCCTTGGACTCAGATTACACATTGCATGAATAATTTCCCTAATGGCGAGGTACTTTATCGAGATACGCTTAATCGTGAAAACATAGAGGTTCTGTCGAAAGGAGTCAAACTTCGGCATGCGACGTTGTTGTGCTCAGGCTACGGGCCGTCTCTTTCAATCACACCTTTGACGCATCACTCTCTCGCTGGCCTTACAATCGACTTGATTCGGCGCAGCAATCCCGACCTGTTGATCCAACTTCTCGATGCCCTGACCCTCCCTTCTTTGATCTCTCTACGCATTTCTGTATCCAGTAAACATCGCGTCCGTCCCAACGTAGATCCCATAGTCCGGCTCCTCGAACGCTCGAACTGCACGTTGATAAAATTGCGGTTGAAAGGTTTCAAAACCAATGTAGAGGAAAATTCATCCTTCCGATCACTACTCTACCTCATCCAGAACTCTATGGAGATTCTCTGTTTGGAGAACTTTCCGAATAGTCTTTTGAATGCGTTTACTGCGACGGAGGACGAATCGCCTCTTCTACCGCGATTGCGACATTTGCGCGTGTCAGGCTCGTGCTCACCGGAGATGAATCAGTTGCTATTTGTGAAGATGGTCGAGTCGCGTGTGAAGTATACGAAGTTCAAGGCGCTGGTAACGAGCTCGCAGTTCGTTTTAACGAACCCAGAGGCTCGAAACCGTCTAGACTTGTTAGATAATAAATGCCACCCAACATCTCCATAGTTCTAAATGTATTGTAATGTATATTATACTCCTTCGCAGATCCATTTTGAACTGGTGTACTAGTTAATGTATCATGTATCGCCACCTGAGTAGTAGAGGCGTTGCAGTGCCGTTCATTATCGACGACTGTGGATCTGCCGCCGGGGGTTTGACTCAGTTGTTCTCTCAATGCCATGGTACTTACGAGCATTAACTTTCGGGATGGCTCTTTCCCCGTCTACACAACTATCACTTGAAGCTTTTTGTGCTAATCCGAGAATTTCATTTTCATCTATTTCCAACCTCTTCGGCCTTCCTCTGCAGTACTGCTGACGTAAGCTTCCGCGTTTGAATTGGCGCAAGATGGAATCTACAAAAGAAATTTCCCAGCAGTGCTGCTCTCTTCTTCTTCTCCACGACGATAAGTGATTTACAACCATCAGCCACTCGCAGTTGCGATAACTCACACTCCTTCATCTCTCACAAACACAAACAACCCTGAGTGAGGAATTCAGTTTCTTCATATCGGCTGAGGCGTATCATAATTGAAGTAAAGCGCTGTCAAAATGGGCAAGTACATTCTCTCTGTTCATGTTCAGGATAATCTAATGAAATGACTCCTATCCAGCTACTTTATCGACGTACGCTTGAGAATGTTGAAGAATCTTTATATTACTGAGGCTCTCTTTCCTCTCATATAGTGGCACCGGGACAGCCGCAACTGAATCGACGACCAGTCTTTCGTCAGATTCAACTTCCTCAACTACCTCCTCAACTACCTCCTCAACTACCAGTACCACCAGTACCACCAGTAGTACCACTAGCACTTCAACTACTTCTACGAGCACTACCAGTTCCACGACCTCGAGTACTACTAGTACCAGTTCGACAAGCTCGACAACTTCCACTGGCACAAGTACCAGCTCAACCAGTAGCTTGACTAGTTCCAGTCTCATAACTCCCCCCACTTCAGTCACACCTACACCAACCTCCATCACGTCTCTGACAACTGGTGCAAATGGTCAAACCTCAACTGTCATTGTGGTCACAAGCGTCGGGGGCACTTCAACAACTCCCAGTGCAAGCTCCTCTGCAGATTCTTCTGGCAGCAGCAAGTCGTGAGTGCTCGTTCTCTCTATGCTCCCGCAACGTGTCCTCGTTCTTCCTTTGGTCTATTTTTGTTCAAAACTTATGCGTTGAATGATTGCCATCACGGAATTTTCCCAAGCGTTTCCGGGGTTGTTTCAACTCTCAACCAAGTCCGCAGCTGTACCTCGTTGCTTGCATTTTTTTGCTTCCGTCTTCAGATCATGATCTGTGGCGATGATGACCGTCATTCTCTTTGACATCTTTGGCTAATTGTATATGCAACAGATTCTTTTCCAACACAGGCGCTGTCGCTGGTACCTTTGCGGCCGTTGGCATCGTAGTTGTCATCATCGCCGTGATTTTCATCACCAGCACAATCAGGCGCCGCCGTCAAAAGCGTTTCGACCGCGAGATGGATGAAGCAGCAAGGGAAGCGGCAGGAACAGAGGTACCTGCTTTCTTAGACGACGACGACGAACCAAAACCATACGGTGGTGCCTCAGCATACGGAGGTGGGTATGGATCTAGTGGAGGCTATGGTGCCCAGGGGGACTGGAGCTCATCTGGAGCCGGAGGAGGAGGATACTCGGACACTGCATCCCATGGAACATACGCTCAACCACCAATGTCACACGAGAGCTATCCTATGCACGATTTTGGACCACCACATAACCCCGGCGTGGGTGTAGGTGGAATCTATGATCCCACTAGTGCTTTCGCTGGTGGTGGTGCTGCTGCAGGTATCCACCATGCCATGAGCGACAACAGTCGTTCAAATGGTTCTACAACTGCAATAGGCGACTCCCCTTACCCTGCATTCTTACAAGCTGGTGCATACGAAGGTACTGGCGGAGGGGTTGGTCCGGGTGGATACCCTCCCATGGGACGTGGTGGTGGGTTCGACAACGAAGCGATCGCGGGTGGAGCAGCTGGCATGGCTGGGATTGGTAGAAGGTCCAGTATGAATGCTACCGCGCTGAACAGGATGAAGAGTCAAAATTCCACTGGGGCTCTATCAGGACCTAGTTCTGGTTCATCCAACCCCGCCCCACCTGAAAGCTACGCTTCACATTTTGCACCAGGGTATCCGGGCCCGTTTCAACAAGATTCAATGAATCGGAGTACGAGCGGTCACTCGGGACCGGGATCAGATGCAGGTGCGCCTGGTTTCCAGGCTGGAGGAGCCAACTTTAGCTCCGTCGTTCATGATGCTGCCTTTGGACACCATAATGAGCAGCCTGCTCTCCCGAATCCGTTCTCAGCCCGATTGGAAAGTGAGGAGAATGCAGATGGAGGAATAGAAGACGCGTATGGTGGGTATGGAAGTGAGGAAGAAGAGGAACAGCCAAGGAAGGTGTTGAAGGTACGTAAAATAATGCTGATCATGTCCTTCTGATATCTAATGATTGGTGTTTTTCAAGGTTGCCAATGAGTAGAAGTTCCTTTGCAGTTGGCAATTATTTATGCATCATCTATCGGACTGTAAAATATCTCTCTTCACTCATTCGTTCTCCTTCCTCTGTGCTACCTCATTTTTATCTATAGTTATTCATATTGTGGTAACGTGTGTTTTATGGTACTTGTCAGTGTCTGCTGTCTACTTACCAGTTTTGTGTGTTCTGCTGTCGCCCTGGTGCATGACCCATTAATGCTGTCGCTATTTTTCCTGTCTTTCTTGCTTTGCCCACTAATTTCTTCTTCGTACGCGTGGCGCTTGAGGGTTGCCCCTCTGCTGGACGTGTCTGTCTTTATATCCAGATCCTATGCATTATCATTTTCAGTGAAGGGGACAAAGGAGTGAGTGTGAATTCGTCTCCTGATTCATATTGCCTATAATGTATGTACATACGATCCATGGCGATAAATACTTACAACCTTGAAATCAAAAACAGCATCAGTTGAGCTCACTCCTCGATATCCATCATACTTTCATCCTCTTCTCCAGTTGGACTTTGCCTCAGAGGTGATTTTGGCTGAGAGCGATGCCTCAGAGGCTGCGAAACAGGTGATCGTGACGTAGCAGACGACGGTGAATCTGGCATCCGTGGAGATTGTGTAGAAATGGATATCGGGCTCGCATTGTGCTTTTTTGAACGTTTCGACGGATTGAAGTGTTTACATTTCGGGCAGACGTATTCTGTGAAGAATGCAACGAGTCAAAGATGAACAAAGCAAAGTCAATTGTCGGACTGACGAGTATCCTCCCATACACTTTCCTTCACCAAACCATTATGCGAAAAGCATTTTTCACAGATGAGCGCGAAACGAGCAGCATCATCGTCTCCAAGCACTACGTCGACAATTTTATCGAGCCACTGTTTCCGTGGAGGTTCCGGAGGTGTCGATTGTATAGCTGGAATGTGATATAGGATTCTTGTGTTAGGTAATAGATGAAATGAAGAACAGTGGAATGACTGACGACTATTGAGTTGCTGCATCAAAGCTGGACTCACAGTTGAACGAGTCAAGGTACCATTGCTTGGCGGTATAGGTTTGCGTTGCGGCGTGACTGGGGGCTGGGAAGGTTGTGGAGGTTGTGAAGGTTGTGAAGACCTTTGTTGAAGCGGAGTTGCAGCAGGAGAGGACTCGTCATAACGCTGCAACAGTTCCCGGGTAGAATAGTAATTGGTCTTCTTTTTGATTTCTTCAACCTTTTCTCGTTGTTGTTTGAGCAATTGCTGAAGGGTTCGCTCTGAATGAAAATTGAATATATTGGCGAATTTGACTGAACTACAGCGCACCTTCAGCATCTCCCTTTCTGCTGTACCATATCTGCACGATCCTCCTTATGAATAAAATCCTGGATGGCCCCGACTCATCAGAGAATGATTACTGCAAGCCGAGCAATACCCACACTATGGGCCCTAAGACAACAGGCAATGCGCCAACAAACTTCTTGGCCGGCTGTTCCGCGCCTCTACCACGTATATTTGGGAGAAAGTCGGTGTACCACAGGCTGACATACAGTACCCATGCGGCCAATGTATATAGTGTCACCAACAATGTCGCCCGGCGTTCACGAAGTCGGATTTCAGAGAGCTGCTGTTGGCGTTTTCGGATATTATTCGCCAATGTTGATAAAATAGTGTCATAGTCTTCTTCTTTCTGCTATATATAAGAGTTCAAACCAATTCCAGGATAGCATGAAGCAAAGAGCACTTTGAAGAATAAACGTGTTATGAATGACATTTCAGATGACAATGTAGATCCAGCTTGAAGCTTGACGCGTGGAGGTGGAAGTGGAAAGGAGACCGGTTACAAATTCGCACGGGTTCACCTTAACTCAGAAAGTATCTTCACTAAGTGAGCTACATTTTATTCCTCGCCTTTGAAAAAACCTTGACGATCCCAGTACGCAATATACTCATCTGACTTCGCATCCTCCATTCTTTTCGCCGTCAACGCCGCAGCCCTAACAAACAGCGTCCCGTCAAGCATCTGCGCTCCCGCAAGCTCCGTCTGCCCAAAATCTACTTCCGAGTCGCTAGCCTTCCTCCCACCATACATCAGAGAGAAATGCATCAGGGCACGAAGGAGTTTTGGAAAATGATCATCTGGGTGTACCGATGCTTGTTGGATGAGGTATAGCCATGGATTTGGATTTGCAGAGATCGCGGCTGCAGTGGCAGGAGAGGAGCAGGATGGATAGGAAGAAATTGAGAGGGCGTGAGGGTGTGTAACAAGGTGAGAATTTGGGGATATAGGGTGAGATTGATTGTTATTAGTAGGATCTTCCGCGCCTATGAACGAGGTGATGTCAAGATTCGGACGTCCATTGATAATCCACCACACAAGGGAGGTAATGAAGTATGCTCGAAGGAGTAATGCTTGAGCCGTTGGGCTGAGACCAGCAACAAGGATGGGTAGGAAAAGAGCGGAGGTCACCAAGTGCATACTGTAACACGCACGT
Organism: Lentinula guzmanii; assembly: GCA_027919855.1. Taxonomy (NCBI): domain Eukaryota; kingdom Fungi; phylum Basidiomycota; class Agaricomycetes; order Agaricales; family Omphalotaceae; genus Lentinula; species Lentinula guzmanii. The sequence continues at coordinate 165,989 of JANVFO010000019.1, forward strand.
TAGATTTCTTATAAATCCACAGCGACGGACTGACTAGATGAAATCAGCATTGAACTCTTCGTCCTTTCGATATCCCGACACAGCATACAGAATCGTGTTTGTCCACTGAAGTTCTTCAACTTTCCTATCTATCTCACTTGGATCCGAAGCGAGTGTCTGAACATCCACAGTCCATTGATTTGCGTATTCGAGCAATGCAGTAGCATGCTGATCCAACAGTTTATGATAAGTCTCGAAAAAATGAATTCCAGGAATCTTGAACTGAGGATCGGCTAGGATGCGGGCCACCACAGTGAAGGCATGCACCGGCGAAGTGTTGGCAGTCGGAGAATTTGGTGCGTTCAAAACTAAAGTAAAGAGTGATTCTGGAATAAAAGGTGCCAAATTCAAGTCGTGGATAGCAGTTTGTGCCAGCCCTGCGGTTCACGTACGTAGTTCAACACAGACTTTTATACGTGAAATCCCGAGATTTACCTTCACTCAGCATCCCAGGTAGACCGAATTCTGCGCCATAACCAAAATGGATCATGGGATGCAGAATGGAAGCAAGAAAGCGACAGAGCATTTGAGGATGCTGGCCGTTCTCTATTGTTTTCCCAAAATTAGCATCCGCAGCGAATACGAACTTCTCCATCAACGACGTTGAGTCTCCATTACATTCTTGTACGACGTTGTCGAAAAAATCGAGGTAGGCAGAATAATACCTGCGGCAACTCTTTTAATCGCTCTCAGAATCACGAATGATGGATACACAAACGTTTGGTCTCCAAGATGGTCATTGAAGTTAGAAGAAGTAATCGATTTGGTAGTTTTGGGTTTCGGTCGTTGAAGCGGTATATTCTTGTTGTAGCTTCCTCGAAGAAGATCCTGATGTGCCCCAAAAGCCCAAATTGCCAACAATTGATGAGTTATATGACTGCATAAAAACGGGATGAGTTGAATGTTTAAATAAACAAGGCGGTAATAACTTGTGTCGTCCAGCATCATCAAAAAAGATATGCCATTTTGCATGATTTTCCTTCAAAATGTCCAGAAGAGCTGCAGTCGTTTTTGAATTGATACCCGGGAGTCGAGGCGGAGCTTTCAGTGGTGCAAGCAACGAAGGTTCGGGAAAAAGTTCAAAGCTTTTCAAAGCCAAATTGTTCAAGGCCATATTGTTGTGTCAATTTGCAGCCTGGAAGGTTGTAAATTCCATTCCTTATATACCCTCGACATTATTCTCTACACCCCCACCATATCGTGGCTCCTGTGTGAAAAAGGCCACGGAATGCACTATGGAGGCAAGGAAGTCACAGCCCCTTCAATTTGCCCAAGCCTTCCTGGTCATTTAATCGATCCCAAAGTTTGGCTTAGGTCCGCGAGTTCCCTGGCTGGACCAATGGGATACGAATCGGAAGTGGTTCAAGAGGGGTCAAGCTAGTGCTAGTACTCGGCAAAAAAAAAAAACAAATTTGTTTCCTACGGTGGCAAATAATTGGAGAGAATCAATCCGGTTTGATTGAAAAGAGCTGTTCATTAGATACTCAAATGCTCTCAAAGTCAAAGTTGATTACATGGAAATTTATTGTTGTATCTCTTCTAATCGGTATAATATTAGTCTATACCTTTCCAACCACTCCATCTCCACGGTCTTATCATTAGCGATCTCCAGTTTTGTGTTCATAGACGAGATATGCTGTGGAAGTCGAGGAAAACTTGCTACAATGACCCTCAACATGACGGAGAGCTTTACTCCTCCATACTCGAAATATATGCTGGGATTCTGGGAAAGCCTCGGGATGCAATCCAAGAACGCTGTGAAGACTTCGAGATTTCCCATCAACGCGACGTTGAAGGGAAGACTAGTCTGGGACTGTCCTTGAGGTCCATAGCGAATGGCCTCTTCAGATGAATATATATCCTTTGTAAGAATCATGCGGACCATCTGACCAAGAACGCGTCTCTGTATATCCGTTCTTGCCCAAAATAACGAAGCATGGCATAGTGCAGACCAACCATTTGTGGAACTGACGATTCCTGAAGGGAGCTTGTCTAATCCAAGTAGATATCCCAACGAATCCAAGTTCCTTTCCGTAGGGTTACAAACTAATTCACCGAAGACGGTGATCTTTGCTGCATCGGCCTTGTGAGTATAGGCTAAGTCTACATTTGCTCCATGCTTAACACACATATCTGCCAGCTCGAAGTCCTGTCTTCGGACTGCGGTGCTAAAAGCAGGCCAAGACACAATTGAATCAAAATCTTCCTCAGCGACATCGTCTGCATTGATGAAATCGACTGGAACGCCTGTCTCAAGGAGCGCTCGAGCGATACCAATGCCGCATCTCGTGTTACGAGGCCGTTCAGCTAGTACTTGAAGAAGCGTCCGTTTTCTCTTCAGCAATGGAAAATCATAAAGTGCTGTAGGATTTGCTCCGTGATCAACTAGAAGTCGAAAGATCGATTCATTGTTAGCCTCGACTGCGGCAACAATAGGGAAAACATCCGCGTATCCCTTTGCAGAGTGTCCCAGCTCAAGCAAACTTTTGAGGATATCGGTCCGCCCCAGAGAAGCAAGTTGGGAGAGCATGACAGCCGAAGCTTTATCCGCAGAGACCTTCTTCGCTTCATCGTCCTCCCCCTGGAACAGCTTCTCTCGTTCATGAAGCATCCGCAAAGTCGAGGTCATCGACTCCTCATACACCGGCCCAAGTCTCGCGACTCGACGATCGACAGATGTTGGATCTCCAATGGTGACTTTACAGTCCAAAGCCATTTCAAGCATCTGGATTTCAGAGAAAAGCCGAACCGGTGTTGCAGTCCTTGAGTCAACATGATGAAACAACACCTCAAGTATATCCGGAAGCGTTAAAACTGCTGCGACAGCCACCGGACACACTGAAAGACCAGTTTCTGGCTTCAAGTCCGGGTCGTGTAGTCCTTCAAGAGGATTGGCACCAAGAGTCAATAAAATTTTTATAGCAGGCAAACTCTCCATCATAATAGCTCTCGACAATGGAGAAGCCGGCAGAAGAAAAAAATTCTCATAATCCGACCAGACATACCTCGTCCGTAAATGTCCTCGGCTTAATGCATAACCGGACAACTCTGTTGAAGACTTTGAGATTGTCAAGCTTGCTCCAGCTTGGACGAGGCTAGCAGCGATTACTTGACTATCATCTTCTTTGAAGGAGGATAGCCACCACAATGGTCTTTCACGACTAAAGCGATCACCCTCGGGTACTGCACCGACATGAAGAAGATACAAAGCACAAGTTAGATGCCCCCCACGACAAGCGGATAGCAATGGCGTTTCCTCGCGAGACGAGTTCGCCTTATTGATATTCGGATGATATGTTTCGACCAAGAACCTCAAGGTATCGGGTAGTCCAAGAGCTGCAGCCATATGGAGCAAGCCATCTCCTCGACTATTGACGTAGATATCGTCAATTGACTGGACCCCTCGAAAAGTCAACTCATCTTGAATATCTTGCTTCAGTTCCTCGAAATTGTCCATGCGATAAAACCTCCGCAGCTCTACAGGGACGTAGAAAGGCATCCCGACACCAGCGCCACGCGTTGTGAACAGGTGGTATGACTCGTATAAATGTTTCTCGTAAACAGAGCGCTGTTCAGAGCCCGGCAACATAGCTTGAAGGAGTGCTTGACCTTCTGAAATGCATTTTCTATGCCCCTTAACGATGGCCCAGCGTATCCAATTCAGATATTTGGAAGAATCTATATCCATGTCGACGCTGTATGTCTTGTGGAATCTCCAAAACCAAGCACGTGCGAGGTTTGTTTCTAGGCGTTCTATATCGCACGAAGCAGTAAATTTCAGCCAGTGGCAGGCTTTTACGTTGTCGAATTCTGTCCCGAATTCGTGACAATAACATTTAAAAGCATAAAGACCTGCAACAGCTGGGTTCATTTGAGTGGGCTTGGAGAACTTGTCAAAGGTTTTCGGATCGATGAGAGCCGCCGCTTCGAGATCACGGAGAAACAGGGCTTGTTTTTCCCAATCGAGGACTGTTTTGAGGCGATAGGGATCAAAGTAGAGCTGCAGAAGGGCTTCAATAATGGCAAACCAATAGGGTGCAAGAAAGTTACCTGTCCAGGAGGCGGAGGACGTATAGTGGGGCGATACCCTGGCCTGAATCAAGAAGGGCATTTTTAGCTTAAACTTATTCCTATGTGGTATGAGGAACGAAAAAAGGATTACCCTGCATTTTGGTAGTCATAATACCCTGTCGTTTGAGCTAAGTATACACCCAAGCCATCTTGTGTTAGTCCGTGTTTCCCCTGAATTATTCGCGCATTGCGCATCCACATTTCAATACTAAACAGCGATCAAGAAAGAGCTTACAGGGACTAGAACATTGTCCGCGAGATATTCATTATATGCATCATTCTTTTTGCGTGCTTTCTCAAGAACATCTTCCATCTCAGAAACACTATGAGTGTCCGAGTCAGTGACTAAAACTCTCAACGGCACATATATGAGCGGCTCACTTGTTCACTTGCAGAGCAGCAATTGCACGAATAAGGTTCCTTGAGGACGGTATAAACTGGATAGTATTGTCGAATACAAGGTTCAACAAAATATCCGTTCCATTTGACTTGATGCTCGGTACCCTACGCAGTATGCTTTCCTTTGCGATGTCTAAGAGCTCGTTTGAGCACTTGAGTTCGTAGATCTGTGACTCGGACAGAGGCTCTGCATTTAAATGGGGTCGTTGATACGGATTTTCACCGTCTATCATCGTCCTCCATACCAACAAGCCCAACGCATACACGTCAGTGAGCTTCAGATCATTCTCCGACATACGACCAATGGAAAAGAATTCAGGAGCCAACCATGGCTGAGTAGGAGTATGAAGCGACCGAAAGTCATCGGCTCCCAGGTCCATCACAGACCCGCCAAAGTCGGAAATCTTAGCGACGAGTTTAACCGTAGCGCCAGCATCACGATTAGGATAGACGAGAACGTTTTCGTGCTTAAGATCACCGTGGACCACACCACAAGCGTGAAGAATGGATATGCCCTTCGCGACATCCCAGCATAACTTTTTCTTGACCTCGAAAGACAGACTCTCATCCGAATCTGATTGAAGTTGGGCAAGAGTTCCCATTTCGGAGAGTTCCAGAACTAATGCTGGAAAATTGGACTTCATTTCTGAGGTTGCTCCCCAGCTGATTCCTAATAGCCGAACGATATTCGGGTGATAGCGAATCGGCTCATGAAGCAAAGCCCGAACCTCAGATAAGAGCTGTCTCCAATTTGTGGCTGCACGACTAGTGACCGTATGATGACGAGTGAATTTGAGCGCAACAGAGTTTCCCCATCGATTGTAGTATTTGCCTTCGGGTTTGCTACTATTCCAGGATGCTTTTTCAACGCGAGATGACGCGCCAGAGGCAATAAGCGTCCGTTGAGTGCTGAGTGAGATGTCGAGATCTAGAAAGAGTGGATCTTCGTTGTGCAGGCCGTGCTCAAGGCCTGAAACGAGGGCGACAAAGCTTGCAAAATGACCAGAGGAATGAGCTTCACTCGAAGTCGAACTCGTAAGGGATACGTCGCGTAGAAGAGAAGATAGATTCGACGAGTCAGCATGTATCTGACTAGAGCTCGTGAAGGGGTTTGATAGCCAGGGGGTTGAAGATGACATTGCCAGTGGCAGCAGAATGAATGAAGGTCCGTTCCTTAAGTATCTTCAAGTTTCAAGCTCAACTCGGAGTCAATATCGATATTTGACAGCAGTCACTCTGAGGCGCTAAAATTCGATGATAAGTCGAGGCTATGAACTAAAAGTAAGTAAGACTCAATAATGCAGAGCTAGTAGATGCACAAGGTACTGCATTGCAGAAAATCGGAAAGAAATTTGATTTTTGAACGGGATTGTATTTGAAGCATTTTGGTGAGATGATAAAGAAGAGATAGCTCTGGCGATAATAACCCGCGTCTACTGATTGAGTTTATAACCTTCAGACGATTGCAGTAGAGGTAAGAAACATTTACATGACGGAAGAAATATCATTCAGCAGACCCAACTACATAATACAACGACAGATTGAGAGAAACGAATAGCAGAAAAAACTTTCAATAAGAGTCGGAATAGAACGCACACGAAGAAAGAGGTAATGATACACACGGTCTCTGCACCTCAAACACCAGATCAAAAACACGGAAATTGAATCAATCTCGACCCCCTACGCCGTCCTCTGCCTCTTTGTTTCATCCTCATTCTCATCCTCATTTGCTCTCTTCGTGCCGGTCTTGGCACCTCGTAACAGCTCCAACTCCGACTCGGCTCGCTGCCTAAGGCCTCGTTCTTCTTCCCATAACCTTCTCGTCTCTTCAAGTTGAGCCTGTAGATCACCCATTGCCTGATCCATAAGAAGCTTCTCCAGGGTCCATTTTTCGATATTCCGTGCTTCGTTCTCTTTGAGGTGATGGATGTATTGCACGGCGCGAGATAAAATAGCTCCTTTAGATTTTTCACCAGAACCATTGGGAACAATACGACCGAGTTCGTTGATCCCTTCGTTGATGTTACCGCGACGACGGCGTTCGACTTCTTTCTGAACGGATTTCTGAATATCTACGGGTCAATTTCGATGAATCACACTTACATGATTGTCTTTCCGTTGTCTGCTCCATTCTTCGCTACCCATCGCTGCACCACCTCTTGTACCGCGTCTACCACCAGACGCAGAAGGAATAGCTGACGGCTCCGGAGACTGTTCTGCCGTGTCGCCATCTTCTTCATCCTTAGATTGCTGTGAAGCGCTCTGTATTCCTGCCATCCCGAGGTTCGGAGGTCCTCGCGGGTGCGACGAAGGTCCCGGTTCGGCCATGCCAGGGAACGGTGCCGGTTGAGAGATACCGTGAGGGAGTGCACCAGCAGCTGCGGCTGCTGCAGCATGTTGAGCAGCGGCATTACTGGCGTTCACAAAGGCAGCTTGTTGAGACAAGTTGGAAAGAGTTTTGGCAGCGTCTTCTGTTATCGCACCTTCACCTGAAGGCTGGGTAGGAAGTCAGTTCTACAATCTCCGCAATGTCACATGAGGAACGGGGTGGACGATGTACTCGTGCAGAGCGTGATATCGCGATCACGTGTAGAACATGGATGGCGGTCGGGAGGCGGGAAAGAATATTCGAGGAAAAACAAAGGAGCATGGGAGAAAAACTGGAGGACGAATTACCTTGCTGAAGACTCCAGGAATCTGCGTTAAGAGTTGCATGATTTGATTTCTGTCCAGCTGGGGAAATTGGACATTTGAAAGGTCAATAGGAAGATTAGCCGGTGTCGCTGAGGGAGGCTGAGATGTCCCCGTGGGTTGTTGATGAGGCATAGGTGCTTCTGTTGCAGCTGGAGCCATTCTGTTATGTTTGAGCACGAAGCGTCGCTCTGATATAGAAGCAAAAGGTAAGTCGGCATAACAGACGAACTGATCAAGACTCACTTTGAAGATCCTACTGGCGATTATTATTCTCGTCAACTGATTCAACAATCAGCAGGGACTCAGTCTATAGGTAGAGAGTTTAGTATACAAACAAAACATGTCTTGGGGAGCGTTAGCCTTTGGGCACAGCGAAAGACTAACCTATCGTCGAAAGAGCAGACAGTTATTTCTTGAGGAGACCTAGATAGCCTCCTGCAGCCCTGAGAGGTACTGAGAGAATCTAGACATCAGTCGAGTGGTATTAGATAAGGAAAAAGGTACGGGTACAAGGAGGAGCAGATGGATTTTCGGCGCGTTGCAAAATTTGAGGAATGGGGGATCCAGTGACTTTGGGGGGGTCCGTCACATGAATTTCAGGCGCATCACGCCTTTTTTACCTGATCCAACCGGGACCTCTGACTCCTTTGCACTGCCACGAGTAATCTTTTCTCACACTAATATTTGCTTGCCTGTGGGCTGTAAGTTTTTTTGACTCTGCCTTCAGGCCAGATGTGATCCTGATCCTGCTCCGACATATTTCGAGAAGCTTGCTATGACTCATCTACCCTCAGTAGTTGTACCAGGTACTCATCAGACAGGAACTCAGAAAAATGGTACTTTCGGGGTCCTTGCTCGCAGAAGACACGTGTATCTATCGATGACGTTTACGGCTTCCCGAATTCCTTTTCGATTTCTGCTTTATCAGTTCAAAAGGCTGAAGGACAATGAGCATTATCCGGTCACAACAACCCTAGAGCTGTTAATGAGCATGCGACAGCACTTGTCGAGTTCTAATCTATTTAATGAGCACCTACAGTGAATATGATAAAGTCACAGAACGGAAAATCAATAGCTAAGAAATTGCCAGTCCGTCCCAACAAATATATGACAAGGAAAACAGCAAAACCATTACATGGATGTATTTTTTGGATCAAAGCGCTCGTCTACTTCTTCCTTACGGCGACCGACTGTCAGAAGACGTCGAGCTCCTCAACATCGGACTCGCAAGACCTCTCTCCATCCGACTATCACTATTCGCACCCACTCCCACTCCAGCAGCCGTCGCAGAACGACTTAGATCCATCTCCTGGTTGGCTTCTCCCTCGTCTTCGCTATCTGCCGGAGTACCAATCACGCTCCCACCCAATGACCCGTTAGGACCGGACGCACCGATACTCCGTCTTGCTCGCCGAGCATGGAACGTTCGACTTGCAGTGGCGTTGGAGAACAGGGGTAACAAATACCGCTCGTCCAATGCTTGAAACCACTTCCCGTCTTCCCCAAACGTGGTTTGATGAGGAGGCGCGCTGTGTGGCGGGTTCCCTGGAGAAGGTGGATCGTGTGAAGTGGAAGCGAGTGGGAGTACTTCAGCATCAGAATCCGACTCCGAGGAGGCAGAGAATGGCGAAATCGGTGGGACAGGATTGGAGGTATGGTGATTGTAATGTGATGTATAATGCGATCCTATCCTTCCGGCGAATGTGTGAGTGTTGGATAAGTAACCTGGTTCGTCGTCAGAGTATCTGCCCCATCGACCTCCGTTCAATGATGTGCTCCGTCTTGACAATCTAGTACCGCCAAGCATCACACCATCCTCATCGTCACTTTCACTGGCGGCTTCATCTTCCACACCGGTCCGGATACCCAAGATTTCTAGCATCCTAGCTGTAGTTCCACCAAATATGAGAACGGTCAGCACGACAACAGTCAGAACCGTTGTACGTAAGATGTTCGCATTGTTCCCTTGAAATCCAGCGGCTAACGCAACACCAACCGCACCCCTCAACCCAGCCCAAAAGAGCATCATCTGGTACGAATGAGGGAGCTCTTCTACCCTTTGTCCTCGAGCATGTTTATGGAAGAAATTGATCGCCTCTGACAGTGGGAAAACGGCGGCGTACCGTGTAAACACGACAGCGATAGTTGTGATGGTGATGAAGATGGGTTTGACGTAACTAGTGACCTTTTCCGAGGTCGGAGCACTGGTGAACAGCGCCAAACCGAGATATATGAAGATGAAATTTTCCGATAGCTGAGCGAGGGTGGCGAATATGTATTTTGTGGTACGCTGAGTGCGACGGGACATCGTGTGGTAGGCATAGTGTTTGAGTGTAATGCCACAGAATAGCAGAGACACGATGCCTGACATGGACAGACCATTTGAGAAGAAATAACAGGTATAAGCCGTTAAAGCCACCAGACACGATTCAATACGCGGATAGAGATTCAGTGAGGAATGCTTGAGAAGAAGTGACATAGCAAGCCCGAACGCTACGCCTAGAGCCATGGACACACTGAATGAAAGCAAGAAGATTCCGACACCATGGAAGATTGAAGACAAGTATATTTCCGTGCCGTGAAAGCGTGTAAGGGTTCTGTAGACATCGACATAAGACGTCGTATCTGTTCGGTGTATGCAAGACCCACTTACTCATACATAACGATACTGACAGCATCGTTCAACAAGCTTTCGCCAAAAATAACAGTATAGAGCTTGGGGTCGACCTTGTACTGGTTGAAAATCGCCAGGATAGTGACAGGATCGGTAGCAGAGAGGGTTGATCCAAACGTCAAGCATTCAAGTAAAGTTATGTCCAGGGACTCAAGCCCAAGAAAAGAGTATATGTAAACGAGGACCCTGTCCTGCAACATTTGAGTGCTGGGTCAAAAAGATGTGTACAGAGACTTACCCCACACCAACTGCGGAAATGAAAGTACCCAGAAACGCGAAGGTGAGGATGGATCCAAAGTTACGGAAGAAGTTTTCCTGCAAAACCGTTAGACTGTTCGGTGGAGACGGTATTGCGATGAACTTGCCTGTTTAAGCTCATATCCCGAGTTCAAGATAATTGGCGGAAGAAGGAGGTTGAAGAATAATGTATGCTTGAACGTCTACGTTGCATAAAGCAATAAGACTTTTCTTGCAATACGAAGTCTCCTTATTGGATAAAATAGCACTCACTAGCATTTCCCTAATTACCGTCCCTGGCGCCAGTCTCACTATGAGACCCACTGCCATTCCAGCGAATATTGATACTAGCGTTTCGTGCACAGCACGTATACGTTTGATTTGCAGATAATACGAAGTCCAGAGCGAAAGGATAAGAAGCATGCAGACCAAGAACAGTGACCAGGAAGAGTAGTACTCCTCATCTTCAGGTATTATTTGTGATGGTGATGGTGTGGCAGCAGCAGCAGTGACTGAGAGACCTAATGCCATAATCAGAGGTGCGGGCGTCGGCGCACCAGCCGTAGACAGACAAAGTAGAGGATCTTGAGAACGCAAGAACCAGGTCAGAGCCAGGTGGACGTTGAGAGGAAGGAAAGTTCGAGAGCGCCCGATAATGATATTACGTTAGCACCGAATGTCGCGCCTATTATAATTACCGACTACTTATGTAGTACACTTTTTCAAGACACCGTACCAGATTTCATGCCAGAAAAATTGCACGTATCTTCGAAGTAATTGGGGCGCAGTCTGAACATACATGGATGATTCATTGAGGTCGTACAACGATTTCCAATAAGTAATAGGCAAGCGTATATATGGCATTTGTAGATAATAGTGCGCGATGTTAATACTGAAGATCTGCAAGGGGAAAGTGCAAGGGGAATCTTTGGCCCGAATAAGTGCTGCTAGTTAGAGAAGGGAAGCTGATATAAATTAATGAATGATAATAATACAACAATCTGTGAACAATTAGGTACACTCGATAGCACTAGATGCATGGTATATAGAGACAAAGCCTCAGGGCCTACGAGGAGTCAACAAGAAATTCATGGCGATGTCAAGAAAATACAATCCTACATTAAATCCGCGCGACGTAAATGGTCTCTGAGAATAGATTCTTCCACTAACGAGAAGACACAGTAAGGATAGGCCGCGTCCATAGTCAAAAGGCGAAACTTACCTGCTCCTAGCGTGACAGCAGTCGAACGGGTGTCCTGCGAGGAAAGGGAAGAGGTGAACGAAAGAAAAAAACTTCAACCTCGTAGAATACTCACAATGACGGATGTCAAATGCACGAAGAAGGGGCGTTGCACAGGCGAAGACTGCCTTAATATTTCCTTGAAATGCTGTTGAAAATCTATCAAGAAGCAGGGAGAGAAAATCGGCTCAGTTGGGACATGACTGAATCAATTACGCTTACATCGGGTCGCAGTTGAGATGTCGTTCCGTCGATCTCCAAAACTGGGAACAGAATCCCGTATCCGTACTCCTCGCTGTAATTTCGCCTGAAGGAGATCACATTTGTTCAGAAATAATATCAACTTGAGTTTCATGAGATTTGTTAGTTCGGTGTGGTGTCATGGTTTAACTAATCTCAGCACACCTGTGTCCTCGATAGCAGCTTGCAGTCACAGACTGATCTCCATAACAAGAAGCTGTCTTCCAGGCGGTTCACCCGACGATCTAGAAACTGTATTAGTCTCCACCTGACATTCACTGCGATGAAACGCTACCTTCTGCAAGCTTTTCATCGAAACAAGATACTAAGGTGTAATGAGTATAAGTACGGACCGGTGTGGCGTCAATGGGTAATGCTTACTGGGACTGAAATCGCGGGAGGCATAACACCAAGTATCAGATGTGATCGTGTGCAAAGATACACCAGCACTCACGCAAGAAAGATGATGGCGTTGACTACAGAAATAATTTAGTGCATATACAGGCGGAATGGTAGAAATAAATGTTACCATCGTCGAAATAGGGCCACCATGCGGCGCGCTAATATCATACGGGGTCAGTATGAGAATCATCACTGAAACAAGCGGGAGAAGCAAGCCTACGCTACTACGAGCGCCACCAACATCATACAATCTCCATTCCTGTCCTGCAGTGCGTCCTGGTAGCGCATTGAACGTTGAGACAAGAACAGGGAATCCAAGCAATATGGGTTGCTTACCATGTTCGAATATGAATTTATATTCCTGAACTCCTAAGGTTCGCAGCCGGGCTCTAATAACATCATCATCGGTTGGCTCATAATTACTGACCGCTATACGCTCCACATCATTGAGGAAACTGAGATGTATGAGTAATATTTCATAGTCTAGCAGGGGAAGTAACTTACAACCCAGCAGAGTCCTCTATGCGCGTTTTACCTCGGCTCAACATTTCTCTCACTGTTGAATCCTCCCAAATGGCATTCATGTCATCTCTGCAGCCAGCAATAACATCTGCAATCTCATCGTCTGTTTCTTGTAGCTTTCGCAGGGCATTATCATTTCCATCAGCCCGAGCAGCTGCCCTCATGGCTCGTAATTTCTCGAAAGCTGATTTCCATCCGTTCCTGGAGTTGATGGAGAACTCATTCGGAGTCCGGCGACTGGATTCTGGACCTTCACTACCGAAGGGCGCTGCGGTTGTGACTGTGGTAGATTGAGGCTCAAGAGCAGTTGCACCAAAGCGACGTTCAAGGTCGGTCTGTATCCGTCGCAGAGGGCCTAGCCGAAGTTTGAGCAATCGATGTTTTTCCTTAAATTTGAGTCGAGGCTTCGAAGAATTGATATCATCGGAGGATTCATCGCTGCTGCCTATGTATTCAGGTGAAGGTAAAGAGGCTGCAGCCATCTCTCGATTGAGTATGTCGAGGATATAGTTCACGTTTCTGACGAGGTTGAGGAAGATGACTGCTCGCCAGTTGTTTCGTTCAGCTATCCATTCTCGTTTGGCGTAAGTAAGCTGAAAGCTAGGGAAGGATCATTGTCAACAGCTAGGGAGAAGGGTAAAGGAGGTATATACTTCTTCAGAGTCGCAGTCTTTCCGCTTTCGCTCTGCCCTAATAACCATCAATTAGCAGGGCCCAACGCGGCTACACTGTGATAATTACTCACCTAGTAGCAATAGTTTCACCGGCCTCTTTTTCTTCTTCTCGTTCTCCCTTTCCTTCCTGATCTGCTCGTCTATGTCATTGCTGTAGAAGATGAGCTCAGGCGAGGATATACATGAGAGGCAAAAGTCACACCTTATCCTCAAAGCCTCTGCCTCTGCAAACTCCCTCGCTGCACGCTCTGCTGGAGTCTCATCTGGTGGTGGCGCTATTGCCAACGACAGGGGGTCGACGTCTGTAGCATTCATCAAGGAGGGAATGGAAGGAAGCGAAAGATGTTCATACAAATTTTGTATTCATTATAAGAACAGATTTAGCAAAGGGCAGTGAGGTCAATTGATTTCCTCAGGCACTGTCCTTTCGTCCGGTCTGGCCGTTCCAATTGAGTAGCAAACACGAGCAAATTCAGCTGTAACAGGCTATAAAATCACATACACATCAGAAAAATAGTTCAGACTTCAATTCTCGGTTGTAATAATGTATTTTATTTTATCTTCTCTTAAATCACCGGCATGGCTCACAGTTGGTTGGGAATGCCAAGTGTTATCATCTCTATGAGCAGATATGATTCGTCGACGTATTTATTATTCCTTTGCATCCAGTTTTCACCTACTGTATCCAGACAAATTATTGCCGTCGTTCGTATGAAAATAGAATAGGTGATAAAGTATACCCTGATAAGGCTGAATCCCTCACCCAACCCAGATAAATATTAGATACGATGTACTTTGTATTTGAATGTGCGGGAGGTGCGGAGAACAATGTACATCGATTAGTTCGGGGTCTTACATATCAGCATAAAAAATGTATGGATAGATGGGGTAAGAACCTCACTAGTACAGTCCATGCTATGATCCATCGGGTTGATCCTAATGTATGGTAGTATGTCGACTCCTTTCCTCTCCTTTCCTTCAGAACCTGTTCGAAATGTTTCAAGTTTGAGCTGCTATACAACTGTGATCAAGCAGGTAGATGTTTGTTTAAAGTTAGCTGTATCGTTGATGGACCGGTATCAAAATCAATGTCACGTCCAACTGTTTACTACTTACCTGAAATGAATACAAAATCCATGATTTTCATGCGGTAGCTGATATCTTGCCGTCTATTACCGACGTCGATCAGGCATCCATTTTGGATGGCAAAAGTGGGCAAGATCTTGGGCCCAGGTTGCCCAATGTGTTTTAGAACAGGGTAGGCTCTTGTTCGAAGAGCAGAATAACCATCAGAATTTGCTTGAGCTGAGTGGCTGATTTTTTTGCCACAGGGTGGGAACTTGGAAGGAAGTGTATTACACACGGACCGTTACTTCTCTGGATCTGACTCGCTAGAAGCGCGAGGAACCATACTCAGTGCAACAATCGAAAGTTTTTGTCACACCGGGACCTTTGCTGACCGTGAGGCAGGTTGTTGATCATTCTGAAAGTCTTCTTTGAACCTCAAAAATGATAACGATAATTTGCGAAAGAATCCGCAAGCTGTTAGCAACCAGAAAAAAACAGAAGAGAGTTAGAGCAGCCACTGACATGATGAGATCTGAACTTGGTGGCCCTACAATGATCGCAGAACCTATGAGCACTCGAAGAGCTATCATACTCGGTGGAACGCCACGATTGCTGCAAGGGAGATTCTGCCGTACGGCTAGGCCTTAAGTTGACCAGAGTTGGCGTGGATAGTTGAGTATACTTATTTGATTCCATCGCTCCAGTGCCGCTTGCGGTGACACTTTCTAACAAAGCCCAAGAGACTAAGTATCTTCCTCTTCCTGAATGAAACCTTATCGATGTAGAACACCTTGTAGAACCTTTATCAGCGATCTAGAGGTCTCCGGTTACAGAGGAACATGTTGACCGAATTAACATCAAAAGCCATTTCCTCCGAACTCAGGGCTGCACTAAACCTGCGAACAACCTTACGAAGAAAAGTTAGGATCGATAGTCTTATTCGCCTGATTTTTGGCACCGATGTCCACGAGTCTACTTATTTCGGCTTGAGTTTGCTGTGCATAAAACCGACGTCCTCGAAATGTTTGCACTATATTATTGTATACTCCTTAGGGTTTACAAATTTAAGTAAGTCACTGCCGCAGTTGCAAAATGACGACTCATCCACGTTATCAATCCCTTTGGTTGTTTGAGTCGGTGGCTGGGCATATTTATACCAAAAAGGTATCGGTCAGATTGATTTTTCCATGGGAACAGTTTCAGACTTAGATGTGTATAGCTGCAAGCAGTGAAGGTTTGTTAGACGCATAGATGTGTGAGGATAAGATGGGGGCCTTACCTCAGGTCCTCGCAAATCAAAGCGAAGCATCTGCACTGCAACACCATTACTACGCTCTGAGCTTCTTGATTACTCACATCTTCAAACCACATTGTTCTCGATCAAAGCACGGTAAAACGGGCCAAGTATGAATGGCATACATACAGCAAAACTGATTTTGAGGTTGAGTGACAGACTTCAGTCAGTAGGAAATCTATTTTCTCACCATTCATCTTCACGCCGCACCTCCTCTTAAACTTTTGATCAACTGTCTCGTGTGTCATTGTTCTGCCGGCTCTGACTCCTCTTCCTGATCTTCTTCCGCTTCCTCAATTATACTCTCTCCAAAATTCGTACCCTGCCGCATAATCCACATCACCCTATCAGCTTCTGCCTTGGCTTGTACTTCATCTTCCTCTTCAATTTCGTCAGTGTCACTTGTTTCATCGACTTCATCATCCCGGTCTTCGTCTTCATCTATCAATATGACTTCTCGCAATGCGGGTGATCCAGCAGTGACCTTCGTGATCCAGGCGCATAGGGGACATGAATCATCAGCATCGGATGCATCGTCAAAGACTTCGTCGGGTTCGGTCGGTGCACGGAGACGCACAAGTTCATGTGTATGGGGTGGGCGATTACTCCGAACAATACCACGAGGAAGCGCGGCTCGAAGGGACCGAGAGGAATACCACACATTAAGTACTTCGAGGGCAGGAAGCGGCCATTCTTCAATGAATACCGAGGGCGGAGGAGAATTGAGTTGCAGATACCACCTTACACCAACACTTTTCAGCTTGTTCAACTTGGCCAGCGCAATAAAAACATCTTTGTCTGCGAGAGAATAGGAAATTCCAAGTGTAAAACATTCGAGGTGGGGTAGATAAGGTATGAAGGAGTTGAGCACTCCGGGAGTGATGGAGCCGCAATTATTCTAAGAACGGCGTCAGCATCTTTAGGCTGGTGACCATGAATCAAACAACCTACTGTGAAATGAAGCTCGATTAAATCTTTTTGGAGTGAACACAACCAGCCTTCATTAGAGGTTTCATTTCCCTCTTTATCATTACCAACTAGTGCCTGCAAGAGCACACGGGTGGAATTTTCAAACGTGACTTTCTTGAGGCCTCGCACCTGAGCCAACAGCCTTGTTTTGTTCTCATCGTCGAAGGCATGATGATTCAAATGCAGCTCACACAGTGGCTGGGGCACTGTAGACCCCAGAAAGTATTCTGGCAGTTTCGACAAAACCTCTAAGCTCTGAACAAAGGTCTGAGGGTGACAAGATTCCGGCGTAAATCTCAAGCTTCGTAGCTTAGCTTGGTATCCGCGAGAGAAAAGATGTATAGCATCGGCTAGAAGCGCTGGAAGTTGATTGGTAGGTCCAGGGGGAAGGGTGGAGAGATGACCTGTGATATGTAGATTTTGAACGTAAGAGTACGTTGCATTCAGAGACTTGAGATCAAGAGCAGACAGCAATGGGTGAGGTGCCTGTATGAGTGTTATTGATAGTTCAGCAAAGTCATCGTTGCCAGTGGTAAATGAAGGCACGGACCGCAGGAAGGCCGTGTTCATTCAAGTCAGCTTCATCGTCGTGAAATGCAAGTTTACCTTTCTGGTTTGTCCAGCTAGACTCTGCATCTGTCTGGTAAAGGTTCTTCTTCGCACGGAAGTTTAACTCCACTGAACGGTAAAGCACTCTTCCTGCTACCTGGCTCAGCTCCCGACTCGCAAGAGAGCAACAGAACAACGCGTTTCGTGCGTTTCTTTGATTATCTTGGAAATCATAGCGTAGAAGGGGGGATGGCTCAGGAAGGGGAAGATGCTCTAAGATAGAAAGCAAAATGTCAAAGGGAATCATGGGCACGACCATTTGTGGAAAGATGCAAAGAGCAACATCAAATGCATTAAGCGCTGGTTATTATTTAGCGTCACTACACGCTGTTGTTCGGAGGAGTTATTTACAGTGAGTACATAGTTTGAAGTAGAAATTTAAAACACGCGGTATAGTACAAGTACAAGTATTCCCAGAAAGAATCAGTCAAGCGTAGAACACTTACACATCCTGCCTAAGCAGACATACAGTAGCACTACGGTACGCCAAAGGATAATAAGTACGAGCGCGCATCGTGTACTGGTTTAGCCCATCATCATAGCCGCGAACGGATTCTCTACAACATTCATTAAAAAACGCGGGATTTTGCAAAAATAAAGAACCTCACTGCTTC
The DNA here is from genome assembly GCA_027919855.1 of Lentinula guzmanii. Taxonomy (NCBI): domain Eukaryota; kingdom Fungi; phylum Basidiomycota; class Agaricomycetes; order Agaricales; family Omphalotaceae; genus Lentinula; species Lentinula guzmanii. The sequence goes on from JANVFO010000019.1 coordinate 183,735, forward strand.
CCCAATGCGCTGGAATAGCAACTTCAGGAGACGGAGAGCGACTAGAAACGTTGGAAGAATCGCCAGCCCTTCCCGCCGGCGCCTGGGTAACTGTCGTACTGTTTATATTCAAAATGGATGGAGGCGGGCTAAGTGGAGGCGAAAGCTGTATTGTAGGACCCTGTCTAAATCTAGATTCGATGTGAGGGGCAGGCGGAAGTGCTTTATCTTGATCTGGCATTGATCCGGAAGCACTGGAACTCGAAACAGACGACCTGGATCGCCTATGTCCACTCACGCCTGATTGCCCAGATGTTGTTTTAGATGAAGATACGGACGATCTTGAACGTCTATGCGAAGATGAGGAAGCTGACCCTGACTCATTCCGTGACCGAGGATTATACGGAGATGGTACAGTTAGAGCTGCTGACGAGGTGACGGGCGTGGTGGTAAATGGAAAAGAGGGTTCTGGCATTCTCATTGATCGTGATCTTCCTGTCGACATCGACGATCTTGACGCAGTTGAATTCGGAGCCGATACCATTCTGCCGAGTCTCGGTGGTGGAGGTCCAGAGGGAGGAGGTCCAGGCGGTGGAGCATATCTCGAGAATTTTGGAGGAGGGCCTGAAGGCGTTGACATCGGTGACGGGCCATTGGAACGACTAAATGCCTGTGGATTCTCAGAACGTGCAATGAGAGGATCCGAGGAGACATGCGTTGTATTCGATGTCTCTCCATAGCTCGGCGGTGGGGCAGCTAAATCCGATCTGTCCACATCACCTTCATCTTCGGACAGAGGGTCGGCACTTCCAGTAATCCTCAAGAACACTTCTCTCCTGTACCTTTCTAGCTCTTTATTACATTCCGCCAGTACCTCACTTGCTTCAACTAGGTCGGCGCCCGCGAGCTGCGCGCGTTGACGGGCAGCGCGAAGTTGTGCTTTAAGCTATCGAAATTTGAGTAAAATCTGACGATGAAGGTGGTAATAAACGTACCCGTTGAGATGCAGCCGCCAATTCGTCCCTGTTGTTCTGTATCTGGTCTGAGGTGCCATCGTTTATTACGACGAGTATCAAATCAGGGTCTATTTGCACTTACGATGCACCCTGATATCTGAGAAAATATTGTCGAAGAATACATCACCGAGGAGGGATCTAACTGGTCGTTGGAGTAACTGGAGGAATTTAGAAAGATAGGGGCTCACATATCATGTACCCTCAAGGGCCCAACAGCTTGAACATCAGCCGAGGTGCTCCGGGCATGATTAACGAGCATTTCCGCCTTCGCAGCATACACCGCAGAAGTAGAAAGGGCATCGCGTTCCATCATATCTGACAGACTAACGAAGAAGATTTAGGAAGAGTAAAAAGAGATGGCGAGCAAAAGGACTCGCTTGCCGCCACCATAGAGATCCCAAGTTGAATAGTCTAAAGCCTGGTCGATCTTCTTCAACGACATCCCTAGCATCTGATCTGCCTGCGTGAGTAGATTCACAGCTTGGGAATGTGAATTCAGCATGGCTTGAACACGATCATACGTTGCTTGAGCGGAAGCCAATTCCCGTTCGAGTACATCGTCGCGGGGAAATTCGACTGTGGGGCCATCGAAGACTTGATGATATAGATTTGACAACTCCTTCTTCGTTGCATCTAATCTATTTGATTTTTCTTCAAGGTCCAATTTCTATTCGAGGTAAACATGAGAGAATGTCGATCATAGATAAGAACGACATACCACTTTCTTGGCGTCTTCAATCATAGTCTCTAACATTGTTTGTTTTCCTCGTTCGCGCATTTCATTTTCCAGCGCTTCAACGTATTCTCTAGTCTCTGTTGAGGAATTACCTGCGCCACAAGAATAGGAACCTTTGGCTTACCTTTCTTCCTTCTCTTTCTTGGCTTCAAACTTCTCTATTCCTGCCTTGCCTTTCAATTTAGCTGCCAGCTTCCGAGTAGTCGAATCCCTTAGCTCCTCATGCTCCTTCCTTTCCTTCTTAGTCTTTTCGCCCAATTGCTGCACCTCTTGCTTGATCTTTCCTATCTCGACCTCTAAATCGTGCAAGTACTTTGATTGTTGATTCAGTGCAGAAGGTGCGTATTGCAGCGTTTCAATTTTTTGGAGAAGAGACAGATGATACGTAGCGGAAGAGAGGATTTGTGAGCGGGTGTGTGTGGCCATGTTGTTTCTGTATAGCGATTTGGGTGAGTCTGAATGATAAGTAGAAGTATAAGTACGATATCGGAGAGGATCTATGGTGCTTCTTATCACAGTATCTGCAAGCTGTCGCACCTCCGACGCATGCTCTCTATTCACTGCCACCGCACTGGTACAGAATAATAGTACGATAGGGAGCGAGTTATATACCTGAAATGCACAGACCTTTACACTCCTTTGGGAGCCCCTGACAACAGCAAACAGCTGTAATTGTCGCGGACGACGGTGCGAACACAAGGCGAACGCTCGTAATCAAGATACTTGTAACTTACAAGAGAAGTCGGTTATACACAGATCACCTATCAAAAGCTGTGCTGTGGCGGTGTAATCTATGCAATCTCAAGTATGTGAGTCAAGTCAATGCTGTATGGTCCTCCGGTTCGCGTTCATACTCTTCTCATCCTATTCCAATGGAGTACAACCACACCTGCTTAGACAATAACGGGATGTAGTACATTTAAAAAGTTTCTTCAAGATCCAAGAGCGAACTTTGAGAGCGAGATGGTCCAAGGCCATTGCATTGGCTTCTTGAAGCAATGGCAAGTTAATAGACAATAGGGCATTCGCCACTCTCAGGCTATCTTCCTTCATATGGTCTTCGCGAGGTGCGTGAAAAGACCTATTCGGATCATTATTGTGCAAGGACATATCAAGTCGAAGACCAAAGTTGTAAGTGTGGCAAGCTAAGTGGCAAAATTATCATATAAAGACCCGAGATATTCTTGAGCAACAGGGAATAATCGTACGCCGTCATCTGTCCTCGTCTTTCCATCTCAGTCTTCACTAAACTGTTACCCACGCGAGTTCCAACTCTAGACAACTTCCTAAACAATATGTTCTCTGAAAGCACAAGCAACCACCGATCGAATTCACTCGGTACCAAGACGGGGTTTAACGAGAGAGACGTCGATATCATCGATATCGCTATGAACCAGGACCAAGATACGGACCAGAAGTCAACATCGGCTGAGGTAGATTGAGAACTCTTCATCCTGTTCTGCCTATGGAAACTCACACAAACGTTCCAATACAGCCGTTGGACCCGACATCCGCAACCTATGGTCATTTACAGGAAGACTTACGCCCTTCGGGCCCTACCTCGACGCCAAACCTTGGTAGCGTTTCCGCCACCAGCAACAGCAATCAAGGCGCTTCGTCGGTCATGACATCTGACTGGAGCCACATACCGTATTCAATTCCTAGAATACAGTGCCCAGTCCCAGGCTACGATTTTTCCCGCTACGACGGCGATTGGGATATGGACGACTGTCCTTCACCAACTGATACAGAAATCATAGAGGTCGAGCTAAGTCTCGAGGAAATTCATCAGGATCTGAAGGCGAGAGGCATCACCGTCCGGGATTTTGCTTTTACTTCCGTGAAGGAGACTAGGATGAGCTCATGATGACTTACTGGCATTGCGAAATTCGAAGGCGTTGTTTATATCACTGCCTGATGTGATAGTAGATCAAAAACCTTGTTTCCACGCTTGAAGAGCAAGGACATGAATGGCACGCATTCAGAAGAGCGCACATGAGGTTTAACCAGTTAGAAAATAAAGGCGATATGAGGGATCGATAGGATACAAGATATTATTTGAAACGAGATAGTGAGCTTGGGAATAGAAGGATAGGATATAGACGAATGAGATCCACGTTGATTTATGAGAAAGAGGGGGAAACAAACATGAGGTACGGTGCAGAAGCGTAAGCGGGTCAAGATCTACGAAACAGAAACCAGGGAAGGAAGTCACCACATGTGGAAATTGTACTGTGTATGCATCTTCAGGTCATATTTTTACATGACGACGCAGCAATCGTTTTGCTGTAACAAAGAGAAATAGATCGACAATGAGGACAGAGTGACATCAAGGAAAGCACACGCCCACTGACCTTCTTCGCAGTCTTGTAAAACATCTTGCTTTGTGCAGAGAGAGCATTTGACCGATCCACCAGGTTTTCCAGCTTCTCGCCTCGCTCAAGGACAGATTCGATTGTCTTGTGCTGTTGAACAAAGGTATAGAGCAGATCAGCCAATAAGATACACGTATGATTATAACAGCGTAATAACACGTGGGTCCGCTCGAACCGAATGCTCATAGCAATAACACCGGTCTTATAGCCAATATTTCGTGGCGAACATTCATCAAACAAACCACTCACCAAGACAATCTTGGTCTCATCCAACTCCTGCTGCACTCGCATTATTGTATCCGCCTGTGTTGGATCCTGATACTTGGACACGTATACCTGTATTTCGGAAAAGCTGATAGAAGAGGGGTTTCTGAAAGATGACTGCGGTATCTTGGCAATGAATTCATCGAGAACTTTAGTAAGGAGGGAGAAGGCAGGTCGGACGGGATAATCTTGGTCCGTTATTATGACCGCTGAAGAAGATATAAGTTACTCAGTGTTAAGACGAGAAGGTACATAGCGAAAGAATATAGTCCGAATTTAGAAAGTGAGGTGTACTTCATGGATATCTACTCACCTGCTAGCTGTTCTGCTCCACCCCTGTTATAAACATGAGCTGTGTAGTTGTTCTCCTGTACACTTTGCCTTTGTCCCTGCGGAGTCCTGTCCACTACCGTCCTTGAAAAGAATGACATGAATTCTGCTACGGATCCCTTCTGGTAGAACGAGTATTGTGATAGATCGGAAGCAGTGGCCAAGACCGTGCATGATTCTGAAGGAGGAGCGAGGATCACAGATATCGAGTAAATCTTGACCATGGTGACTTGTGAAGACCTGGGGAGGACTGCCATTGCCAACACCAACAATTATTGCTGACTAAGTAGAATTACGTATACATCCAAGATAATCCGCGTCCCAACCAATTTCCACATCCTTGAACTCTCGAATGAAAGTGAATTGCCCACTGTGATAGGCCGGTCATCCATCAAGTATGTTTTTTCAACAGGACGGGTGACAATTCCTTGTATGCTTTGCTATGCTTTGGCGCGGTCGGAATGCTACTCAGGCTGTCATGCAAGGGATGGGAGCTCTGAGGCAAGTTTGAAAAGTGTCAGATGTCTCTACACCGACCTGGGGGCCACCTGAAAACAAAAACCTGACAATTAGTCTAGCCAAGAGTATAATTGTTTCTCCGGTCCCATTCTCAATTCCAGTCAACAAATGATCCATCAAATCCATGCTTACATCGGAGGAAATGTGCATATTTTATCTTGGCTCGTGCGATGGGTGTATGTATTCGGACCTTGCACTGGCATTCAAAATTCCCATCTTGTCATCAGAAAGAGGCCCTCAATCAAGATGAAGGCGACAGTGCCTCTGCCCTAATGTTACAGTCCGGGTCAGGCTCGGGGAATCAAAATGCAGGAATCAAGCTGAGCGGTCATGGATGACCTCCAAGAATTAATCATACCAGAGTGCCAAGCGAACCACGATGGGATATAAATACTCAGAGGAGCCATACGTTTTTTTTTGAGTTTTGAGGCTCGATCGATTAACCCCAGGTTCTCAGATACAACATGTTCATTAGAAGGTAAGTTCCGTTGGTTCGAAAAATTCCACCACTGAATGATACTGACCAGATATTTATCCAGCATCCTCACTACTTTCGTCTTCGGCGCCTCTATCGCTTGCGCGCTCACCCTCGACACTCCAACTGAAGCCTTGGTTGCGGGAGGCCCAATGGAAGTCACCTGGGAGAGCACTGCGACTGACCCGACAGAATTTACCCTCTTCCTACTTAATGCTGCCGAATTACCGTTCGGACTTGAGGCCGATTTTGGAGAAGTCGAAACTTCTGCGGGAAGTGTGACTGTTACGCTTCCAGACACTTTGACGACGTGAGCGTTGTCTTTGTTTTCTTCAGTTCTGTCAAGTGGCTCCTTTGGATTTCAATTGAATGGCTTACTTTACGCTGACCATGCAATTTTTCATAGAAAATCGTATGTGCTCAGAGCCGTCAACTCGACGTGATTAGTTCTCCCTCTCACTTCTCTACTCCTACTCATATATGCTTGATACAGGTCGGTCGACTTTGTGTATTCTTCCAGCGGTGACTTCGTAATCACTGCAGCCTAAAGTGACAAAGGAAGAAAAAGGCTAGTATTATACATATCGTATGGATAAATGTGTTGGGTATCGTTCAGTTTAGGGTAGATAGTATGGCTCGGATTAGTTTCACATACCCCCTCAATTTTTGGTCATTCAACAATCTTTGAGTTCACGATGTACGTCTACGCTTTGACTTCTACCATCTTTTTCCTCAACGGATGGTTCTTGAGCGGCTCGTCCGAATATCAAAGGAGTTTTGTAAGGACATATACATCTATGAGATACTCAACAGGCAGCAGTGAGCCAAGGTCTGCCACTGGGCACGCCTTCGAGTAGATGCCAAGCCATCAAATGATATGCTTGTCTTTGTTTGTCTTTTTGTCGCGGCAAATAAACGCCGTAAAAAAAAGACATCGTTTCCATCAGGTATCCATCACACACACAGCAGTAAACGCGCGCCCAGCAACGTTTTCTTGACTCTTGTAATATTTGTCGTCGTCTAACCGACACTTACATTCCTTTGTCTCTTCCATCGATACTCTAAAACCATCTACGCACAATGCTCAGCACTCTCACCATCATCTCCCTACTTTCAACCGCGGTCTTCGCTCAGGTACTATTTATTTTTTCATGGTCTTTTTTGCCACTAAGCTTATTTTCATCTTCCACTCGTCAAGGACTCGTTGATTCCTTCAAATGTCGATACCAGCTGCTCGTCGTTCCTTGAAAGCTTGAACAACAACTCGACGATCCAGTCATGCCTTTCTCCTATGATCGAGGCTAGCAGTTCATCCACTCCCTCTGCGTCCACCCTTTCAACCATCTGCTCAACCAGCATCTGCGATGACAGTCTTTTCAGGTCCACGCTCTCTAGCTTTGCCTCGGCATGCTCCACCGAACTCACCTCCAACTCGGATGTCATCGGGCTCTATGATGTTCTGTACATCATCTCGCCTATGAAGACTGCTCTGTGCTCTAAGAGCGACAGTGGAAGCTTCTGTGCTCTGACTGCCACATCTACTAGTTCCTCGGCTGCTGCATCTGCATCAGCAGACTCGGCTGCTACAATAGCTTCGCAGGCTCAGCAGTACATATCCACTTCTTCTGGAACGGTCAACACCACCACATTTGCTGCCACCAACCTAGCGTTCATGTTCATCCAGTCTACTCTCACTTCCGCCCAATGTACGACTTGCACAAGGAACGTTATGACTTCGTACATCAACTTCGAGTCTAATGCACCCTACGCTCCTGGTATTGCCTCGAGCTTGTTACTCGGTCACCAGACGAGCGTGTATAACGCCATAACTAGCGTTTGTGGATCCAACTTCCTGAGTGGCGTTGTCCAAGCAGCTGGTGGAATCAGCACTGGCTCAAGTGATAACGGATCGCTCAAGTCTTCGGCCCTTGATATCAAGACCATTGCCGCTGTCTTCGCTGGCATATCCATGATTTTCATGTTGTGATACTGAATCAGTATCACATAATTTGGTTTCCGTCTGGTTTCAACATAGCACGTAGTGACATATTTCTAGGGTCTTTTTATATCGTCTCTGCACTTTTTTCAGTTTTAGATACCCAAGGAGCCTCTCAAGCAGCATAGGTACTTTGTGATATTGTTTCCTCGCTGTATATATACGCGCTGGAGTCGAGTTTATACACAGTATCTTGTTTGAAGGACATATTTACTTTATGATCTTCACTATGTAGCTCGAAGACTCTTGGTTTTCCTTTATATCTATTAAGTGATCAAGCAAGTTACTTTTCAACCGTTCTTCTGTTTACACCGGAACACTAGTTGCTCATTATAGCCTCCTCCTTGGTGGGCCACTCTTCAGCTTCTGTTGCTCTGCTCGCCCAATAGCATCCTGCTTGGCCTCTCGCCATTTATTCTTCCACCAATCTTTCACGTAGGTGAACGTTTCTTTGAACGACGGGAGACCTTGACGCCCTTGTATCTTTGGAGGAGGGAGGATACCAAAGTAACTTCGAACAGCCGGGATACGGAAGATTAGAGACTGAAAACCGGTGGCGATGGCTGCGACAATCACTGATAGGACGAGACCCTGGAGGACGTAGAAAAGTGAGTAGGTTGACGGTCAATGAAATTTGTTGAGTGGATAATCGCTAGCGGTAACGCTCACCGAAGGCAAGGTTGTCATGAACAAAGAAAAGAGCGGGGCTCCTGGAAAGCGCATAAGATTCATAACATGCGCCATTCCTGGTTGAGCTTGAACATTCATATCACGGGCGCTGACCTATATGTGGCATGCGTAAGTGAACCGTATACAGTCGCAAGTTGATCGCGTGAAGAAGACACACTCACTGTCATCTGCCAGAACAGTGTCACCGCAAACGCAGGAGCCATAATCCCAGTGGGATCCACCGCAGTCAAATCAGGAAGCCAATCTACACCGCTAACAGTCAGCTGTGGAACCGGAAGCTCACACATCTTCTTCAAGCCTATGAACATCCCCAGCGCGACCGGCAGCTGAAAAACTGGTCCTATCAGTCCTTGCAACGGTGATAGCCCAACGCTTTTATACAGCTCGACCTGATCTTTCTGCAGCTTTTGCATCGCGAGCATGTCCCCTTTCTGTCGAGCTTGCATAGTCTGTTGCACGATAGCTTGGGTTTGAGGCTGTATGAGATGCATCCGAGAGGAGAATTGGAGTGTTTTAACTAGTACTGGGAGGAGGGCCAGACGCCAGAATAGGGTTCCGGCGATGATAGTCCAAAACCAAGATAGACCGGTGCCTACGTTTATAAGTTCAAAAGACCATCGAACGAGGCCGGCTGGAGTGTAGGAAATTAGCCCGAGGGATGCGAGATCACCTAATTGGAGTGCAGGCGGAATTATAGAATGAGCGGTGTTGGCAGCATTAATTGCAGCGTCAACAGCATCCGGTGATAGCAGGTCTACGGGAGGAGATAGTTCTACACCTTCAGGAAGGGAATTGGAAAGTCCGGACGATACGGGCTCCGTGGATATGGTCTCTTTGAGGGTCGGTATATTAGAAGACTGAGAGATAGCTGATTCCCCTCGCTCTGTCTCTGATATTAACCCTGAAGAGGTTGGCGTGGGTGTAGAAGAACCTGGTGGATACGAAGGAGTGGTTTTCGAAAACGGCCAAACCGAGAACGTTCTGCATGTGATCAGAGTCGCATTATAAGATGGATTGTTTCGAGGACGTATGCAATGTGAGGACTAGAAGACCATGAATATTAAAGGAATATACAGGGTGTACGTTTGCGAGAAATGACGAACAAGCTGAGAAGAGAAAGCCCTGCTTCTCTGTGGTGAATAAAATTGAGGACTGCTAACAGTTCTAAATCTAATAGATCTAAGGGCATGATGAGCTTGGTTTTATATATATTCCAAGTTGAAACTCACATTCGCGCATGAGATTTAAAGCAGTTTATCACTATAGAAGACATTTTAAATTTCTCAATCTTCTGAGTTCGAAGATTCCGAAGGGGCTCAAGAATAGCCAGAGTGAGTCCAAGGAGCCACAGAGCTCAGTCACGGCCAAATAACTGAAAAGGCTTAGAGGACAATGTAAGAAAGCTCGGGTACGCGTAGAGTTTTCGCGCCCTGGGAAATTTTGACTTGCCGCCCGACAGTAACGTGCCAGATTAATTTCTGTTCTGGACCACGATGAGCAATGCTCATAGGAATCAGCATAGGTATCGGTGGGTCTGCCTACAAATATGATGGTTATTGAATATTGAACATGCTTACTTCCGCACGTTCTTCTTTCCATAGAGGTCATAGAGCTGAATCCTTCTTTGCCTCAGACCTCAATGAACTGGTAGAAATCCGTGCTCGCCAGCGTACATTCTACGGAGCTTACTTTCGAACCGCTCTCGGAAACTTGGGGTATGCTCTAACAATTCTACGTCTGTTCGATTCTAGATTCTATCGAAGTAAGTAAGAATCGAACATTTTGCCTTCCGCTCGCCTATAACATGCATGATCCGTTCAAATTCACCCTCAACTGCTTGAGGAACTTTCTTTGCATTCCCCTTCAATTTCTATATCCTCTGGGTTACGATGAACGTTATGGCTACTTACTTACCTACAGTCGGCCTGCTTTTCACAATTCTCGGCGCGCTTCTCTTCGTACTCTCCTTCCTCCGTGATCGTCATTCACGGCATGACTTTGCTGATCCACGAGGGACAAGCACTGGACGTTCTCGTAGCTCTTTTATTTCCCGTGCCCTACACGGCTCTTCTGAACCTGAAGACATAGTTCATACCGTAGGTCAAAAGGGTACGCGCATTTTCGGAAGACCGTTCGTCACTGCAGGGTGGATTGTCATCTCAGTGGCTTGCGTAGTATTGGTGGTGGAGATTGGGTTACTTGTCCTGATTCTTGAATTGTAGAAAAGAACTTAATTTCACTCATCTAACAACTACCGCTTGAGTTCCTCGCTCTTGCTCTAATCATGAGTATGATTTATTACTGTCTGTCAAGTATGCCTTTCTATTGTACAATATCCCTTTCCTGCTTGATTAAGGCATCCCATTGTCGTTTGTATCTGTTACTCCATTCTTCGTCTCTCGTTGTGGCCCCATATTTGTAGGTAATTCCAGCGGATCCCATTGTCTGTTTTCGATCCCCCTCTCCCCCCACTCACAGGACCAACTGCCAAGAACCTGGCGACATCACTTCAAAGTCAATGCATACAAGAAATGAAGAGCGACCACTTCGCACTATCAAATTGTATCGCAACAGCCTGCGCGGTGGAAATGAGGGTATGCCTCATATTTGATTGTGCTTCGAGGGTATGATACTGTACTTGAACTTTGTTTCAAAACACTCTCCGAGGTGAAACCCGACTCGCTGACTGTTCTGTGGACAAATGAAGCACGCAGTACGAGAAATCCTGAATTCGGAATAAAGAAGAAGAGGGTTCGTGATATATGTACATATATTCAAAGGCTTTTTCCTAGGTGCGAGAGTGCTTCACTTATGTTTCTCACCTTTAATATACATAAATCACATTTTCTCATGTCTTCAAGTTTTCTCATTTCGAGTAGACATACCACTGCATTGGTCTGCAGAAGGCTCAATTGAACATTCTAGTTCAACTACGCAAATCTCCGTATTTTACTTCGGCCTTGACTCGGCCTGTACTATTTGAGTTTACTTCCAGCGAGCCGAGGGCTTCCCTTTTGAACTCCACAAATTCTCAAGACATGACTCGGACTCGGACTAACATGGTATAGCACCAAATGATGAATGATATCTCATATAAGGCGCATTTTGGCCAGTCCAAGCCCTTTCAGCTCCTTCGATCAGTGATAACACACGGCCTACAAGGTTCACTCAGCATGGCAGATCCCAATATCGCTTTCTATGGCTTTACTCCTGTAGCAAGAGACCCTGAGATCCTGTTCGCTAATCATCCAACGGCGAGCGGTGACAATCCAAAGCAAGATTTGTTCATTGCAGAGGATTTCCCTCTTCCCAATTCAACGCTTGCTAATGATGTGAAAACGTTCGTCAAAGTAAGTAACAAGCGAAAGGTTCTGGAATCTGGATTAACATTCTAGACCGTCGATGAACTTCTCATCTCCTTCTCCACGCTGTCCCAGCGCTGTCTCTATTGTTTTTGCCTTCTGACCTTGCTTTTCTTGAAACGTATAGAAAGAGCTTGACGAGCAAACATTCAACCACAGTAACAGGGTCTATATTTACGGTGAATTTTCACTGTTGTACCACTCTGCCGGACTCAATTCATGCTCTTTTTTGGTTCAGGAGTTGCTCTGGCAAAAACCCACTTCCCGCACTGGTCATACGACCTTGAAACATACTATCTAGCCTGTCTTTTACACGACATTGGTACTGCGGACAAATATCTGTCCACCACGAAGCTGTCGTTCGAGTTCAAAGGCGCTATCATCGCCCGAGATCTCATACTTCAGTCAGGGGGCGTCGAGGACCAAGCGGACTCCGTATGCGACGCAATCGTGCGACATCAGGATATCTTTGTTCAAGGGTGAGTACTTCGATTAATGCTGTCCATTCTACAAACCTTACCGCGACGATATACTCATACATACATGATCCCAAATTGACATAACTGAATGGCACAGCGGAAATATCACCATGATTGGACAAGTTCTACAGCTTGCAACGATTTTAGGTGAGGTTACCGTACTTTCATATTATCGCCATGCTGCAATTATATGACTTGGATTCATTTGAGCGTTGATCTCCTAACCTTTACACCATATATTCTAGATAATGTAGGACTGTAAGTGTAATCCATGCTTTTGTGCTATGTTAGTACATACTATGCGCCCTGGGTAACCTTCTTTCCTTTTATTTCCTTTTTTGCAGACGCGCCAATCTCATCCATCCCCGCCTAATCGAAACTACCACTGCTGCGTTTCCACGAAAAGGCTGGTCGGAACATTTTGCTCGCGTTGTCGAGTCGGAGCTTAGACTGAAGCCCTGGTGTCATACATCCACGTTTGAAACTCCCAACTGGAAAGAGGGCATGAAAAGTAATTTTGCAAGTGATGTTAGAAAAAATAGCGTTATGAAGTCTTTCGATTGATCTTTGAACCACATCGCCTGTACCTACTATATGAATTCTTCCAATTGATTTGTGAAGCTCAGCAGCTCAAAAAGGCTAGTGCGTCGCAGAATCAAAACACAAAAAATAAAGATAAGTAGCCCTATGTATAAAATTAGCTCTATGCCTCGAATGCGGCTAGTAGATAGTATAGGTATTTGTATTCGTGAAAGTCCGCACGGTCCAAGATAAAATTTCAAAGGCCTCATCCTCATGGGCTTAATTAGCATCGGTCACCCTTCATCTTGTGAGGGAGTGACTGTTTTTCCTAAGCTGAATAAACCGTTGATACCGCTAGCAGACCGCCGGATATTTGACCTCCATTTCCCAGCAAATACGGATCCATATCGTACATTCCCCTCAAAAATCCAGGTGCCTAGACTAGCATCTGAGGAATTTTTCTACATGGAAATGAAACGAAATTCTTCAAGGTCGAAAAAGAATTACCTACCGGTTCTCGTTTCATGACGATAGTTCCATTTCGCTTCAGCCTTCCCGCAAAGTTGAAGCCTCCCCAGGCTCTGTCGTGATCCTGCGCAGTCTATGTCCACTCCCGTTACTTTTCGGAGCATCTTTGATGGGGTTCAAGGGCTTACCTGCCCAATGACTAGACAATCCAAAGCTTGAGAGTAATTCCGAAATACTTGACATTTGCCACTGGCAGAAGATACAAATTTTTCGTAAGGAGTTTTCCGTCCAGATACCGTAAGGCAATCCTATGCGTCGAGTTTTCCATCAAGCATTTTGATAAATGCATCTTTGAATAAATTACTCACCAACTCTGTCGAAAAGTCCCTTGGCATCGCAGTCCATTGACTGACTTCATCTCCGATGGACCTTGGGACAAGGATGTCGGAGTCGGGTGTTCCAAAATAAAAGAACAACGCAAGTGAACATTGCATAGACTTCTTGCAAATAAAATCCGGTACACTGGGCGAGAACGGCGCTTCTTTATCCATATGGGCGCAAGAGACCTAAGTTACAAGTAAACAATTAGGCGGATGACATTCGGGAAAGGTTGTCAAGAGAATTAACCATATAAACACCTTCCCAAAGACCTGTGATAATGTCTGGGAGGTAGCAATACGCGTTGGAGCCGGGTAGCTTAGGATTGAAGAACTGGGGGTCATGTCTAATCGAATTCGACAGTTTTGGTTTGGCAGTCTCCGGAGCAGGACAGTCGTCGCCGAACAGAGGTGTTTGGTAATTTGTCATTCGACAATAATCTTCCATCGTAGGGCCTTCACGCCCATCACGTTGATCAATAATACGACCGAACAGCAGCCGTGGGGTGACTTTGATAGCGCTAGCTTCCTGTAGAGCAAAGTACAAGATGATTGCTGCAGAGGTGGCACTCGGAATTGACATATCACAGTCAGCTTTCGGTGAGTGGCTCAGCCTGTTACGTACAAAGAGCTTGCTCTCTCGAACATCCTGGAAGTTGTGGTTGGCTGGGACATTGAGCGACACGCTTTTGACAACAAACCGGCTCACCCCGAGTACGAAAGGCCGCAGTAGACTGAGAAAATGCTCTCGTAGTTCTGGAGTTATCTCTGAAACGTCGTCTGCTCAACTGGAGATTAGTTCGGGAGCAAGGAACACCATCATAACGTACCTCGAGACCAAGTTAGAGCCAACAACCAAAGGACCAAACTCGTTTCACAATCTAGATTTGTGCGGGTGCAAGCAAGCTGCTGCTTGTTCAAACATCGCCGTGCGTAGGTAAAGATGAAATCTGAGAACCCCGCCGACCGTAAATGTGCTTCGTTGACACCTGCACTCTCGATGATAATGCGCATGGCCACACATAAATCCTCAAACATCATCTTGTTTGAGAAGTCCCGACGCCGAACTCGCCTTAACAGGCCATGACGAGAGACAAAGTCCGAAGTCAGTTCAGAGTCAGTCAATCGATTTTCAGTAGAATAAATCCCGTTCTGGCCCAGGTCAAACGTGCTACGGAAGATGCGGGCATAGAGATGAGGTGCAGATGAGGTGCAGAGGGAATAGTAGAGGGTTGAGCTAGTCAGCAACAGGTTCAAGAGTTCTTGAGGGGGCCTAAACAGAGTCTCTGGCGTCGAAACAACAAGGAATGCAATGTACTCCAAGATATCGCGAGGTACAAGCTCGAGATAGGAGGACATAGTAGTTCTGCTGTTACTTACACTTACCAGCGAGGGAAGACTTTAAAAGCCATCCAAACGCTGGACACGGGGTCTGCCAGTAAGATTCATTTGTTCTCTTCATGCTGCTTTGATCGCTGGATTGAAAGTTTCGAAAGGATATACAGTCGCCGTGGAGGGGTGGCAAGCGGGAGTCTCAGAGCTGTTCCCAGTTCGGAAAAAACCTCGACCAGTATCTCGAGTTCCCCGTTGCTGGTTTCCTTATCCCCGAATAAGGAGCTTTGAAGATGAGCGTAAACAGTCGAACACGTGAACTTCGAGTATGAATTTAAAGTTCAACGATGCAGCAAAGATACGTACGCCACTTTTCAGAATGCAGTCCAGGGGGGGACCGCGTCGCGCGAAGAAGTGAAGTTGAATTTCAGAATCTCATTTCGCAGAGTGATGATGTATTGCCACTTGACGTGTTGATGGTTGAAGAATATATTAAGACTGTACTACCCGCACCGTGATGGTGGACAGAAGATGCCAAATCGAAATAGACCAACGTGGGCTCCTTCACATATTGATCTTGATGTATCGCGAGCTATTGTTGGGATTCATTTCCGAGCTCCACGATACCACAAACAAGCGTTTGAAGCAGTTAACGACAATTCGAGGAAGTAGAGATAAGCATTGAATACATGAACATTCATGCGATAAATCTTAACGATTGAATGAAATGATATCCACGGCGGTACAACGAAATTTTTAGCCAAGAAGAAACAATTACAGTGGCATACAAAATATGGCGCCCTTTCAAGAATTTAGAGCTCTGTGGGTTCTCAGTCAGCTCATCGATTCCGAGGACGAAGAAAAGACGAACTTTGCATGGCTGCTATATCAGTGCTCTGGACGTAGTCTTCGAATTCTGCAATCTCTTCTTGAAGCTCATCTGTAGAGATCTTCTCGTCCTCTGCAACGGAGCATAAGTGAAGATATGGGACTAATCTGATGATCACATACCAATGACGAGTGTAATCTACAACGTGCGTATCTCAGCGTACACTCAATGGTACTGAATGAGAACGAACCTGAAGTTTCCTGATACCTGTTACATCCCGGGTTAGCTACCGTACCGAAAAGTGGAGACAGGCTCTAAGGCGTACCATAGCCAATAGGAACAAGTTTACTGGAGCCCCAAACGAGTCCATCCTTCTCTATGCTACGCACAGACTTTTCCAAAGCTTCCATGTCCGTCTCGTCATCCCAAGGCTTCACTTCAAGTGTAACGACAGACTTGATCAAAGGTAGGTACCACGCTCAAATTAACGTAGAAGATGTATTTACCTTCGCAATTGTTTTGGGTTTATTGGCTTTTTTGGCGTTGTACGCGGCGACTCGTTCAGCTTTGATACGTTCAGCCTCTGCATCTTCATCTTCATCTTCACCGAACAGATCAATTTCATCATCTTCCTCGGCTGCAGCAGAACCAAGGAAAGCTTCTCCTGCAGTGCTGGAACCAGAAAGAGAAGCATGTTCGGGAGCATAAGATGCGATGTGCTTGTACCATCTGGTTACGTTGACGAAGGATGTATTAGGAGCAGAGGAAAGCGCCTTAAAAACGTGAACATCGGCCTGCGAAGGCGTATATCTAAGGAAAGATAGAAGCAGTGAGCCGGGCACATGGGTAAATGAAGACGTCCAGAAAAGCTAGGAAACTGGGCATGCTTTTACAGCGATGTCTTGTCGCTTCTTGGGAACACGGGACCATAGAGCATTCTGGGATAAGCAAAGAGATGGTACTAACCCTTCGATATAGGACCGAGTTGAAAGGTGTTGGTCAAGTTTGGATAGATCAACAGACATCTGCGAGTGTTATTGGAGGGGAAGGAACAAGATAGACAAACCAGAGGAAAAAAAAAAACTTCGGCATCGATATCGATGAAGACATCCACGTGATCACTAAGCGCGACAACAAGTGACAACAGTGCGTGAAGTTGATTGCACGGAGTCAACGTATAAACATGATCTTTGCTTTAACGAGAACACGGATAAAGGACAACATTCAAGCCTGGTATCAGAAAGAAATTTAGCCCTCTACTCAATGATCGTTTCTGCGTCACTGTAGCGGTACGCGCACCTCCGCTGATTTCCCTTACTAACTCGTTACATCTCAGCGTCAGAGGATGAGTATATCGATAGCATAATTTTCTGAAAATGCCGCAACACAGTCACTCAGTATGAGACCCCGTGTCTGGTGCCGCGTTCCTTTTGATGCACTAAGATGTGAAAAATGCTACGGAGAGCGAATGTCACGGGCAAGATACGCGCTGTAGCTGAATCTCGGCTTCTAAAATGAAATGCGTACATTGGTACTTGATACAACTTCTTGAGAAGGAAGAATGCACAATTTTGATGTGCCTCACCAGGATGGCTGTATTTTGTGATTAAAACAGCTTTCGTTCCCATTTGTTGCGTGTGATTACTAAATGCGTAGACTAGGCTATCCTCATGGTGAAAGGCTGCACATTCCACTATCTAAAGGACAGATGTATCAGATAGATCCACTGAGGACTGTTCTAAGTATCTATTTTTGTTTGCAATATTAACGCAGAAAGGAAACTTCAAGTTTCTCTAAATCCCTTCGGAAATTGTAGAGGTCCGTATTACCTCCTGCATGTCATGGAAGCTTTGAAGATACATACAAGACCTAAACCGCTAGAATCGGAATCATCCTGACATAGCACAAACTTTCATGCGAAATGAGCGATTCAATCAACGCATGTAAGTATATGAGATATCTGGTTTGTATTCCATCTACAAAATACTTTTCTAATGTCAAATGAATCACCGATATCTCATCTCTGGCTGAAGACTTGCATTATTTTGAATTGCAACAAACGCCGTGTGTCGAGGGGGTGAACTGATTTCTCTTCGGGAAGTGAGGCATTCTTAATTTCGGACCTTTCTTTGTCCTGACTGGTCAGTGGTCAAGAATTTCATAAATGAATGTGCGTCTACCCGTGTTCCTGTTCTTATCTATTTCTCCTTTCGTTCCTCCAATATTCCTAAAACATACATTTCGCTGATCCCTGACCTCGATGTCAGATTCTCGGCAGATTGTCGTGAAAACGATAAATGGTCAAGCAATTTTCAATTTAAACTTTTCTGACTAGTATACGTCCTCAAAGCTCCATGACTATTTCATTATTGAAGTAAGGCGCAGCTTAGATCTTGAATGTTTGGGTCTCCTCCGAGTCAAATGACAGTACACCACTTTGCGTTATTTCGTCTTACTATTCTCGTTATAGCCAAAGACCCAGGACCTGGCTCAATTTCGAATCTCTTTGCAATATCCGTGGCCAGGAGGTGGATAGTGAATGTAATTTTGTTCAAGGTGCTAGCTGCATGCCACATCATCAAATGGCGATGAACTTACTGAATGAAAGATTCTATTCGACTCACCGGAAGGTTCCCTGCGGTCTCTGTGTGTGTGTGTGTGTCTGAAGACCCCTTCTACGCTGGCAGACGAGGTATGAACTGTTAAGACAGCTACTTACTGTGTATAATGCGGATGGATGCTCAGCTTCTTCCGTACCGAAGACCGCCAGTTTCTAAACCTAAAAATCCTAATATTTTCGAAGATCTTGAATGTAAAAACTCCGAGTCCTCGCTTTCACACTTCATACAGGTCAACTATCGCGTGCAACTGCTCGCCCTTCAAAGAATTGTAATGAATATACAGCGGTTGAATGAGTCTCAGGGTCTGACTTCGCAGTACCAGCAAAAAGCTCCCGTATACTCTGAGGGCGACCTAGTGACAGTTGAAAGACACATACATGGATCATGCTGACCATGGTTTGGAGCTAGTAGGGAGCCTAGTTCAAGCTACATAGAGAGTCGGATGTACCTTACTAGGAAAAAAAAGATAGCTTGCAAGCATGACAGGCTGCATACTAATGTCAGTTTCACGCTTTAAGACACACATATTCGACGACAACTGGAAGAAATATACATCGTGTACAATAGTGCTTTGTACTAGGAGCGGGTCGTGGTGAAAAATGCGGGAATTTCCGCGATAGTACCGCCGGCAGTAATCATTTCAATAAAAACTTGACCCATTCTATGTATCAACATAAGTACTATAGATGCACCATTCTCCCACTGTCGGAATTGGGAGAAACTTGAAACACTCTTGTATCGGGAAGAAATCATTCGCGTTCAGAGATTTCCAAAGTCAGCGGAAACACTTTTACTTCTCAACCGTATGACTTCGTTTGAGACTTCAAATACGCTAAACAATGCGATTTCACACTCATCCGGAACTGCTTAGTATTTCTCTCAGTACATAAGTAAATATGGGCCGCCGTGGAGATAATTACTCCAGAATTCACAAAGGAAACATGCACAAATATCACAATTATAGTGACCCACAGAAAATTTTCCCCGCCGACAATGATGATTCTACGAACTTCCATTGCATCTGCCAAGCACGGTAAGCACTCTATTGTACTCTCCGGATTCATGTCATTTGTTCCGACGATGCACCGTACTAGTTGCCACCAGAAAATTTACACAGTCGGCTTCCCGCAAAGGCCCTTACGACGAAAGCATTCACAACCTCCTCATTAATCAAGATACAAAGGTCATATGTCAAGGGTTCACTGGGAAAGCAGTATGTACGCTTTACCTTCATGTCCATGCAAACAAGGTCCTCGAACTAGCACTATAGGGGACTTTTCATGCTCGGGAGGCAATAGATTATGGCACGCAAATGATGGGTGGGGTCTCTCCAAAGAAGGCGGGACAAGTGCATCTAGACCTCCCCGTGTTTGGAAGTGTTAAAGAAGTGAGTGAGCACAAGGATTGCGATGGGCTGTGGTTCATTTATCACTCAAGGCCATGAGAGAAACCAAGGCCAATGCGTCTGTCATTTACGTCCCTCCAGTCATTGCAGCGAATGCCATAGTACTTGAAGCCATTGAAAATGAAGTTGGCTTAATTGTTTGTGTGGCAGAAGGCATCCCAGAGGCAGACCAAATCAAGGCATGCAGATTAATCTCGTGTTGATCGCTTCTAACTAGGCGAGATTTCTAGATAATCCATGCTTTGAGAAGCCAGTCCAAGTCACGATTCCTGGGACCGAATTGTCCTGGTAGTACGTAGATAGCACACACATCTTTCAACGTACTGACTCAACCAGTCATTAATCCACTTGGGTGCAAAATCGGCATTCAACCTAGTCATATCTATAAACCCGGAAACATAGGTAGGAGCCCCCACAAATGTTCCAGCAATTCATCGTGATTTTTGTATTATGCTATAGGCATTGTCTCTCGCTCTGGAACATTATCTTATGAGTCTGCTGCGCAAATTACAGGTGTGGGCCTAGGGCAATCCCTTTCCTGGGACACAACATATTGATGCCATTAAAGTTCTCCTCGATGACGCTCACACTGAAGGTAGGGCTCTGATTAATCCGGAATTTGAATTTTTCCCTATTCTGTCTCCATCTTCGCAGGGATCGTCTTCATCGGTGAGATAGGTGGTTACATGGAGGAAGAGGCAGCGGACTACATATACAACTATAATAAGTCTCTCCCCAACCCTAAACCTATTGTTGGTTTTATTGCAGGAAGCACTGCGCCGTCTGAAAGGCGTATGGGTCACGCTGGAGCTCTTATCACTGGGGGAAAAGGTGATAGGACATTTTTGTTCATGGAGTCCAAAGTAACATACTTACTGACTGTCCGGTATTGCAGGAGCTGCCTCGCACAAGATAGCAGCGCTGTCAAGAGCTGGGGTGATCATGGTGGAAAGTCCATCGAGAATTGGATCGGAAATGTCGAAGGTAGAGTGACAATAATTTCTTAATCCGTATTCGCTTGACGCTGTTCATTTGTGAAACAAAATTAGGCGATTCAAGCCATGCAAGCCATAGCAGCTGGTCATCGCTGATTTGTATGTCTATTTCATAATCAAAGCCTCGAGCCCAAGGGTCCTTCTAAATGATTTCGATGATTACAAGCCTGAGTGCAGTTGGATGCATTGGCACTCCACGTGGTTGATATATCCAGCTTTGACTATCTAAATGTGTCACCACTCAACGATTGCATCGAGCTTCATCAATAGCAGGCCTCATTCTACCTACTAAATATTCCTTCATATGCCATCTCCACTATCAATGGTCAACCATAAACACTTGATGCATCGATTGTTCACACTAAGAGATAACAACTATCAAGAAGGTGTGCGATTAAAATACGCACCCCCGATTTGACAAAAGTTACCCTTGAGTTTTACCATGTGCTCAACTAAAACGGTCGACGGTTTTCCCGACATCATTATTTCGAAAACGTTTTTCCACCAAAACACCAACGATGAACAATTGAACAAGGGCAGCGGTGTAGTTCTTGCGGATGATTAGGGTGTATGAGACGAAACGTAGATTCATATCAATAAAGATAGCATTTCGCCATCAGTTCGTGAGTCATGCCAAGTTCGTTACAAGTCGTGAGCTGTAGTGAAAAAAGAAGCAATAATCATAAAGGTCAGTCTTCGATGGCTGGCCACCCTGTCACAGCAAGAACTGGAAGGAACCGGTGATTGATACCAGGAGGAGTGCAAGAACCATCTCTGTGATAGACAGTACCAGACTCCTTGCTTGAGAGTTGGAAGTAGCTGTAGCTGCAGGAGTGGCCGAAGTGCCCGTGCTAGAAGGCAATTCTCCGTCGGTCGCAGCGGCTGATCCCAGGAGCGTGCTTTCGAGGGCACAGATGTTCCTCATTCCTTGAAGAACACTAGGAAGATCTGGTGCACCAAGTACATCTGTTTGATTGGTTTGCTCAAAGCTATATGTCACAATGATGAGTTGAAAGATTTATCAGACAAGAAATTTGTGAGCTAACCAGTCAACGCATTGGGGAAAGACAGATTGGAAGGTTTCGGTGCAAGAACATTGAATGACGTTGATGAAGGCCCCAGGATTGAAAATGATCTGATGCGACAGCCTCTCAGCACAAAGTTTTTGGAATGGATGATATGAGCCTACCGTCGTGAAGTTGGCTAGGACAGGAGAAGCTTCAGCACAGTTCTGTATCGAAGAGTAATTCTATTATGTATGAGTCAACAATCTGTTCGGAAGGTAAACTCATCATGAAAATTAGGAGGATGAGGGGTAAACCCTGTCAAGCGTCTGTTTCGCATGTAGATGAATACGCACCGCTTCGCAAATCGGACAGGATGCAGGCGAGGAAGGGAATGTAGGTTCAACGGTTCGTTGTTGCAGAGATATGGCAGAATTCTGCTGTGGGTATGGAGACGCCCGTACGAAGGTACCGAGAACGAGGGAAAGGATTGCAGAAAAGATCATAGCGTCGTAAATCATAGTAGTCAAGCGAAGGAGTCAACAGACCAAGGGAACGATTCAGAGCCAAAGATCTCTGGTGCAAGATGGACGAACTGGTCGACGTTCATTGAGACTCCCACACTTATTTATACGCATTGATTATCTTATCACTTTTGCTAGGCTTGGGGATCGCGAATATTCACAGAGCAACATATCCAGAAATTCAAGTGTACGCCTTCAACAGCTTCGAGTCGCTCAGAAAAACCCAAGTCGGCTCATTCTTCCACCCAGCCTTTTCCTCCTCCTAGCCTAAATCGTTTGAACACTCCCGAATCCTCATCACGATTCCAAGGAACCTCTTCTTCCCAATGCGTAATCACTACAACAGCTTGATTTGGGCCTACCCCTCCGCCCGAGGATTTAGACGTGGATGGGGTATTACCACGTAGATACTCCCTCGCAACTCTCACCATCGTTTCGTCCATTCCACTCCAAACTTCATCCAAGAAAATCAACGGTGCTCGACCGACGAGGGCTCGCATGAGAAGCACCACACGCTGTTGTGGAAGCGGAAGGGACGGGAAGGACATTTTCGAGAAATCGAGAGTTAGATCAGAAGGAGAGTTTTGCGAAAAAGAGGTAGAAGCTAATTGCATCCCTGTGTCCGCTTGTTTCCAAGCTTCCGGGCCCAGTGCATGCAGGACTTCCCATACTCGCCTTATTCTCCAGTTCTCCTCCTTTTCCCATCCATCTTGACCTTCCATAGCACCTTCGTAGCCTCCTCTCCGCATCAAGTCTGGGTCAGAAGTGACTTTCATGCCTAATCCACTCCCTACCCTTCTTTTGCCTTTGGGCACAAAATCACCATCGAACCCTGTCCCAATCACATCCCAGACGGTCATACTCGAACGTCGTGGAAAAGCATCAAAGAGCTCTGGTGACATGATAGCGATGGCGGAACGCAGAAGTGTCGTAGGTAGGCGCGACCGGGGCTGAGAGAAGAGTTGGAGATGGGAGGAAGTTTCGCGAGTAGTGGATGGATTACTTGAGTTTGGATCAGAAGTATGATAGCGAGTCTGAGTATAAGATTGAGGATGATCGCCTGTAATGAGGGACAATAGTGTTGTTTTTCCGGAGCCTAAATGTGTAAAAATAAGATCTAATAGATGTTGACATGAGGTCGATTATTGCGAACCATTTTCCCCAACCAAATGCCATCGCTCGCCTTGTCTAATTTGCCAAGAAAGCTGGTCGAGTACTTTACGATCACCATATTGAACCTTGATGTTTTTCAGGTCGATTAAGACTTCACCAACTTGGGTCTTATTCGAGGTTTTTGACACTTCGGGCTTCTTCGACTGGCCATGCCATCCTCCTGAGCCGTGTTCAATCTTTCTCAAAACACTATCTCTGTCCCCTGTGATCACAGTCGGACCTCGAACATACGCGACGTGGTCTACCCAATCCGGTAACGCATCGTGTGCTCTCAAGCCCAATATTATTCTCGGGAGTTTCTTCGCGTGAAGGTTGTGTAAAGTCCTCAGAAGCAATGGACGCGCCTTAATGTCAAGCCCTGTCAGCGGTTCGTCGAGTAGTAGTAGCTGAGGTCTCTTCAGGACAGCTTTTAAGATCCTCGCGCGACGTGTTTGCCCATTGCTCAACGCAATCAGCGGAAGATCAAGGAATTGACCTAAACCCATCTGTGCTACTAGATCATCGAAGACAGTAAGCTCCTCATCCGAAATGGTAAGTTCAAGCTCTCGCGTATCGTTGGGATCCTCGTAGGGCATACGCAGTGGAGGTATGGTCTGTGGGAACATGTGCTGCCGTAAAGTCAAACGGTCTTCTTCATGGACAGCACCGTATCTTGCAGAATAATCATAGAATGCCCCGCCAGCTGGCTGCCTATGTCCAAAAGAGACAGTAGATACTTCTGAGTAAGGGTCAAGTCCTGCACAAGACAAGAAAGGAAACAGGCCGCCAGGTGGAGGAGGATGAGGAGCTATTCGATAACGCCCAAGGAGCGTCTACAACACGTCAGAGGATTTTTTACAAAGTGAGCATTAGGCTTACATTGAATAATACAGTTTTTTCTCCGCCTCCACCACTGCCTATGACAGCCCAGCTTTCTCCTTCTTTCACTGTCCACGTCAAGTCCTGAAACAAAGGCTGAGCATACTTGCCATCGCCGAAACGGTATACGCTGGCGTTGGGAATATTGATTATCGTCTCTTTCAAGTCCAAGTTGCCATGACCGACACCAGTATTGAATCTCCGGAAGGTTCTACCTGAGCACCAGCGGTTCATGGCCTTGCTGATTTGCATAGGAAGCACATTCGAGCAATATTCGAGTCATGGAAGACAAACTCTTTCCAATAACGATGCTCCGGATCAAACACGGCTTGATAGCTTTGACGGCACAATTTCGAACTTCCGCTTTTAAGTACTAGAATTTCCCCAGAGAAAGGACTGGGGCCCAGTCCTTCCTCATAACTACACTACTGTTGTAAATTTGATTGGTGGAAGTTGAGAAAATCTTCAAGGCGGGAAGCAAAAGAACGCAACACTCAGGGCAATGACTTCTTAGAGACATTCACACTTTCTTCGAGCTGAGCGAATGCTACATATGTTCGCGCATGCGATGTATATGTAGCTTTGACATCAAGCATAACTGAATCTCGCGATATCTATGATACCTGGTAACAATAGTCGTGCAACGCTAGCTAGCTAGCTAACCTTACGACAGGGAGTACAGGGATCGTCTTATCATTCTGGATGCGAATAGTTCCAACGACAAGGAATGTCACACCTGTTGCAAAAATCGAAGTCGTCCTCAGTGAGCGGGCGGTGCGGGTGTCAAATTTCACTTTTGGCCATTGTCACTGCCGCTGACCACACATACCGAGGTTTTTGACGAGTGAAATTCATCTTGACATTTCAGTGCGCCTCTCAATTTTCAAATGATAATCTATCCAACAAACTGAACATGATTAGAGCCTTTTAGAGCGCGCCATTAGAACTAAGATTGCACTGACAGATGAGATTCTGATTCATGATCAATGCAAAGAAAGGATCCATGTGGGAGCTTGAAGCGTCTGAGGAAAGCGGCCTTGGATGGGCTTACATGCTGATTTAAGCCGGCTTTATCCAAGCGGCTTTGTTCAAATATTGACGGTGCTAGACGGCGTTAGGATACAAGGAAGAACAAAGCTGAGGCCTCTTCCGAACGCAAACATCGATACACTTGCTATAGCGTAACTCTTCGATAACGGATTTGATGCGCACAATCAGCTGGCAAGCAATAGGAGGCTGTAGATGATTACCATGCGTCGCCTCGACGTGTCAAGACACTCCTAACTTAACGTCGGCGCCCTACCGTGACAGCGTTAATGAGGTTCATTGAGCACTATGATCCGAAGTTCGACGGATCGTGTATATCCACAAGATATCAATTACTCTTTCCTGATCCTGAGGCGTTGAATTAAGACGGAAATCCCGTATGTCAGCGGCACATAAAACTCACAGCAGAGCAGTTTTTCCCACTGAGTCTGGATTGGAGCCAATCCATTCAAGGGGCCAGGCATTTTGAGTCTTGATTGGACCTCAAAACGTCATAAGTACTTTCTTACAACCAGAACTTCTCTCTTCGCAAAACTGAACTTACGGGTACTTACACCAGTTGGTGCGTCGTTCAAGGTGGGAAGGTCGTATCGATCAGGTGATTAATCCAATATCGCGTCATCCGCTTGAGCCTTTACTAAATTTGGGTGGTTCAAATCTAAGCCTGCAAATTGACACTTCAAACCTCTACTATCATCACAGCTTCGGGCCTAGACGGATTCGAAGCCAAATCAGTGCTGTCGTGGTCGAAGTTGTTACAGATAGATAATCATCTTGCTTGCTCCTTTCCCTTCAGAAACAAATCCCACTGGATGCTCCCCATACAACGCTCCGATATTCATGGCTGCGTTATATCTTCATAACGCAATATTCATCCCAGAACCTTCGGAGACTCATTCACCAGAGTACTTTCCGCATAGTCGAACTTTATCATCTGCTACTCTTCGAACAACTACTACGGAGCAATCACATCCCACTGAGCCTCTTCTGCATTCGACTAATTCAGGCTCTCTGGCGTATCAGGATTTATTATCCAGGCAGCCAGGCTATCCAGATGGACAGAGCGAACAATGGACCACAGGGCTTTCCTTGGACGGCTATCCTACTCCGTCCAAGGAAAGACAGGAGTATTGGGAACACTCGGTCAAGAAGCTTCGGATTCTCAAACGAATTCGTCTGGTGCTCAAAGTCGTGCTAGGTGCGTTGCTCACAGTAATCTGTATCAGAAGGCAACCAATCTTATCCGGACTGCCCAGCACTATGGGCGCTATATAATACTGTCCGGTATTTCATAGCTTATACCATCTACGATTCAGTACAAGGCCAGACAATTGCAATCGTGCTAGGGACCAGCACTGCTGTGTGTTTTGCTTTTCTCGTTTGCGCAGCGGCTGTGTCTGCATTTCAACCACATCTCGTTCGCGCTCACATTCCCATACATTCCCTCCTTGTCATGCGCACGATATTCCGCTATTTCGCAGCTTTCTTTTTGTTAGCTCCTACTATCGTGAATCTCGTGTTAGTCATAATTTGGAGGAGGTCTTCAATATCGGAACTCGTTCCAGAGCTACGCTGTAGACTGGATGCTGATGTCGTATGGTCAATTACCACAGGGACTTGTAATCGTACAACTCCAGCCCAGTGGTTAGGGCTTTCGATTTTCCGTGTCATATTTACTCTGATTGTTATCGTGAGTTTGTGTAATATCTCAAATTTTGCTCTCACAGACAACTTGATTTGGGCAGGTTCTATTTTTATTGATATCTTCTGCTTATGACGGTACTCGCCGACCATCTCAATCCCTGCAGCGTCGTAGACGTCGACGACGTCGCATGCAATCCGACCAGTCTATGCCTAAATCTCCCCCAATGTCTGCTTCGTCGGAAGTCCCACTAAATCCCGGGCATTCCAGTCGTCATTCTTCACATTCTGGCGTTGCTTTCCAATTACAAGGGAGTAACCGGACAGCTGACCGATCCTTTAGAAGCTCCGAGGCTTCCTCGATGCTCCATTCTTCCTCCTCTGAAGACGATGAAAGTACCGATTCTTCTCGTTTAGATCAATCGCGGTTGACGTTTTCTTCCACTCCCACACTCAGCCCTCAAAATGACCGCGAGCTAAATAATTTCGCAGAGCGTTTCCGGGTACTTGTCTCTCAAATATCTCGTGAGACGGACGAAGCGCTGCAGTTTGCTCAGTCAGAAGACGCAAATAGCTTAGAACCTGCCCTTCTTCCGGAAGATATATACACGGATTTTCCTCGACATACCTATGATGAGTTTACTGGCGCTGAATATCCCCAAGACGACCATGTTCGCATTCTGAACGGCTTTGTCCGGCGGATGCCAACGATTGAAAGTCTGGGAAGTCGCGAGCTGACCAGTCTTACTTCATCTCAAGACCGACTCCACTCTCTTAGTCGACCACCGACACGTTCCGTAACAGAGTTCACTGGGAGCGAGCCTCCGAGTCGGGCCAACAGCTTGAGTTTAACGGCTGCCATTGGCGGGCATGGGCTTACGTCGACGGAGATGGGAGAATTGATGGATAAAATTGACAAAGAGAACAATAGTATGGGTACAGGGTCTGGATCGCAGTCTGCTAGTCGGAGTACGTTCTCGTACTATACGGCGCCGAGCGTTGGGAGGACCTCTGATTCACCGGTTCCGCTTACACCAAGTTCAGAACAGTTTCCTTCTTCTCCTACGTCGGGACATTCTTCCTCTCTATAAGTTTCATCACTGACTATTGACTCGTTCATTCTGATACACGGATTCCTCAATCATAGACTTCGAAAATTTGAGATTATTCTCTGTATAATGTAAAATTATTGTACTAGATGAGCAGGACACTATACTTGGGTTATTGTTATCTATACCTATCTCCCCCTGAATGTACATAGTAATGGAGTAGTGGCGCTTTCTTTTCCTGCAATGTACAGGATTTGTTGCTCTGCCATTATGTAGTGGTTTGCATGGTGCTCGTATTGAATTTTCGAGGGATGAGATTGAGAGATTGCGGTCGTATTCTTTCGTTCCAAACTTTCCCCTTCACGTTCACACGTAGAGAGGCACTATAACGCGTCTCATTGGGTGTGTACAGTCAAAATCCATAATTCTCAGCAATCTCAACCCAATGACCCATTCTTCATCTCTATCGCGGTCCGCAAAGGGGTTGCAATAAGGCAACCATGGCAATGAATAGAGATCCATATATTGGCAAGGTCTTCTCAATCCGTGGACACAGGACCAAACCAATCCCAGAAGATGTGGCTCAAACGTGATAGCGATAACAAGGACTTTGCTTTCCATTGTAGGTGGTGGAGCGGTATAGTTCTGATTGAGTATACACCAAAAGCAAAATGGTTTGTAGCGAGCTCATACGATAACAAGAGTTGTATCATGCTTTTGAACCTAGACGTTCCTTCGCGAAATCCACGAAATAGTCAATTGTAGAAGGCCATGCGGCTAGAGCAGATAGAAAACCAGTGTCAGCAGAAAAAAATAGATCATATAGGCTATATTTCCAACCTTCCATATCATACTTCTCAAACTTGGCATCAATGCTCCGCATAAAATCAAGGAACTGATGGAAATGAGTGGATTGAATAATTATGGGACAAATATTGAAACGAACCATGCTCCATGTATCCTTACTGACTCCCTTACCACCCTTCTCATTCAAGAACTCGAACCACCATTCTGTGAACTCAGGCCTCCAACCTTCTACGCCATTCATGTCCACGTCATCGTCATCGTCATCTGTTGATGATATGTGCGAAAGGGCACCACCCTTTAGACCAAACGGTATGAGAAGTGACCAGAATGCTTGTGCAGATTCCATTCCTGTAAAAATAGACGTCGAGGACATGGGAGATGTATAACATGTCCAGGTCAGTAGAGACATACCCAAGCTCCTCGCTCCATCCGTTCGGCCGAGGTCAAATGTGTAGAGGTATACTTTCCGAAAGTAGGCAGAATCAGAACTAAGTTGATTACCCAACCGGACCACAGCATTCTTCATAGCAGGTAAGGAATCGCATCTAGCTTACATGAGCAACATCGACATAGCTTTGGAAGAGATAGATACGTACCCGTTAGCTTTCCATCCATCTACCCATCCTTTCCTCGTCCAGCGACCGATCTCCGGTGATTTGAGCTCGAAAGCAACAGCAAGTAGGACAACGTCCTCAGGATCCTTCTCTAAATCTTCGCAAAGCTTGATGGTCCCGTTGATTGTTATGTCCTCACTGTCTGGGTCTAGTGACCGATCTTGTAGCATCTTCGAGATCAAGCAAAAGTAACAGCCATCTAACCTTTATAGCTGTCGAATAGAGCGTTCAACTTGCTGGTGGATGGCGCATTACCTTGGGGCTTTGTAGATGCGGCAAACGCGCCTGAGTTGGAGTAGTAGGCATCGACAGCAGCGTCTAGTCGTTTATATTTGTCGAGGAATTTCCTCGCGTCCTTGGGGCTATCTCGAGCTCCTGATCAAACATCGAGATTTGTCCGCAGCCAAAGCGCACCTGGCCCCTGTAACACTGCAGAATGAAGATACATCCATATCGCTTGCTTTCGATCTTGAAGACTATCATAGAGCAAGTTACAACTTATTGGCTGATATACGAAAATTTTCATCACACACCATTCCCTTCAATCTGTGCTTCTGTGATAGAATTGTAATACTAAGGAGGGCAAAGAAAACTAGAACCAAATTTGAGATAGAGAACGAGATATTGGATGGACCAGGATAATCTTTAGGGAACGTCATCCGTAAAGGCATGTAGTCGGCGGCTATAGCCGAAGCGGAGCTTGAAGTCTCGGCAGACAGTCACCTTCTCATGCACAAATTGCACAATTGTGTCCTGGTTCAAGAGCAATGTTCGTGAGGTCTATCATAGCGCTTGACCCACATTCGCACCTTTAGAACCTCCGTTCATGTCCTTCTAACAGCATTGAACAAAAGCCAGTGCACTCATCTTTGTTCGGAATTTGAAGCTTCACTCGAGTCAGTCAACGGGTTCAGGGTGATGTCTGTCGTAAGTCAACACCTCCCGCGCTTCGAGAGCTTCCGAACCAAACTCCCCAGCTGCGCGCCTCCTACCCGCAGACTCAGTGGTTCATGATCACAGGCTATGCAAGTGACGATAGTGGATTGAATACATTACCGATGAATGCATTACGATGAACTGATGCACTATAGTACTTACTACATTTCCTTTTTGATTGACAGAAAATATCGTGTTGAAAGATTCTTCGCGAATTCAACAGCAACTTCGATTATATCGGGACCAGATAGTTCTTGAACAGTATTCTCTACTGATCCCCACACCGCCCTTAACTCCTTCTAATTCCGAGCTTGATGATTTTTGATGGATGGCTGGCGATAAAGCTTTGACATTTCACTATGAACAGCTACTAATGATAGTCACTGGCAGTTACGAGTGACGCTTTGGATTACTCTCATCTATTTTTGCTCAATTAATGTACGGTATGAAGGGCTGATCGCAGTGTTCCAGTGGGACTTGGCAGTTCATCTATCATACTGTGCTGCACATGTCGCTGCTACTCCCGCATCTGTCGTATGTCACTATTTCCCCGCGGAAGGTCCATGAAAACCATCTGGCTGATGACTATATGGCAGCAATACGAGCTTCTAGAGGGACCGAACTTCAACTGCGTGTTGAGAGAAGCACTGAGAATACTGGAGGGATATTATGAGAGTCACACTGTAGCGATAGGATGCTAAAGTAAACCCATATACGCAAGAATCAGGTGATCAAGAATAACGCAAGCCATGTAGACAGGATTAACATGGGTTTGATCCCAAGGATACCGAACCAAAAAAAAACCAACGGTAGCCTTTCTTATGTACCGTTGGTAATGTTTTCCTAGCAACAAGGTTGAGTGATGCCCAGGTGATGGCCCTCTCCTTCCACAGTATCCCATCTGATCTCGAATTCATCATTTCTCCCCCCGTTTCACGTATCTGAAATTAAATAATGATAAACATGTGGGACAGTGTAAACCAGATTTTGCGGATTCGCCCGACGTCGATAACAGAATCACCAACAAGAAGCGAACCTAGGCGCAGTATTGTCAGTCCCTCATTTCTCACAGCTCCTCTCCAACCGAGTCCTTGCCCGATGGAATTCACCCACGTTAGTTTGAGAACCATTGGTACCTTCTTGAGGTAGTTTGTGTTCTTGAAGGGCCTAGAGCTCTCAGTTGACATCTACTTTACACTCTAATCCGTGAATAAGTAGTCTACGATGAGGTGTAGGTAATAAGGTGCATGCGAGCCTCTTTCTAGGTTCGGAGCATCCTCTTACAAGTAGTTCTTTCCGTGCCTCGCGCGAAGCAACGGAAACACTGGAAATGAGAATTAATTGTGGATACTGTAAGCCGAAGATTTTGCTCGAAGGAGTTCTGATCTTTGATATTCTCTCCCACCCTCGACCCTGCTTTGGGTACTTGCAACGAAATAGTACTCATCAGGTATGACATAGTTCTTTGCTAGGTGCCAACTAGATTTTTCTCTAGCCGCGGGAATCGTAAGGCCCCTGGAAGGATTCAGTATACTCGGTAGGGCTCAATCAAGCTACCCACACGACCTTTTCGGTTTGTGAGGGAGATTCTCTCAATCCATTTGAATTTGTGATATCCGAGGTCAGGAAGTACATCCACAATGCTCGGAGTCATTGAATCTCCTTAGTTTTAATTTATGCTCACGCTAGCTTCGATTGAAGGAGAGGGGTTATCTGGCACAATTCTACCATGGACCACAGCTCGGGAATTTATTTTCTGAGATTATTTCAGATTATGATATCTGAAAAAACGAGTGCGTCCCCATTGCTGCAATATATGTATGTGACTTGATACTAGGCATTTTCCCAGGATGCTACCTTTATCTGACGCGATCAGGTATTGTGAAATTGCTCGAAGTATACGCCACTTTGCCCTCCAACAGTCAGAACATCATTGCAAGTGTTAAACAATTCATAAAGAATCGGGTCTCTAGATATTCTCTTGACCTCTGTTTCTGATTTCCTCTATTAGCCCGATTGGACAGCTTCTCTGACTGTGCAGGCCCTATGGGTTCTCATCTACCCCAGCCAGTTCCTTCCGGACTGACGATCTTTAATTTCATTCTCGCTCTCATGCTCAAGAGGGTCGGACTTTGTCCTTGTTCCGTTTCCGAGGTCCTGCGGGCTACACTATAGGTTTCGGGATACTCGGGACACATTTCACGCTCACTACACTATACATCCT
Source organism: Lentinula guzmanii (assembly GCA_027919855.1). Classification (NCBI taxonomy): domain Eukaryota; kingdom Fungi; phylum Basidiomycota; class Agaricomycetes; order Agaricales; family Omphalotaceae; genus Lentinula; species Lentinula guzmanii. Next base: position 216,382 of record JANVFO010000019.1, read on the forward strand.
TGGCACCCGTGATTTGGCGCTGGTTTGACATAGTAGGAGAACAAGATAGAATACCAAAGTTGTTTCTAGATCATATTCCTCGAGGCTTGTTTTCGATACATAGTTGGTTTTGTGACCTTGGTGGTCGCCGTGAAGTTAATTTTAATGAGAGTTAATTACTTCAGGAGACCAGGTTCATTTTTAATGTCCGAAAAAGCTCAAGCTTTCGAAGACAACATGAAGAAGCAGAGCTCGCAACTCGGACTAGTATCTGCTAGTAAGGGATTCAAACTCGGATATGGTATGAATTATACGATGTACGACGCAATGCACTATTGATTCCGAATGCAATGTTCAACAAACTCCTGCATTCGTAATGGGTTTTCCCATCTGACATTACCAAAATGAGCTTGTAAAAGAACTCGTACACACACTGGGAAAGCGGAGTATAGACGGTGAAACAAGCCGACTGTGGGCGGACCGCTGCACAGACCTCAGGTTCAAATGTGGAATTTTCCATCATTCTCAGCGGGAGAAAAGCCCAACTCACTGACTCGGAATCATTACTATCGGCGAGAGGCCCGTTGAAATTTATTTTGGCAATTTGTTCATGCTCAAGCACCGTTCTCAGCTGATAGATACTATATGAAATTTACGCTATATAGTGAGTTTGAGAACATTGGCGCAAAATAAAATTCAGCACGGACTAAAATCTTGAGCCTGGGTCGGACACTTCTTGAATTAAGTAACACAAACTGAATGGCGGACGCACGTGGACCACACGTGATTAGAATACCCCCTTTGACCTGCATAGTTCTCTTGCCTTGTGAACCTATCAATACTCCTGTTGAACTCGAGGCGACCAGTGCGCCTAGATGTACTGGTATGGCGTCGACTTTCTGCTTCTATTTCTTCAATGATCGGTACTCTCTAGCTTCTGCTTCTAGAACGCCACCAGAACCGAAATTGTAATGTATGCTTAGTGGACGTCCTATCAAATTACGCCTATCACCCAGTTTTGAATAACCTGGAGCAATCATCATTTCATTTGTTGCTACAGGAGCCCCAATTAGAAAGGGATTTTTGAAGAATTTCAGCCAAGGTCGTAAGTACCATTGTTTCTTTGAACGCACAATTACAACCAGCAGCAGTTGGACCTTAAAAAGAAAATAGGACAAGTCGAGGAATAAGTGTACAACCGGCAACCAAACAGGTCACTCAGATCATTACGCGGCCCTGAGAAATGAACCAACTCAGATGACTTGGCCCGTTTCTTCCTTCCACACGCTCACAGTTTACTTTTTTTTTACTGTTTTGCAGCTCACCTCGGAAATCGCCTTCCTTCTTTGATTTTTCTCATTCAAGATCCCAGGACAGATAGAATCTTGCTTCCAGGATACATAAAAGAGAATCCGACTCGCATACGTATCCGCTACCATCGCTTCTAATATAAAGCTCATTCACTTTGGGCTCATCAACCACTGCTTTTTTTCTGCTTCGTCTTGCCTCATCATCGATTCCATCGGATACACAAATATCTGCCCATCATGACTTCCCCTTCAAATGCATTTCATCTTCGCCCCGTGTCCGAGAAGCGACATTCGTCCGCTTCAAACTCACCAACCACGAGTTCCGACAGCTCTTCACCAGCAGCGGAGAAGGGTAATAACATGTCTTTCCGAGAGCGCAATAATGCTGTCGTCCTGCGAGGTATGTGCATCTTACCTCTTCCTAAGCAAATTAGACTAAGAGATTCTTTCAGATCTCGATTTAGACAACTCGCTGCGTGGCAAATTTCCAAATCTTCCAGCTCCTCCCACAGGGCACGACTTGATGGCCATGTTCCCTCCGCCACCACCCTCTGTAGCTTCAATGCCTCCGAACAGAAGGACGGAGGCTACGTCAGGTTATTTCCATCTCCAAGAGCGAGCGTATTTTGCGCAAGCAGGAAAGGAAATTATCCGAGTCAGAGTAGATGTTGACGTGCGGGACATGCCTGCGGATGCTGAGGAGCGACATAATACAGATAAGCGGCGGAGTCGAGGGATGGAAATCGACATGGATATGGGAAGTCGTAGGAGGGACGAAGAATTGCGTTTACCTGGGCCCAGTGTGTCACTTCAGCCTCAAGTCTCTCCTCACTTGGCAACGATGCGTAGCCCAAGGGATCATCGGGAGGAGTTGGAGCACACTTCTCCGAGAGACATGCACTCAAAGCACTCGGCTCCCACTCTGCGTCGTATGTCAATTGACACTCCGCCCTCGCACTCTCCTCCAAAGTCCAGATATGCGTTTTCATCCGAAGGCGAGCATGACCATCGGGAGCTTAGGCTTGCACCGCCAGAATACATCAATCCTACATCGGCGTATCCACAACCCGATGAGTCTGACGAAGCCTGGCGTCGGCCTATGCCGTACGCGGAACGGAGGAGGGCTGGTAAACATACTAGAAGAGTAGTTGTCAAAAATTGATTTATTGCTTTATGATGTGAGTCTCAAGTCATTTGCCATCTGCTATTTTGTCTTCTTTCCGTTATATTTCATATGTTTGTGTGCTCGTGGATTTGTATCTTCGCGTTCATTCGCATCTTATTTTCGTTGATGGTGTGGATCTTCCCGGGGGATCTGTCGACGTCAATATGTCAATCATTCTTGTCGTGTTCTTTCACCTTGGTCCCATGGATGTCGAGCATCCGATATTGCTATCTGTCCGCTCCTTACAGACAGATCTTGGGTTGTTGACATTATCTGACTTGCTGCTGCGCCTTTTGTATCATCAATTGACGGGAAGATGTACTGACGGACTGTAAATCCTTACAGCGCTCACAAGCTTTTCACATTGCCATGTCGCTTACAGTCAACCACTGTATCATGTTACCCCACGCCGTGCTGTCTTCTTTGTTTTGTCACCAACGAAATGAAGTATTCGCTCCGAATAATCATGCATCATGCTTACTATCACCATTTGTCTGTCTCATTCTGGCACCACCCTTCTCCTGCCACTTCATTCATGTCAATACTTCCCCTTCATGGGTCTTCATATCCTCCGTCAACTTGATGGCTCCTGACCTCATAAGGATGTTTTATGAACCACCCCCGTTTGCCACGGTCCTAGGGCGTTCAATCACATTTCTAATTGATACCTTTGCTCCTGGAATATCTGATTTCCCTACTTCGTTCCCCTTAATCGTCGAATTGCTCCTGCTATTGTATTATTCTTAAACGTACCTTGAGCGCACGCCGAATCTTTCTTGCACTCAGACTGATTTGTATGACATCCTTTTACCTCTCTATCTTCACTCATAATCGACTATTGTTTTTTCTTGTTCCTCACATACTATACTGTAACGTTCATGAAGATATTTTTGCAATTTCTACTCATACATTATCAGTCTACTACTTTATGATAATCGCTTTCTTGCTATATGTTTTACCCTCCTAAAGCCATGTACATATTCACAATACAATACATACATGATACTCATATATGCAGGCTGTAGCTTGGTGTATCAGTGGGCAGAATGTGGCTCAACAGCTCGGAGAGACTGTAAGAGCGATGCCCAAGATTTCATGATAGATGAGATGTTATGTAGGAGTGCAAAAAAGGGACTTAGGTAATGCACGAAAGTGACGCTAACATATCACAATGATCTATTGAATGCTCCGGACATTGAGCAGAAGAATACTCGTAACGTATAGGTGTATATATTGGAAAGATGTCGTTCTACGGCGTATCGATTCTCTTCGGAGGATCGGCCCTTCATGGAGTGTAACTTATCAGATGCATGTATCGTATGTTACACACGTTACATGCGGGCGGAGCTGTAGATACAGCTGTACAACCAGGTTGGAATAGGCTGGATGGCCAGGATAAGACAAATTAACATGATGACCCCTCATAACAGCCGCAAGGTCCTGTAATAGTTCGACCGGGAGTCGAGTTTTAGAACCGCTGTGAACTCGAATCGGTTCAGTGAACCTGCTTCCCTTCTTAGAATGAATCATGGGTGCCTTCCATACAACCTGTTAAAGGTACGAAAGATATTGGGAATGTGCACGATTTCTGGTCTGGTCATGAACTCATAGATAACAGACCACAGTCCGGATCCGCTGCCCACTGTGTCAAAGGCCATAGCCATACACACACACACGATAAATCACAAACTACTATTCACCTTTGATTGCGCGATAATTGCGCATTGTACTCTGCATCGAAGTTACATTATAATGATTAGGACTCCTTTCCTGAGCATGGATCGAAGCAGACGGTCATCGGGTGTTCTACTATTTCTAATACGAGGCTGGCAGCCAAATTCAACAGAAGAGACGTGCCGAATCCCAAAAATTGAATTGTGTACTCCTACAACTACTAATACTAACGGAGCTCTTTCTGGGTACATATTCACTCGGAGTTTTGAATAACATGAGGTTTACGACATAGGTCCGAGGTCGGTATCACACGAAAACACTTTCGGTAGGCCCTAGATAACTCGATTGGAGATTTCCAGTATCTGGATAATGATGTGTCAAAACAGCAGCAGTGAAAGCAAGCGCATGCTTACCAATATCGAACTTCTGCACCACTACTGCAGGTTCAATCATGAAGAGCTGCAAGGAGATTTAATCTGAGTGAGGGACGCCTTTGACTTTGTCAACTGGTCAGATACATACTTTCAACGTTTGTGCGCCGGGAGTGACATTAAAAGTCATGTTCACGCTGACAATGACATTGGCAGCAAAGCCATCCAAGCCACTCCACGGCGCGGGCTCTGCTCCGGGAGCTACATCTGGGGGAATGAAATACGAACTTTGGATAGGGTCGGATCCTACTTGCAATGCAAATGCAAGTGGGCGGTCTGCTCCATTGGCATTGAGTGAAGGTGATAATTGAGTAACCACCGTGATGTTGGTTCGGTTGCTAACTATGAAGAAGTCATATTCTCTGGCGGATATTTGTCAACCAAATGTACTTGACAACGAATATTTCCTTACAGAGAAGGCCCTGTTCCAGCACTAAAGTTGGCGCCATTGTCTCCATCGCGAGGCCAAGGGGTAACACCAGACAGCGTCCTTCCCAAACCAGGGAGCTCTTTCCAGAATATATCTGCTACTGACGTGTTTCGGATGGCGTGCGCAGCTTCAAATGATACTACTCCCATGCTTTCGACGAATCCTATGTTTCGGCTATGTGAGGAGAAGATCATGACATATACGACATATCAAGGACATTACCAGTAAAATTAGAAGGGACCTGCTCTTTTGTGTTTTGAGCCTGCACCATGACGGGGACTACTAGATCGGACTGATTCGGGGCCACGGCAGTGAATGTGACCTGGGCCAGATTACCAGCGCTGACAGGTACCTGACTCCAATCGGGGATGGACAAAAATACTCTCTGCTCTGGGGAATCTGGTGATATCGAACCACTTGGGGTAGACAGCTCGAGCCAGGTGGCATTGACAGTGGCATTCCAAGTAAATGAGACGGGCCCACCGGAGCCGACGTCGATGAAAACATTTCCGAAAGGGTTGAAGGAATCCAGAATAACCGTGGGTGAGGGACAGTTATACCCAAGTGCACAATCAAACTGATCGTCCCCTGGCCTATAGACTCACATTATTTCACGTCTTTTCGAAGGACACCCTGTACTCACCAAGCTCCAAGACTTCCTTCCGGGACAATCCGCATGACGCCTGGCAAAGCCTGTTTCCGACTTTGTACGCGATTTACAGCTGGCATCCTGATCAGATTGTAATTAGATTTCTGCATTCGCAGACCGAGGAACATGAAATTCACGTATTTGCCATTGGCTGCTGCCAGTAATAATAACCAACATCTACGAGAGTTTGTCAATGACCATCAACCGAGGTGCAAGGTGTTCTTACTGACGGGTTTGATCCATCATGCTACATTTGAAGAAGGTATCAGTCTTGGAACATCATTTGACGAAAATTCCATGGACTGACTGATCCCATTTACCTATCGAAACATTGGAGTGAGAGGCGTACAAACGCGGGGTAGTGATGGACAGACGCACCATCTAAAATACTGTGATACTCGACTTCCAAATCATAGTCCTTCTCGAACAGCTGCTGAACCTGATCAGCCAAATCATTCGTGCTGAGTCTTGCTTGAGAAGCGCGCAGATTGTTCTGACCCGCGAATACGAGCATTTTCCCCAAGGTTTGACTCGCGAGAACAGGATGTTGGACCATTTGGAAGAATGATGGCTGAAGATCAGATGCAAGTTTAATGTAGATTGCTGTTGATGCATTTGCTAGAGCGTCCCATTGTTCAACGACTCGATCCGCTCTGATGAGACAAACGTTAAATTTAACTAGCGCACATCCAAGACAGCAACGCACTCTCGATAGTTGATCAGACTATACGTGGTGGAATTCAACAGCTCCGGTTTCCTACGTGCATTGTATCGGGTCAGATTGGCGACGACCTCCGCTACCATCGCGGCATCGGAAGAATCTAGCTTGAATTCCCGTTGAGCCCAAGCTTGCACAAAGTCATCCACATTATCGGGTGACCACAGAGAAGAATCCCACGAGAGGCTCAACCAATACTCTATCTCTCGCTCATAAGGCTTCAAATCACCGACGTTCAAAACCCAAACACGTGTGGCGTTACGGGTGACCGCGAGTGATAGTTGTTCGTACATCTGAATGAATATCACATATGATTGTCGTAAGATTTGGACAGCAGGGGGGCGCGTTTCAAATCAAACTGACCTTTGAGAGTTGAGTACTCTGCGTTACATGATTTTATCAATTGCAGACCATGGCGCTCATTTGATAAACAATCACTTGCCGTGATCCACTTGTAATCCCTAGGAGACGCAACCTAGGTGTTTGGGAATGAGCCGCGAGTCAGGCTGAATATACCAACTCGATTTCATACCATGTCAACCTAGGATGTCATTGAATATTAAAATCGTATTAGAGATCAGGAATAGAGAAACATACGTGATAATAGACACCACCACCCCCCGACCGATTCCGCTCAGATGCGACAGGATATCTCCGCATGTTACCATAGCTAGAAGTAAGCAACTATGAAACAACGCGATAGCTTTCCACAAGCAGAAATTAGACGCACTCATCATCCGTCCACATGAGAGCAACGTCATCCGGAACAGACAAGCCTTCTTCATAATACCCTTCGACTTCCGAGTCTACAAAAGTCAATGAATACAATGCAAATTTTGTATTGCGATTCAAAAAAAGAGTTCACATAGCGTCCAAACCTGCGGAATAGTGGTAACATCACTCGTGTTGAAGATATTGGAGAAAATGCCTCTTTGGTCCTTGATGATCTGCTCTAGTAGTTGAATGCCACCAATCAAGGGTACTACCCAACGCGATAAGAATCAGATTCAAAGTAAGCTCAAAAGACGCACAATCTCCATCTCCTCTCATGCCAATAGTATACAGGCCCTCATATGGCTCTGCTCTCTGAATACCCTGAACCCAGAAGTTATAGATGTTCTGAGCATTGACATTGTAATCCCAGGGTCCGTCTCCAAATAAACTCCATTCTACAGGAATAGAGCGCATCATTGGTTCTTCGTGGCTGTCCAAGAGCAAGAGTAAGCACGATATGCGAGCCAAAAAGTTGGTCACCAACCTTGTTCCCATCACAATTCCGTACAAGTCTGCTAGAGGTTGGTTCAAGGGATCATCAACACAGAATGCGCTGCAAAGAAAAAACAATGAATTTCATGGGTAATACGACCAAGGTGACTCGTCTGACCTAGCCCACTGAGCTGTAGAAACAGAAACACAGATTTCGGATGTCAACCGGATTGTTTTGAATTTGAATACTGAAGGAACGGATCACGAACCGGGCCAAAGGTAATTTCCTTTCAGACGAAGGATGAGCTCAAACCTTCGCATAACACGAAAGTCAGAAAAAGAGTCATGGGTAGAACAGACAGAGATATTCACAATTTGGTGTAAAATTCGCTCTGAAATGGTGAGCCTGTGCCGTTAGCCGGTGTAGCGGTACCCAGGCCCCCAGGACCGTTAGTAAATTTTTCAAAAGCCCAATTCGTGAGAGCTGGCTGCTCGTCATTGAGGAAGATGCCCCGGTATTGGACGGTAGGAGACCCATGCGAGCAACCGGAAGAGGTTATGAAGAGTTCTGAATGGTTGGTGGGGACTACGTCTGCCCACCTTTGAGGACGAGGGAGAAATCGGTCAATATGCACACATTGCAGAAAGAGGGTTTTTAGTGACCTACCAATACCATGGCGAGACACCTGTAGCCAAATGAGTGAGGAATTTCTCTTCAACAAGATAGCATACAAAGCCCACCAAATTGTTCCGAAAGATCATACATCCCGAAGATCGTTCCTCTCTTGTCTGATCCAATAATCACATACGCGCTATCCACTCCAGGAAGCGGATTGTCGACTTCTTGACCTATAAAGGCCTCCCAGAGGCCCCGAATAGAGGATACGTCCAATCCAGTATTATTAACCACTTGGTCGATCAGGGTTGATGTTCCGAGTGTGCCAACGATGATGGCTTTTGAAACATTAGTAGTTGCCTCGGATGCAGTGATGTTAGATAATGCGGGTTTTACTTGTGCGACGAGATTGATGTCGGACACGAAATCTGACGCAGCACGTTGAACGCCGGGCCATTCGTCAGGTGAGATGAAGACTTGGGTAGCGACACCGTTTTGGACGACCGGAAAACTTGATCCATTCGAGGAGAATGACACGCACGTCGTTTGGCCTATCGCTTCGACGTTGATCAATAGGAAAGAACTCAAGAAAAACAGTGGTAGAAGAAGGACAAAGTCATGCATGATTGACGGTCGGTCCTTTCAGATTGAACGACTGCCAGATACTTATAGCTTGTGTCTCTGATATTTCTGTACAATCCAGAGTACTCCATGTATAACGCGACGCGAGGCAGCTGGATATACCTTGTGACACGACCGGACCGCAACTTCAAAGCTATTCCAATAGCTTGAATGAGTTCATGGGAAGGGGAAACTTCGGGGCCGTGACATGTTATCATAGAGAAGGAGGAGAACGAAGTCAGAAGGTCTTTCGATGAGGATCAGGAGTTGATTTCGTTGTTGACTCGAGACTGAGGTGACGATGAGGCAGCGATAGAGAAAAAATAGATTGATTTAAAAGGGTGCAGGAAGGAGGTAATGATACGTAATGTTCGGCGAGGAGGAGTATATCCCGAAAATGTCGTCTACGTAAACGAGCTACGATTTTTTTGGTGACGTTGTATTCGGGCACGAGAGACGAGTACTGGGCCTAAGCAGATATCAGAGTCCGCAAAGAATGGCAGGCATGATTCTCCGGCACTTGGTTTCTTCTACTTGTTCCGTTACAGAATAAGTCGATATGGGATGTTCGAGCCGATTCAAATATGGTGGGGGGTACTGGGATAGGATCATGAATTTTCATGAAGTGACAGGTGCAGGTTTCGTTTGCGGCGTCGATTGCAGTTCAGAAAGTGTTCCAACATCACCAGCGTTGAGCTCGAGCGCGTCGTCCGTGCTTTCGTCGTCTTCAAGGAATTCATGAGCCGGCGGCCCATCATCCTGGCTGAGCCTTATTTGACCCTCGTATCGCGTTATCGTCTTCAACCTGCGCAACATTAAGTATACAGTGTCAGGGCAGCCAAGACTAAATACGTAAACCGCACTGGTGTGATATAACTGCTCTCAAAGCCTCTGCTCTTCTCCAAAGTATGAACAGAGCACAACATGTACACGTCGTCAAGAGGATAATCAATGTGATACTGCCAATTGGCTGTGGCTTTGGTGACGTCTTGGGTTCTGAAAGCGCATTCCTGAGTCATGTATGGAACAATTAGAATGTAGTTCACCTCCTGGAGGTACAGCAACCATGGTTGATACTAGGTTAAATAATGGTGGGAACCAGATTGCCAATTTTAGTTCATCTCCGACGCTTATTAGCGCTGGGGTTGCGAGCGTCGACTCGTAAGTACTCCTGGCCTAAACTTATTCTCTCTATGAGATCTGTTAACAAGTGCCTTGGATGACTTCCTGCAAGGACTGCTTAGTGCTATTTATTAATTCCTTCACTACTGGTTCCCTCAGAATTTGTTCCTTGTGATGCAAGGGAGGAGATCCTTATCCAAATGGATGGAAGGCTATAATGGAAAAGGAAAAGCGCGCATCCGATGGAAGGATAGTAGATTGATGAATTACCCAACGCCCGGTCTGTAGGAACGTCAGTTAATTGCTTGGCTGTGTGATATGCATCGGTCTATGGCACAAGTAACTCTGAGGTGTATATAAGATCCAGACACTGAAACTGAGGACACACTTGCTGGTCGAACAGAAAATCTCCTCTTTGCTGGTCACAGAGAAGATAGCGGTGTATTTTTGCGCCTACTTGCCGTTCTCATCAACAATTTCACGCACCTGTCACCAACCTTTACTCTTGCTATCCCTTGACCCTCCCTCATACCAAAGTACACAACACATTCTCAACTATATTCATCATGCACCGTGCTCTCCCATGTGTGGTGATCACCCTCTTCGGACTACTTTCCATTACATGCGCAATTCCTATCCAGGTTATTCGCCTCATAATACATTCTCTCAGTGATGGCTTCTGAGCTCACCGCGATTTTAGGCTTACACTGGCAGTCAATTGGTTTCTCGCATGAAATCACCTGCATCCGATCCGCAGGTCAGAGTCACGGTTGGGTTCCCCCGAGATCCAGAACACCCACTCCCAGCAATCTTTGACATACAAAAGGGGTCTGCTCCTCCCATGAATGAGTTGCAGAAGCATTCCGATTCGGTCGAAAAAATCACGGATGTCAACAAGAGAGTGCAACAGGTAGTAGTAGGTTTCCTCAAAGACAGGTATCCAGATGTCCAGATTGTTTTTGATCTGAGTCGTCCGTTTCCCAATCTTGAATGGAAAGAGGGGGAGGATATTCGTGTTGATCTTAGAAGAGAGAAGAGAGAGTCTGACCATGTTGTTATTTCTGACTGGTTGGCAACGGTGAAGAGGGTTGGATCCACTTATCGTGGGCGCCTTGTGAAAGCTGAGCTGGGTGCCCTGTACCCTAAGCTAGGAAGTTCTAGCAGCTAGATGGATACGCTGTAGTAAGGATAAGTATACAGGGACTAGCCATATAATGAAAACGCAATAATGCAGATCTACTCACTATTTCAAGGCCAGAAAAACGTCAGAGTAAGGACATGTCGGTGAGTTGAGGAAGAGAAGGGTTTCGATCTCGGAGAGTTAGAGAAAGAATGCACGACGGTGAATTTCGAAATATTATATGTCCTACTATGCATTTGGGCGGCAGAAAGAGATTCATGGTGGAAATAATGGATATACTCGGTGTAGAGGACGTTTCCGAGTCCGACTCGAATGTCTGGCGCGCTATAGGCTCTCTGGTTGATTTAGAATTTAGGTCACCTCCTGGAGGTACAGCAACCACGGTTGATACTAGGGAACCAGATTGCCTATTTTGGTTCATCTCCGACGCTTATTAGCGCTGGGTTGCGTGCTCCTGGAATATGGAGCCGCATTGTACTTTCGCCAGGTCCACACTTATTCTCTCTAATTATATGCGCGCAGTTACTATGGTAGTTGAGGAAGTTCTGATATTCTGAAATTTTTTTTTCCTGTGCGCATTTCTTGTCATATCAAAAATATAATTAGATAGGGAAGTTAGGAGTACAGCACTTGGTCCAGGATAAATCTTCCATGAGCTCCTGAAGGACGAGTGAGACAGCGGACAACGACCGAGGAGAATTTAGGAAGTTCTGAAGATTGGTCACACATATGTCACAGTGGAGCCGTCGAGCGCTGTTGCTCGGCATTGTGGCAGGGCTAGAGCGAAAGATCCATTTGATATGATGATGAATGACGGTCACTTTGCCGCACTACGGCATACACCTAGGTGTCACGCTGGGCAGACCTCCTCATCTTCGCTCACTCATCGAGGGTGCAATTAGACTCTGATCTCTATAAAACTCGAGCTTGATACTCTCAAGAACATGTTGAATCTGGATATATACTCTGATCCCTACTCATATAGCCTATATCTACTGTTCCTGGAGCTTCGGGCAAAATCACGCCTCACTCCCAGTTGTAAATGTTTTTCTTAATGCGTATCTTATGCAAACTTATTATTCAAATTGTACGACGAAGTGAAGTATCAACTAATCAATACACATAAAAAGTCTTGAGTGTGCACACTGGCTTGAATGCGCAGAAATAAGAAAAAACTAGAAATCGGAACTTCCTCATGCCCGGAACTACCCTAACCACCATAGTAGGTGCAGTTTTAGTCTCTAGTAGGTTACACCGGTCAATTAATAATGAGCCAACGGATCCAGCGATTTTCCGTGTTTGGCTGGGAAAACGTCAAACAAGGCTGGCTCTGGCTCTTGTACACTTCATTTACTGTTGTCAGCCCAGCTGGAACTGACTACACCCTACCTCATTAAGTTTTCCTCCCCAATGGACCTCCCGTTATGAGAGGCTTGTGCAATGAACAAACCAAACTTACCCACATGCTTGTGTGATATGCATCGATCTACAGTGCCCCTAGGAATTTGGGCTCCTTGTGCGGAAGCGAGGAGATCCCCATCCGATGGAAGGACGGTAGATTGATGATTGATGAATTACCCACGGCCCGGTCTGTAGGAACGTCAGTTAATGAGGCTGCTTGGCTGTGTGATATGCATCGATCTATGGCAAAAATAATTCCGAGGTGTATATAAGAATCAGACACTGAAACTAAGGACACACTTGCTGGTCGAACAGAAAATCTCCTCTTTGCTGGTCACAGAGAAGATAGCGGTGTGTCTTTACTCCCACTTGCCCGTTCTCGTCAACTGTACGCACCTGCCGCTAAATACTCTTGCTATCCCCCTTGACCCTCACTCATTCCAAAGTTCCTAACACGTTCCTAACCATAACACACGACTAATCATCATGCACCGTGCTCTCCTATGTGTGGTGATCACCCTCTTCGGACTACTTTCCATTGCATGCGCAGTTCCTCTCCAGGTTTTTCACTCATCCTTCCAGTGATGGCTTCTGAGCTCACCGTGATTTTAGGATTACACGGGCACTCAATTAGTTTCTCGCACGCAAGTAACTGCGTCCGAGGCGCCGCTCACGATTACGGTTAGGTTCCCCCGAGATCCAAACAACCAACATGCAGTAGTCTTGACAAAAGACCCTCCTCCTTCCGAGCATAAACCGCCGGAGGATCAACTGCGCGCCTTTCACAAATGGTTTTCCGAAGAACTCAACAAGAAAATTAGACTTGTAGTGACAAACTCTCTCAATCAAAAGTTTCCACAAGCCCATATTGTGTTTGATCCGAGTTTTCCGTTTGAGGATTATGAATGGACTCCCGACAACGGGAGGCCCTTTCATCTTCATCTTAACACAGTGGAGATGATTTCTGGCAAGGCTGTTAGTAGGGATTTTGTGGGAACGATGAAGGAGGTTGGAACCGAGTGCATGGGGTCATTTGTTCGAGATGACCTATCCGGGAACATCCTGTTCCCTACGTCGAAAGAAGTAGAAGATGTAAAGCATTCCCCACTTACTGTGACAAAGGCAGAGAAACATTAGAGTAAAAGGGCATGTCGGCGAGTTGTGGAAAAGAAGGCTTTCGGTCGAGATTTTGTTATATATCGCAGCAGTCTTCCATAATTGCACATCAATTCCTCGAGTCCGTGATTCATTGTATCACAACTTAAACATCGCGAAATTTGACCAGCGAGAAATAAATGAAAGATAAGTAAGTACATGGATTCAAGCTGCCTTCAAGTCATCCCAACGTAATCAATCGATCGCCCGTCAAAATTCAAGTTAGAAAAAGAACCTCAAGATAGAGAAATCGTAAAAAATCAACGAATATTCCCCATGAAGCTTTCCGTCCTCCTCAAATGAAGCTTTCCCCATACATCATACACCTTCAATTTACTCTCCTCTGGAATAGCAAGGATCGCTTTCGTGAAATTCGCGTTCATCACACTACCCATGATAACCTTGTTCGCTGCCGGTAAGGTATATATGTGACGGAGAGTAGGGAAAGAATGCGCGACGATAGAATTCGAAGTATCATATGTTCTACTACGCATTTGGGTAGCAGAAAGTGTCATGGGGGAAAGAGTGGATATACTCGGTGTTGAGGACGTTTCCGAGTCAAACTCGATGTCTGGCCCGCTCGGGGCTCTCTCGTTGATACCGTGGACGGTGATCATCTCCTTGCAGTGAGGAGAAAAATGCAGCCCGGTAATACGGGACCCGAGCTCAAGTTTCCCTGGGTTGAGCGCATTCGAACGCGAATCCGACGTATCAATGTCCCATAGCCGAAGAGTCCCATTGGCATCGCCTGTTCCAAGTAATTTTGGTTGCCAGGGACACCAGTTGACCACCTACATATGAAGAACGCTTAATGAACACACCACACAAATAGAAGAGACGAATCATCGACTGAGAAACTCACGGTAACCGAAACCAAATGTTGAATTTTCTTCCTCCGTTGGACAAATTCTCCCACATCGAGAGGAACCTTCTCTCTATTGTCCCAGCAGTAAACCACTCCGCTTTCATCCCCGCTCGCGAGAAGTTTTCCTGGCTCGTTCCACGCCAAGGCCGTAATTCTAGACTGGTGTCTGTTCAACTTCCGAAGGTCACTTTTCATCTTGAACGTAGCTTTAGCTGTCGCAGCATTGGCTGTCGTCGTCGGTGTTGACATCGCAATTCGTGTATCATAGAACCTAAGGGTTCCTTTGAGCCCTCCAACTGTAAGCACAGATCCATTAAACTGCATTGCCCCGACGCCTTTCGTTGACCAACTAGCCGTCATCTTCTTCGCGCGCACATCCCAGAGCTGGATGATGCCCTTGGTAGTAGAGATAGCAAGGACATCACTGTTTTGTGCTCCACCGCACTGTAAGAGTTGAAGGTTTCCGTCCTTGTCCGGAAGCTTGAACAGCTGTCCAATGTCTTCGTTGGTCTGCATGTTCTTGAAGTGAACGCGGTTTCCACGGGTAAAATATAAAACACTTTTTGATGAGCATGTGAGGGGAAGCGAAGCAGGTAGCGGGGCCTCTGCTGGGGCGTCGGGCGTAGATGAGACAGGAGTAGGAGTAGTGGGAACAGAAAAATCAATAATTGTTTTCGAGTCGCGAAGATTGTACTTGGCAGACATATCCGGATAATTTGTCGAACTAGTCGACTTTAGTGAGGACGAGGACGCGCTCCGTACTAGTTCTGGTTTACTGTAGCTCGATGGAACGACATACGGGCTAGGACTAGCGTGTCTTCCGTCTTGAGTGAACGATGAAGAACTGCCAGCGCTCAGAGGTGCAGAAGTCAGAGCTTGGAATTCCTCTTCCAAAAGACTCCGAGTAGGCTTTGGCAGCCGAGAGCTATGAGGCTAAGGAGGATAAATAAGATGAGAAAATCTGAAATGACGCGACGGGCACGGACTCACGTCGGGGTTGATGATAGACAAGGGTTGTCCGAGTAAAGCACTAGAGATGGAACTAGTCCTACGCAGACGCTTGCGCTGTGGTATAATAGTAGAGAGCAGCTCTGTTGTATCACTGGCGTCTGACAGTTGTCGTTTTCGACCAGCACTGAGGGACCCAGCGATAGAGCTTTCCGCGTTCACGTCCGTCATCGTAAAAAAAAGCGTCGCGTCGAGTGATCAACGCGTAAATTCAAGAAATCAGGAGATAGAGTTAGCAGTAAAAGATACCCTGAGGTCGTCAAAGGTCGTGAGTCGTGTAGTCAGAATGTGGATGGTGTTGATGATGATGGAAAGAGTTGGGCAAATTCGGGTTCGGAATTTCAGGCGGAACGCGGTACCAGGTCATGTGACACATGTCTCACCTTATCGCCCAGCTTATGACGTACTCTGAGTCTCGACCCCTATTCACATTTCAAGTACCGGCCCACTTTTGTACGTTTACAAAGCAGCTAACATTTAAACGTGGAAGTGAACAAGTAAGTTGAGAGAAGTCAGCAAAGCGGGCTTCTCAGCGGACGAGATAAGATAGGCGATGAGAGCCATGGGTTGGTTGGGAACGATTTTTTGTCAGCTTGAGGGTTTTGAGATGGCCATGGGGTTACAACCTGCGTGTTGGTGCAAAGAGATGAGATGAGATGAGATAAAAAAGCATGTAGTCCTCCAAATCACCACTTTTGACATAGAACTTCCACCGAACGTTCCGGCACTGTATACATGTCCAATTCTCTTTAAATAATCTCCACAAAACTATGCAGAGGGCAGTAAGCGACTGGTTCATAAAAAAGTTCAGCTGTATGTATAGGGCAAGTTGATTATTATTAGAACATTTGCTTGCTAGCTCCGTTATCAGACGATACATGATTGTCCCATCCTATCAGTGTAGGTCCTCGCATCGTTTGCGAATACGAAGGTTTGAAGTTACTTTCGCGAGAAATCAGAGCGCTTATTTGAATGGTATAGTGTAGCGGATCGGTCCGCTACGGTTTCCATCCGGGCCGAGCTAGGGTAACAAGGTCCTAGAAGCGGGGGATTGGGCTATGTACTGTGACAGATGGCTACTAAATGGGACAGGATAGTCCAACGGTTCGCTGCGTGCAATTCCAGCGTGTTCCATTTTAGTCAGCATCGTTACATATAGCCACCCTATGACGGTTCACCTTCTTTCACCACCACGGTGACGATGTCAATATTTAGGTCCCGACCCAGCAAAAACTCTAACAACTCTAGCTCTCCGGTGCCATCTACATCCAGTGGCACGAGCTCTCAGCCTCCTACTGGCCTTCCTACTACTGACAAACCAAGCTCCTCCCTTATTGCGAACTCCTTCCGCAGACTTCAACCTCACATACGACCATCCAGACCTTTAATCTTCTCTAGATGGAGCTCACCAAGTATTCCTCATAGCGGCTGGGCATGTGAAGACTTTATGGTCGGGGTTGGGATGATGATAATTCAACCTTCGACAAAGAAAATGGTTATTTTGTATGATCATTCCAGACCCGGATGTTTCTTTCTTCCAAGAGGAAGGAAAGATATTGGAGAGACGTTACAGGAGGCGGTGCTCAGAGAAGCGTATGAGGAGGTGAGTACACGGAGTACATCTCCACTTTCGATTCTCATCTCCTTCGTAGTCCGGATTCAACGTCGAATTTCTTCCACTATACAAATTTACTCGCCAACCCACCCCGCCTGCTCAGCGTGCAGCAGGCCTGAAACCAGATACTGAACCCATCTATATGACTGCACGAAAGTGGGGACCGAAAGTTCGTCAGGACAAAGTAATCGATACTGGAGGCGAATATTTTGTTTCTTGGTTCATTGGTCAAATACCTGAGAATCCGGTGAGCACCTACTCACTTTGAGCTTGGATCTCAGAATGCAATCTTCGTCAAACATTCGTTCGGTTGAGATTCCTGTTCGCGATTTTAAACATGTGTCTGTGAACAGGTTCATCACAAAGGCGTCGGGATGCCTGACGAACAAGGCTTTCAATCATTCCTCGTTTCCTTCGATGAGGGTCTACATCTTATCAACCCCGAAGAGAGACCGGTAGTTCAGTATGCACTTAATGTGTATCGACAACATACGAGCCTAGTCGAAGAATTTGCGCTGCTCAAAGCTGCAGGAGCTGAGGAGATAAAGGGTTCGGAAGGACGTATACCAGCGGAAGCTGAAGCCTCATGTTCAGGCTCTGGTGGATAGGTTCGAACGCTTTCTGATGGTTTTAGCCCAAAGCTTAGTGCGCCATGTTTTTCACCTAGTGATGACAAGACTCCATCGAGATCTCATTACACCTCTTACTTTTGGACTTTTTCTCTTTCTTTGGAATCATTCACAATCCGGATTGTAAAACATGTATGTACCTTCATATTTTCGCGTCGTTGTAAGTTGGTTGTCGAATGCAAAAACTCAACGAATTTTGTGTATTTCCTTGATGGTCATCGTCAGCGAAATCTTGTTCTCCAAATGCAACATCAACATAGAGCGGGCTCGGAGAAGGCCATATAAGCTCGTTTAAGAAAAAGACGGGACCGACACTATCTCCTCTGCCTACTCCTAGCTTGATTGGATCCAATAACCGGTCTCCTCTATGATGTTATTCTCAGAGGCCTGAGGCTGAACATATAATACCCTTATGCAATGTTAAGTGATTGTAGAGAGCCTTTACCTCTATGTTGTTCCCTTTGAAGTAGAATCCTTACTAGTACTGCACTCTTTGCATGATTTTGTCAATAAAATTTGGACGTACTTCTTAACGTGCTATATAGCCTGTAGTGATTCGGAGGGGACGCCGGCCGAATGGAACTGACAACTCCAGTAACCCTCACACGCTCTTTTATCTCATCTCATCTCTTCGCGCTGACACGCAAGGTTGCGATCCTGTCTCAAAATCTATCTCAAGCCGACAAGGAAATCGTAATGTTTCTCGATTATCAAAGAAATTCTAATCACTACTCAAAGATTTCAGTGAACCAAAAGCCACCACTATACAGGATATCAACCGTCTCTCGATAACTAATGCTCTCACTCTCCTACCAGCTTCTCTGCTATTTCTTCTAGCTCTTTTACTTGTTTTTGAAGAGGACGCACTGGATTTGGGGCAATGATCTTGCTTGATCTTCCATCATCACTGTTCTGAACATACCCGGGCGTTATCATCGCATCGCGCGAAACACCAGAAATACTCGACCTAGGATGGTATGCGTTTTGGTGCATATAACGTTGATCAAGACCAGAATCGGGGGGGAAAGAGGTGTCCGAAACTGTTCGCCAGCGCAGCTCAGGGACCTGAAAAGCAGTCCGATATCCTGGGTGCAGGGGATTGTAATACTTGGTGTTTGCATTGTGCAGAACACCAGATGTGCTTGATTGCTGACGATGATGACCACAATTAGGAAGACAGGAGCCTGAACCTGTCTGCCGCCATGATAGACAAGGCGCATTTCGGAATCCTGGGTTCCGCGGGTCGTAATGCTCGTGTACATGGTGCGGAACACTGGATGTGCTCGACCCAGAAAAGTATCTCGGTTGTTGTTGTTGAGCTAATTGTCCATAATGTCTCGAATTAGCAAAGCGGGAGTTCGAACCTGTTTCCCAACCCGACAGTTGAATGTTGGGCCGAAATGAGGGCTGCAGATCGTTTTGGAATTTCAGTTGTTGCGGTTCATACCCGTTGTGATGGTTTTTATCCTGGAAACCAGAACATTGGTGATGTGCCATGGCCAAGGTAATTCAGTTGCTACTCACCTTTCTCCTGCAATAGATAGCACATTCATTGTTATCCATTACTAGAGGAAGAGCACGTCGTGTAGAGGATGAACTCTTCGACTCAAGGGCACGTCGTGTAGAGGATGAACTCTTCGACTCAAGAGCACGTTGTGTAGAGGATGAACTCTTCCTCGAATCAAGTTTGAAAAGTAGCGACATGATGTTGTTACGCCGGAAAGGTTGGTCTTTTTATACCCTCAAAGCTGGAGTAAATTGTGGGTTGATGATCAACCAACAATGACTGGGTTTTCACTGACTCGTCCAAGATCCAAGGTGTGAATTTGTATGATTGGGTCAATATACTTGCAATGCGCGTCCGTCGTGTTAGCACTGGCTTCTTCTAGGAAAGGGAATTCTACAGCCCTGAACATCGTATTTGGTATTCATCGTCCAACACGTCGGTAAAACCGCTTTGACCTTTTGCCACGAAATCATTGAGATATCTCGAATTTTTGTTAGGTTTCCACTACCCCAAGCTTACTACACTCAGCTATCATATCGGGCATGTAATTTCTCTCACCAATGCCTTGCGCCCGTGCCACATTTTTGCTCGCCCACATTCCTTCTTTGGGAGCGCCTCGATAACGAGGGCAAGCATAGTAGTCATTCAATATGAATGCGGTCATCGTGGCAATTCATTACAGGTATGAAAACTATCTATTCCCACCTACATGTCGCGCTCATACCACATCTTTCCTTGAAGATGTCGATGTCGATCTTGAAGTAGGAAATAAGCGGTATGTGTTTGTCATTTAATTCTGAGACCTGTTGTAGGGAGTTGCTTTGATGAAAAAATTTCCTGAATGCAATGGATGATGGAGCGGCCAAGGTTCTTACGGTCACCTCATGGTCTCTGAGGTCAATCCGAATGATAGACAGGAATCGAAGAACCAGATTTGGCGATAATCAAGGGTTCGGAGGAAGTCGACAGTGTTGTTGAGGGCTTGGCCCTTGTATTGTGCGTCGATATATCCTGTAAGTCCCTGAGCTCGTGGGGAGTTTGTAAATTTCCTTTTGACTGGTGCCCAGCTGACTCGGACACCAACGTCAAATTTCAGGTCCTCAGTAACTTCAGGGATGGGAGGCAGGATGGCACTGTTGCTCGCCATTCTGGTTTCAGGATTCTTGGGTGTTTATTTCAGTCTTTGATTTCGTCTTTTGGCGTTATCTACCAGCGGGCGGGGCCCAGACGGTGTATGCGCCACCTCTTGCCTTCCTCTACATGTACCTTCATATCTTCGTGTTGTTGTAAGTTGGACGTCGAATGCAAAAACTCGACGAATTTTGCGTATTTCCTTGATGGTCATCGTCAGCGAAATATCATTCCCCGCAAATGAAACATCAGCATGGAGCGGGTTCGGAGAAGGATACATACAAGCTCATTAAAAAAAGACGGGACCAACGCTATCTCCTCTGCCTGCTCCTAGCTTGATTATATCCGTAATTGGTCACTGCTCCGACGATGTTATTCTCAGAGGGAACATGTCAAAAGTACCATTATAGAATGTTAGCTCCTGAGTTCGAGAGTATATAGTGCTTGTATACATAGAACCTTTATCTTTATGTTGTTCCCTTTGAAGTACTACTTATGTAGTGCTGCTCTTCGCATGATTTTGTCAATCAGATTTGGATGTAAGTACTTCGAAACGTAAATTGAACTAATTCGGAAATTCGGAGACACCGGCCGAATGGAACTGACAACTGCAGTAACCTCACACGCTCTTTTATCTCAGCCATCTCATCTCTTCGCGTTGACATGCATTGCAAGGTTGCGATCCCGTCTCAAAATCCATCCCAAGCCTACAAGGTTGCGGAAATTGTGTAAGTTTCTCGATTATCATTCTAATCATAATCATAATCGAGAAACTTGAAGATTTCAGTGAACCAAAAGCCACCACTGTACAGGATATCAACCGTCTCCCGAAAAATAATGCTATCACTCTCCTACCATCTTCTCTGCTATTTCTTCTAGCTCTTTTACATGTTTTTGAAGAGGACGCACTGGACTTGGGGCAATGATCTCGCTTGATCTTCCATCATCACTGTTCTGAACATACTCGGGTATTATTATCGCATCGCGTGAAGCATCAGATATACTGGACCCAGAATGGTATGTGTTTTGTTGACTATAATGTTGATCAATACCAAGATCGGTAAAAAAGGAGTCGGAAGCTGTTCGCCAACGCCACAGCTCAGGGAGCTGAAGAGCAATCCGAAATTGTGGGTGCAGTGGATTGTAATAGTCGGGGTTCGCATCGTGCATAACACCGGATGTGCTTGATTCAGAAAGATATGTGTAGTGTTGAACTGATTGCTGACGATGATGACCAAAATTGGGAAAACAGGAGTTTGAACCCGTCTGCCAACATAATAGACAAGGCACATTTCGGAATCCTGGGTCCCGCGGGTCGTACTGCTCGTGTACATGGTGCGGAACATTGGATGTGCTTGATCCAGAAGAATATGTGGGTTGTTGAGCCGATTGCTCATAATGACTCGAATTGGCAAAGCAGGAGTCCAAACCTGTTTCCCAACACGACAGTTGAATGTTGGGCCCAAATGGGAGCTGCAGGTTATTTTGAAATTCCAGTTCTGGCGGGTTATAATCCTCGTTGTTACTGTTTTTATCCTGGAAACAATAACATCGAGTATTAGATGTCATGGCCAAGGGAATTCAGTTGGTACCTACCATAGGCTTGCAATGGATAAAATATTCATTCATGGACTTGTCCAATACTGACATGTTCTCTTGTGTTTCCTGGTGCAGAGGTATTCTTCAATTCTGTGAGTTCGAAAAGTGATGTTATTACGCCACGAAGGTTGGTCTTTTTATACCCTCAAAGCTGGAGAATGACTGGGTTTTCACTGACTCGTCCAAGATCCAAGATGTGAATTTGTATGATTGGGTCAATATACTTGCAATGCGCGTCCGTCGTGTTAGCACTGGCTTCTTCTTCTAGGAAAGGGAATTCTACAGCCTGCCAGTGAACATCGTATCTGGTATTCATCGTCCAACACGTCGGTAAAACCGCTTTGACCTTTTGCCACGATCTCGTTGAGATATCTCAATTTTATTTAGGTTTTCACTAGGTCGAGCTTACTACACTCAGCTATCATCTCGGGTATGTATTTTCTCTCACCAATTTCTTGCGCCCGTGCCACATTATTCCTTGCGCCCGTGCCACATTTCTGCTCGCCCACAATTCCTTCTTTGGGAACGCCTCGATAAAGAGGCAAGCATAGTAGTCATTCAAATGCGGTCGTCGTTAATTACAGGTATTAAAACTATCTGGTCCCGCCTACATGTCGCGCTCATACCACATCTTTCCTTGAAGATGTCGATGGAGATCTTGAAGTAGGAAATCAGTGGTATGTGTTTGTCTTGCCCAGTCGTTGGATAATTTTCAGCTATTTGTCCGAAATCCAGCTCTTGGATTTCGTCAACACCTATGTTAGCCCACATAGACACAGAGTAACAATACTCGGCACGGACTGTGGTATGTAAGATATATCATCATCTGCCTTTCACCAGCCCTACCTGCCCCCATCATCACGTCGACTCGGGCATTTATCGCTTATTGTTGAAGTTTGGATTGAAATGTCTTTCACTGCCCTTCGTTTATCCCTCTCCACCGCCTCTTCCAGCGCAAAAACGGACTCGGAGTCAGTTTCCCATGTGTCCGTCTCTCACTCTCCCTGAAGAGAATGGGACGAGCGAATGAATCTACACCTATTGAACAAGACTTCGGGTTCACGTTCTATACTCTCAAATTATACTCTCAAAACCGAGCAAAAAGCATCATTCTAGATCTTCCGTTTTATGCTACTCGGAATTGACAACCTCATTTTTTTAAATGTTATTCGTGTCTTATCGTCGAGGATTGCTCTTACTTCTGACTTTCGCGCTTGGCTGCTTGACAGGGACAGAACATTTCACGCAATGGTTCTTCACCGTTTTTTTCACTCTTTTCCGTTCAGCAGCAGCTTCTGGATCCTCTATATTTTCGTTGTCCATTTACAGCTCGAACAGAAGAAGGAGACGATACAAAACTCGATCATAGGTGAGCTTGAATCAGCAGAGCCCGCCACTAAGGTTTGATACACCGTACGCTGGCTGATAGGCGATCCAGAAAAGTAGGGCCTCTCCTAAACCCTGACTTCCCAGTAGTAGGATAGCGAAGGTGGAAGTTGAGAGTATCCTCACTGAGTATATATCGTAGCGATTCTTTCGAATATTCACAAATGAATCATTAGCCCTTGGATCTAGATACAGTAGGTACATCGTGTTGGCGTGAACTATAGAGCATCGTCTAACATACAAAGCATGAGTTTCCGGGGTACTTTTGCGAAAATCGAGACATAAGCGAATCTTTGAGGTCTGCAACAGGACGTGAAATGCGTTGAGTGGTGGGAAGGAACATTCTAATCGGAGCTGGCAGGAGTACCAATAACTCCCTTCTCCAAATCTCCATCATCTCTATCAGCAAGTGCCGGTGGCGGTTCCGACTTTGGTACAGGAGGTGCTACCGCAGGCGGCGTAGGTGTGAACCAAAACACAGGATACCTCCTCTGGACATTATTCACAAGCAAGGCAGATATCAGAACCAGGGTCGACGAAAGCAATACGACAGGGAGGTAATACCAACCCATGACATACACCTCCGGACTGACAGCTGCGAGGAGAGCAGTCGCACCGGCAGGTGGATGGGTCGTTGTGGTCATTTGCATCAAGACAATGGCGGTAGCGGAGGAGAGGGAGCCAGCGAGCCAACGAAGTTGATCGAGGCGTTGCTCTGTAGGAAGAAGACCGAAGAGTTTGGTTATGCAGACACCTGTGAGGGCGCTGATGAAATGTCCACCCATGAGAGCTCGAGGTTGGGCTAGTGGGGCTTCGATTGCACCGTAGCAGAGTACGGCGGACGCACCCTGATCAGATGAGGAAAGAAAAAAAATCAATGAATAGATGAAAATTGAGTAGATTTGGGTTGACATACATAACTGGCAATGATAGAGGGTACGTCGCGCTGTAGAAAGTAATGCGAGTGTCCAAAGATGGCTTGGAGGACAGAAAGGCCACCAAAAGCACCGATGAAGGACCAGATCCAGATGATATAGTCAGGTTGTTTGGGAACAGGACCAGCGCGGTAACCAAGCCAGTGTGAGATCCAACGAGGGAGTCGAGCAAGACGATTCGGACGAGGGGAGGTGGAGGTCATCTTCGGAGAGAATAATAATGCCTGACAGAAAATCTTGAGCCCGCATGAGCTTTATGAATGTTGGATGTTAAAGTTGATGGAACCTGAATAGAACAGTCATGCTGCGTGACATTCGTGTTAGATAAATTTTGTTGTCGATCGGGAGCTGCTTGTGTAACAAAAGTATTTCATTCCGGAGATTCCGGAGACACATTAGCGGGACAAGAATTTTCCAAGCTTTTTGGGACTTTTGGTTTTGTTCCTTCTGAATTTTACTGGCTTGTATGTCAAAGCTCTCCTTCACAAACTCAAAAGCCAAGCTCAAAAAGCACAGTGAAGATGGGACCAAGGTCAAAAAAATGCAAAAGCTTGATGGCTGTCTTTCCTCTTGTCTTTCTACCCGCTCCTGGTTCTTCGATGCCATTAAACTGTCATCGGATCTTCGAAAGCTGAGTAATCCGGGATTAATTCGGGATCAAATATATGCCCTTGTTTGGCAGAAAGCTGGCCGGATGACAGACAGAGGTAAAGACATGAAAACGGGAGAGAAAAAAACGGGACGATGAGTCGGTTGCCGCGACTCACGCGCACGTGCATATTAACGTAGGATCAATGTCCCAGCTTGTCAATCGTTCCCGTTCGCACTGGGCGTCCCTCAGGCCTGAAGAAGGGACAATTCAACTCTGTAGCTTACTCCGATTCATCGTCAACTCATCCTGGTCCTTGCTGGTCATTTGAGCTGTTTCTCTCGCATTCAAATCCATGGACAAAGTACTGTCATGCTTGGGGTTTGCAACCCACATCTCTCAAATCTGGACTCCGCAATCGTTGCGGGAAGGATCATCCATTGTCCAAGCCCTGAGCCTGAAAATCATCGACACTTGTCAGTTTACGGAGCAAACGACCTTAATTCTCGATCCGAATCGTCGACATTTTGTTCAAAGGCTGTTCGATAATGGCATTAGACATGACTTGCAATGCGCAATCATAGCGATTCTCATAGCACTCTACAACAGAATCCATACAGTTGAGTTAGAACATTCTGTTCCTGTACGCATCGTCCGTTATTTCCTTGCGGCCCAAGGAAAAACTCTGTCGAAACTCTATGGCTTTGGGTAGGTTCACTCAAAGGTATATAAACGAGTCAAATCGCTCGTTCTATCTTCATCTTGAAACCTATGGATTTCACAACAAACACCACCCAGCCACCTGCAGCTTTCCACCTTGTGATCGAAGATCTGGTTTTGCAGTCAAAACCAGTGTCTGTGGTCATCGCCGCAGCAGCGATTGTGGCTGCTGTATATCTCTTTTATTCGCCCTTTGACTCTTCGTTGGTCGACAAAAATGGGAACGGCATCCCCGCTGGCCCAAGAGGTTCGTATTTCCCTATTCCCAACCCTTGAAGGCTAATATCCTCCTTGCTGCTTCGTCCATCAGGTCTCCCCGTTGTCGGTGAGTGTTCACATACCGACTTTACTCTGGTAACAGCTGATTTTCTTCACCAGGATCCTTCCCTTTCCTAACTCAATATCCTGAGCTCACGCTCGACTATTGGGCCAAAAAATTCGGTGACATGTATTCTATCTGGCTAGGAAACCAGCTCTTTGTCATCGTATCCAGCCCTGCCATCGTCAAGGACCTCATCGTAACCAACGGTGCCGTCTTTTCCTCCAGGAAGGAAATGTTCATCAAAAGCCAGACTGTCTTTGCTGGTCGTGGTATTACAGCGACCCCGTACAATGACCGATGGTGAGTTTGTGTACAGCACCCCTTGAGCATAGGTAGTTAAACATCGTCAATGATCTAGGCGCAAGCATCGTCGTATTGCGACAGGCTGGTTGAATCAACGTGCAGTTGACAGCTACACCCCTATATTAGACCGAGAAGCCACTGTACTTGTTAAAGCTATGTACCAAGAGAGTAAAGCCGGTACAGTTCCTATAAATCCGCAGGTAAGTTGGTTCAAGGAATTTCTCGGATTTAAACACTTATTCATATATTGTAGCCTCATGCAGGTCGCGCCTCGTTGAATAACATGTTATCTATTGTTTTTGGTTTCCGCACCGACAGTATTTACCATCCATTGGTCGGCCAAGCACTCAAGCTTAGTCGCGAATTTATGTGAGCGATCACTTCCTTCTTTTTCTCAGTGTCAATGGACCGCCCTCGGAGAGAGACATAGTCTAATATACTATCCACTAATAGGAACAGCACTGGTCCCATGTCAAACCTCATTGATTTCATACCTTTCTTACAAAATTTCCGAACACCCATGCGTGTACGTGGTGAGAAGCTCCACCAGGGTCTCGTCGAAACGTATGGGGGTTTCATCAAGGACATCGAACATAAGATACAGATGGGTGTCAATGTCCCTGACTGCCTCGCAAAGACTATGGTCGATGCAAAAGGAGAGGAACAGTTGGATCATCTGGATATGGCTATACTTGCATCGGCATTTATGATTGGTGGTGTTGAAACGGTATGTACTATAATCCTGCGCGCTTGTCATGGTTGATGATTACTCTTGGTTTCTGTAGACCGCGGCGATTATGCAATGGTTCTCGGCGCTCATACCTGCTTACCCCGAGATCCAGAAAAAGGCGCAAGAGGAGTTGGACAGAGTTGTCGGAAGAGATCGTCTACCTACTGTTGAAGATGAGAAGGCAAGTGACCAATATCGCCATCCATAACTGATATTGATTCCTGATAATGTAGAACCTTCCTTACTGCCATGCTATCATTAAAGAGGTTCGATGTCAAATCTACATTAATAGAAACTCCTAGCTAATGTCAATTTGTAACAGGTCGAACGATGCCACAACCCTTTCTGGCTGGGCACTCCCCATGTTGCCAGCGAAGATTTCACATATAGAGGCCAGTTTATCCCGAAAGACACTGTCGTGGTATTGAACACCTGGACGATGCATCATGATGCTTCTCGTCACCCCGAGCCAGACAGTTTCAGTCCTGACCGTTATATCAATGACAGCCTTACCTCTGCTGATAGCGCGAACTTGACGGATCCGTATCAGCGCGACCATTGGATGTTTGGTGCTGGGTATGTGCATGCCAACTTCTCCTTTTGATCGTGGTTTGACTTTGACTCTTGATTGTCTACATAGTCGACGGATCTGCCCCGGGATGATCGTAGCAGAGCGCGAGATTTGGTTGACTATTTCTCGAATGTTGTGGGCGTTCACGATGGAGTCGTTGCCAGATGAGCCTATTGATCTTAAAGAGTACGATGGTCTCTCTGGAAGATCACCTGTCCCGTTCAGGATAAACCTTATCCCTCGTCATGATAAGGTCGCGCAAGTGTTGGGATTGGAGGAGGTTCCTGCGTAGAGTTAGTCGTATATACAGTATAATCAAAGGGTTTTATAATTCTCTGTAATCGCTTCATGTACGCGCTATATATGTGTTTCTTTAATGAATGACAGTCAGCCTTTGAACGTACGTATCGATCGCATCAAGGATTCTGCTCGGAATACGAACTGACCTGCCCTCAATCAAAAATTTCAGTGATGTAAAACTTGATGGCCGCGAGTAAAATTTCTCGTTTCTGCCTTCAACCTGCCCACCCAGCGACTTTCCCTGTACTTA
This sequence comes from Lentinula guzmanii, assembly GCA_027919855.1. Taxonomy (NCBI): domain Eukaryota; kingdom Fungi; phylum Basidiomycota; class Agaricomycetes; order Agaricales; family Omphalotaceae; genus Lentinula; species Lentinula guzmanii. The sequence goes on from JANVFO010000019.1 coordinate 244,460, forward strand.
TTGTTTCCTTTCTGGCATTGGGCCACACATATATAGCTTCCTCGTCGGCGTTTTAATAATTGCAGTCCATTCGAACCACAGAACGATGGAAATCCAGATCTTGGGTGCCTCGGCAGCACCGACACTGACCTTCTGACCTCCCACTCGAATTGGATTTTCTGCTTCCCTCCATGCATTGCGCTACTTTTAACAATCTCTATCAATTCTTCTCCTTTCCCATATAGTCTTCATCAACTGCTCCATACAGTCGAGTTCCTTATTTCCCAAGATATTAAAAATATCCCCTCATATTCACTCCCTGCTCGACTTGATTCACATTCGAATAGGGAGTTGCTAATGGAGGGGAAGATCGTCCAGTCGCTTGAGCGATGTAGGCATTTATTTCGGCGGGTTTGTTGAATGGAAATTTAATTTTCGTTTGGTCGAACGTTCGCCTTACGAGGTGCCTTACATTTTTTGTTGTGGTTTTTCTTTTCACCCTGCGTTTACCCTGTACCCGTTGCAAATAAGAAAGCAATCTAATGTGTATTCTGTTGTCAATGATGCACTAGTGCATGAGATTGTTTTCGTTTCTTAAGTAGAGGATTCGGGTCTGGCAAAAGATTTGTCGTGTGCAGGACACAAACTTCTTCGGACCGAATTTTCTCAGGCTCTTCGGAGGGTCGGACCGATATTTCGGGGACCAAAATCAAATTCTATAACCTTTACGACTTACTGTTACGGCGAAAATCCCTCGTGTCACCTCAATGGCCTCGTCCAGCTCGAAGAGCCTCTTGAGGCAGCGAGCTACTCCTTCCATCGACGACAATCACGTTCATAATGAAGCTGAGGAACCAAAAAATGACAATAGAGCAAAACGCGAAATTGTTTGGGGAAAAACGCCTAGTGGCGAAGGTGCATCTCTCATTCATGAGCTGTTTGCGACTCTTCACTAACTTGCCGAGCAGTCTTTCGTGTCCCGACCACACATGACGTGCTGACATTGTTCAATCCGGCCTATCCAAAGAGTCATTTCGACATTCTAAGCTTGACTCTTCTTGGTTCACAAATCATCTTGTACTTCATCTTCCCTAGAAACGTCTCTCAGATATTCTTTCTACTATACTTCATCTTTTGGCGAGCTGCGTATGATGCTGGACTCGGATGGGTGCTCACCAAGCAGAGTAAACGCAAATGGATCGAGAAGCAGGTTCAAAAGTTCGGTTGGTTAGATGAAAAACGGCGTCCAGAAGTAAGGAACTGGGTCCGTGCTCAGTTGGCAGGGAAGATGGGGAAGGATTACTCGTTTGATGTACGTCTTTTGGTTTCTCATTCATAGGGTAACGTTTCTTCGAATCCTGTTATACTTACTGAAACTTTTACTCAGGAACTTCCCGTGGAATATAATACCTGGCTGCTTTTCCGACAAGCTGTAGACATCATTTTATTGAAGTAATGCTTCTAATTCCTCCACGTTGTCGAAGATTCCCGCTAAAGCCTCTTTCGTTTCTTCGCCATCATCAGTGACTTTGTAGCTTATTGCATGTTTGCATTCGCGTGTTTCCGCGTTCCTGAAGGCCTCTCCAATTTCGTCCACGTAATGAGGTATGTTCGTCTGATTTCATACGCGTCCACGTACATACGCTGACGTTCAAGCATTTGTTTCATTTAGATGGATCGGAGGCTTGGCGCTCATTGGGTTTAATCTCTGGGTTAAGACAGAAGCTCATGCCGTCGTGAAAGATTATGGTTGGTACTGGGGTGATTGTTTCTTCCAACGTGGTGCCCTGGTTTTCGATGGAGTCTTCGAACTGGCTCCTCATCCTATGTATTCCGTTGGTAAGTTTATCCATCACATCTTCCCTTTGAACCCTTCTTAATTACTTGTCTCTTCTTTTCAGGTTACGCGGGATACTACGGCCTCTCCCTCATCGCCGGAAGTTACGCGGTCCTTTTCGTCAGCCTCGCGGCTCACGCCGCACAGTTTGCGTTTTTGGTCTTTTTCGAGAATCCTCATATCGAACGACTATACGGACAACGTAAAGCCATCGCGAAACGTACTCCATTAGCGGTGCAGTCTTCCACCAACAAGTCAGTGCCTAGTGGGAATTATGCTTCGGAAGTTGAGGAGAGCGATGTCGAGTTGACCACCCCTTCTGTTACCGAAGGAGAAACTGCTACTGATACAGACCTGGAAACCCAGACGGAAACTGAGATCGAAGGAGAAGGGAACCACATCGGTCTTGTCTTCGAGACCAAAACTAGATCGAGCTCTACTCCGAAAACTAGTAGGAATGGCAATGGTCGCGTAAGCCCCAGAAGTCCGCGAATCAAAAAGTCGTCCAGCCACAGACAACAGGCTTCCACTGCCAGCTCTTTATCTATCAGCAGTGCTGGGGACCTATCTTCAAAAAGTCGAAAATCAATCTCCCAGCATGATCTTTTAAACAAATATTTCAGGCGTGATATGGTCATTTTCCGAAATTTGGATGCTTTGCGGTTTGTCTTGGTTATAATTTCGGGCAAGGTTGTAACTTTCGAGCTCATGTGATTGTTCTGACAGTGCTCCGGACGCGCTTCTCATTGTACTGATCATCTACGCAACCCTTTTCACCCTTTTACCCTCCTCCGTCTTTACATCTCACTCCTCTCTCGTTGCGGTCCACTTCATCCACGCCCTCGTCTGGTGCCTATTTCATGTCTTTGGACTTGGGTTGCTCCTGCGGGCGCAAAGCGAGAACAAATTTCTAGTCAAGCATTACATGAAGAATTATCATTACACCTTTGGAAACGAGGAAGGTGCCAAGGGTGCGATTGTCGAGGCGTTTTCAAACTTCAAGGCAATATATAATGCAAGCCTTTGCATGACTTACGGTGGGTTTCCAGGAACAGTTAAATACTTAGAAGATTGGCTAATTTTCCTGAGTTTGCAGTGTCTTTTCTTGGACTTGTTTGGCGTACATACTCCATCCCTTCGAACTGGACTGTTGGTGTTGAATTGTTGCGCCACACGTTGGGAGCGGTCAGCTTTTTTTTGATTTGCTCGGCTAACGAACAATTGCTGAGGCTATGATCCAGGTGCTGGTCGGTTTACACGTATGGGCAACCTTTGAATCTTATGAAGTGTTGGGTGTATTTGGTCAATTTGACTTTTCCTGAACTGGAAAAATAGCTTACAATAGTGTTATACACCATACAGGGTGGTTTTTCGGTGATTTCTTCATGGAGGAATTCCCTTCTCATCTGGAGTATTCGGGGATTTACCGGTGAGTCGAGATCTATCCTATTTCCACTGTCTGTAACTTAGCCTCCAACGTAGCTACCTCAATAATCCAGAAATGATGGGTGGTGCCGCGTGGTTCGGTCTCGGTCTGATCAGCGGCAGTAAGCTTGTCTTTTGTCTTGCAGTCATCAAGCACCTGGGACATTGGTGGTTCGTCAGCAGCGTCGAAAAGTACGTCGTGGATTCTCAGGTTTTCCCTTGATAAATCACTCACGATACCCGCATAGCCCACACATGACAAAACTGTATGGCGATTCCTTACGCAAAGAGGCAGGTTTTGTGAAGGTTATTAAGAATGTCGCGAGCAAGAATGCAAGGATGCTGGAGTCCCGTGCAGGAAAGCACGCGCCCGAGTTGAGACGTGTCGCTAAGGAGGTCAAGGGTACTTTTGACAAGGTATTTGAAGAGACTGCAGATGCTGTCGAAGACTTTTTGGCGAAATGTGGGTCATGTCCAACTTTGCTTGGATGAATTTGGCTAACTCATGTGGTCGTTTCAGCTCGCCCAAAAATTTCGGGAGTTGTTTATGATACAAAGGTCCTCCTGCAACAGTCGAGAGAGAAATTGGTCATCACGTATGTGGGCCTGTTTCATGTACGTGAAACACTGACAATTCTTTCTGTAGTCGAGTTTCCAGCGACATGGCGTCCTATGATACCTCTAAGTACAGGGCAACGATCTTACCTAGCTCTGACGGAACGCTTAGCTTCCATCTCGGCGAACCTATTAGAATCAGATGGCAGGCACCTCATATGCATTCTCGCAAGGATTGGATTGGTCTTTACAGAGTGAGTGCTCACATTCTGCAATCAACTGACATTAATGTTGATGGGACAATTGCTGATTATGTGTTGCGCTTGTCCATAGGTTGGCGCAAACAAAACGAGCCTTGTCACCAAGACGTCCTCCATGGGTATGTGGGTACCGGTACACGACGATGAATGGGATGGTGATATACCCTTGGGACGTGATCGCCCGGGTATGCCGCCCAAAGATTCGGAAAGCGGCCTTGTCACTTTCAAAGACAACACCCTGCCTTGGATCACTGGACATTACGAGGTAAGCAACGATGGTTCCTCGGCCAGTTCCTCAAACATGATCTGGTTCTACAGATTCGGTACCACCATGATGGTAAATACAACGTTATGTGCATGGATGGGCCTATAGAAATCTATGGTGGGTAGTCACCTCCCTCTGTTTGCTTGAGTGTCGTTGGACTGATGGCTGTGGTTAGTCGAGACACCGGCTGAGCTCAATTTCAGCTCAGTTCGTCAAACTCTCATGCGGATAGTCCCCCTATGTCTGGACTCGGACCCATCTTTGATACCGCTCTCTTGTAGAGGTGACAACACTCCAACTCTGGAACAAAACACATCCATACTGCGGGACTCGGAGGAGAGCCCGCCAGAGCACAGCAATCGAACTCATTCCCAGTCAGACGCAGATGAACGAGGACCAGACCCAGACGATTTCAGCTTCTGGTCAGAGCTGCAGGCAAAACGGATATGTTCTGCTATCGAACAGGCATTTGATGTGGAGTATGCACCAGAGGTTGTGCTAGCTGACGCAAACCTGTCAGCGTTGGCTAATCGGATACTGCTTTCCAAGCAGATGTGATGTTAGATGGATGTAGTGGATATCGACTCAATGGAAATGGAAAGACGGCTTTTCGAAGTCGATAAGGCCGTATGGAGATCTATACAGATTTCTAATGACTGAATGCTTATGAATACGATGTTATCGACTCATGGTCCGTTGTTTCCTGAGAGATCTATGTAGAACTATGGTGAGGTCGGACTTGAGAAATGCCTGCCGGCACAACAGAACCTAAATGGCGACCAGGAGCACTAGCTAGCACTTATAAATTTGAATAAAATTCCAGTTGCTAGCTTCTGATATGAAAGGAAGCCTGTGGCTCACCTTCGGTGCAGACTCGAGGTGCTCAGAGATAAAACTGCAACTTGCACTGCACTTAAGTGAGGAATAAGTTTGAATCGACCGTGACTGATTCACTTTGGGTTCCATCTCCTGGATATAATCACCAAAGACCTCGGGATGATGAAGGCTTTTCTCGTTTTCAGTCTCATGGAGCTTTATTATCAATGCATGCTGAAATGCGTCCCGCATATCGTCCAGTCGCCGCGACTAGTAGTATCTGGATCCCACACATATTTCATTATTCGTGCTTTTAGAGCCCCGCAGTGTCAAAGTCAATGTACACCTCGCATCTTCATGGGCAAGTGACAGTAGCTTACTTCTGTATTTTTACTGCTGGAAGCAACGACAACAGATCCCCCGAGATTCGCTGACCTCAATGTCACCGTTTGATTAATGTTAGATTTCTTCAGCGACGTATGGGTGGGATGGGTGCATTTCATGATCTTTCGTCCACATACATCGCAGCACGTACATAAGATGAGTTTCGGTCAGGAAAAAAAATATCGGTCAACCTACAACCAAGCCCTTCACTGTCAAAACGGTGTCATAGAAAATATCAAGACACCTTTGAGCCATCATTCGGCGCAGAGAAGGTCGAGCGACATCGACCGGTTGGTACAATTTAGGATCGATACCTTGTTTAACGAAATAGTCTTGGTCTATAATGCAATCACGGAAGCCCATAGGACGGTGATCGAATTCCGTGATGTAGTGATTAAAGTACCAAGAAGCGCAACCTCCAACAATGAATCCAATAAATCGCACGAACGACCGAGGGGATCGTCTGTCAGGACTGGCGGCATTAGCCCAAAAACCAAATGGGACATACTCAAACCAGGGCGGGTAGGCACCAGCAAAGGCCCAATCAATGAGCCAAACCTGATTATTCCTGTCGAGCATGATGTTCCTCATGTGCAGATCGAAATGACAAAGTACTAAAGGCGCTGATGTATCGAATTTGGAATATGGCCAAAAGTACGTGCCATGGTTACTAAGGACTTGATAGCGATGGTTCTGTTCGTCGTGCCACGCGGCCATAGCAGCGTAAGTTGGAAAAGGTCCAGAACTCTCGCGAAAGTGGCCACCCAAGCAAGGTAAGGGGGAGCCAGTACCATCGAAGGGACCTGGAATGCTCTGGGAAGGGAGGGGAACTCTTTGCAATTGCTGAATATAAGAGCGTAGGGCACAGACAACCTGCAGACGACGCCACCAGCCGAGTTTGGGCCAAACGGCAAGCAAACAATCTCCGTCAATGTAGTCCATGACAAGCCAAAATCCTGTTTTTTGGGCTCGATCAGGAAGGACACGGCGCACTTGAGGGACAGGGATTGTGGTATGCTGATGAACAAGTTGCATAGTATACACCTCGTTCCGACAGTCAGTCCAAACATATTTAGCGGCCAGTGCATAAGGCTTGAGGCGAAAAACTTGTGGTGATCCCATTATATCAATCTCCGGCATCTCCCCAATAAGATCCTTATTCCGGTCTATGTTCATTATAAGAGCCTGGAGTTCGTCATCAGACATAGCATCGGCAGGTGAAGGTACGTGGCGTGAGTGCGAAGGATGTCTGGGAATGGAGAGTAGGTGTCCCATTTTCTTGTCAGCCTTATGGTAGAAGGCAGATGGCGAAAGTCAGCTTGGTTAGGCGTGGTAGCTCACGAAGAGAGATTTGTTCATGAACGTGTGAACAGAGAAATTTCGCTTACGCGTGACCGTGACAGTGGGCGACCAGGTTCATTCAAAAGTTGAGATTATCATCAAATTCTGCGGTTTTTGCTGCATGCCTTCCACGAGCATTGAAGATTTTCGTAGCATGATGCTCAATGCGCGAAATATCCTCGTGGTGTCTGGTGCTGGTCTATCTGCTGCCTCTGGCGCGTCCCTGAATTCTCCCGGCACAGTGAAACGTCGATGACGGTGTGAGCGTCTCCCCTACATCCCACTTCTTACAGGAGCAAGGTTGCTGAAGTGTGAATAAAACATATACTGAATATCAGATAGAGGGGCAACTACTATGTCATGAGAATATCATAGAGATGCTGCAGGGATATTACGAGTCAGGAATAGATTTTATGATAGGGTATTCGGATGTCGATACAAGCTCAATTTAGAAGCGCGTAGCGGTGCAGGATTCTCATGGCGAGCCATCACATGGATTGCCTCGAGCTCACTGGTCTCAAACGGTGGTGTATAGATTATGAATTTGAGTTTGAGGAACTCAACAACTGGGGATCTTGGACCAGCCTGATATGTGGGTTGAGCATTTGTTTTGACTAAATTCTTTTTTTAAGATGAGTCAACTCATTAGTCTTCATTTGGATATAAGGTACTTAGACAGGGACTTCACGCGCAAAACGAGGCAATAGTTCTAATGATTGATAGATATAGATTATGAATTCGAGAAACTCAACAGCTCTGGAGAGTCTTGGACCAGCTTGAGATGTGGGTTGAGCATTTGTGCAATCCATTGAACACGTTCCATGATTATTCTCTGTGTTTCTTTGCTTTATTGGTCTCGCGGTAGCATGACATTCTGTACGAAGGGACTGTTCAAGTTCTTGGTTTTGAGAACATAGCATTCTTTGGTTTGGTAACACGATCATTCATAGAACATTTTCATGGAAGAAAGGTGAGTCAAAAGTCTCCATTTGGATGTAAGCTCGACTGGACAGGATATACAATTATACACCTAAACAGAATTATACTAGTCATTCTATAGATCCTCATCACTGTGGGTCCTCTGTGGATTTTCCCAGACTGGTTGCATAAATGAGATCCTCAACCTCTGGCTACAGAAGGATCCCTCCTTTTCATTCTAAACATCAGTCAGTCGTTACTCTCTGACCTTATTTTGTTTCCTGCTCTAAAGGGCTTTCCAGTCATGCAACACATATTCTCTGGCATCCACGATGCTGCACTAAGTCGTCAGGCACACTATTCAGGATGGGAATACGGTCAGTCCTGTAGTCACACCGCCCGATGCCCCTTGCTAACGCAACCTAGATGAGCATATCAGGATAAAGAACTTCGATGAATCCATCCCCGACCGACACATTGCAGCTGTGGCGGTCCACGCGTGCAAAAGTGAAGTGAGAATACAAGGACTGGTGCAGAAGTACCAAGTTGCTCACTTTCGGTTGTTCCTCATCCTGTCCGCTCCGCCGAGTGCAGAGAGACCCTTTGAGTCAGTGGAACTCAACAATTTTTCCCACAATAGGCTTGTCACCACCACTGAGATCGCGTACCGTCGTTACCTTTTCTCCCGTACTGAAACTTTCATCACAGTGGAGATGGCCTCTACAACGACTCCCCATCCCACTGTTAGAGAAGTCCTGGATCACCTGTTCAACGAGAAAAAACGCCACCTTTACCAGTTGGATTCTGATACAGGGAGTGGCTGTCGTTACTGGTGCCAGACTGTTCTTAAAGATATAGCGAGGAAGGGGTGGCTCCATAACGATGCGCCCCACAAAACCGAACAAATTGCCGACATTATCCAGCACAGCGTACCTGGGGTATTGGTCTCGGAGGTTGGGAACCCCAAGGGTGGTCAATTCTATTGAGTACGTTGAAATTTGTTACATGTTACATAGAACATCATATATAGTGGTGGACAAGGTCTGCAAGTATTGAATCACAAAGTCTGTCAATGAGATCTTCAGCTGTGGTCTCAGACATAGAATTAGAAACTTAGCATTACTTTTCAAACTCCAAGAATTCGGGCGATTTCTGATTCACATGGACCTACAAATTCAAAGTCTGCCTCATCCGAATGATTGGTATTAGGTTCGAGGTTGAAAACAGCGACCTTGCCACCGTTAGCATGGACACGTTCTGGTAACTTCGAAGCAGGCTGAACCTGAGATCCACAAGATAAAAATTGGATTCACTTTCATGCCAAATGAGCATCCCTTACCAGAGAAGAGGTTCCAACGACTAAGCAAAGATCTGCTGAATCTGCAGCCTCCAAGATCCGCTGAATCTGCTTAGGTCGCTCGCCGAACCAAACAACGTCAGGTCGCAGAAGTTGTTGGCACTTGGGACAATGAGGAAGGTCAGCTCGTCTCACAACAGGCTCCACATTGCCCGCTGCGACGATGGCTTCTGTACCTCCTAACGCAGGACAGATCGGGTAATCCATATTCTTTGCGCGATAATCACAGTCGAAAGCGGTGCAAACAACGTCGAAAAGATTTCCGTGCATTTCGATTATGGTCCCGTCAGGTGGTTCTTCCGAGGCACTGGATAGCTCATCAAGAGCTTCAAGACATAGACCATCGATATTCTGAGTAACATGAACGATAGTTGCGTTAGGGGCAACAGTTCTTCGCCATTTGGGCATGCACATTCGCGCTAAAGCATAATGACCATCATTTGGACGTTTCGAACGCACCCTGAAAGAAATCAATGTTGAGTCTACGATGTGCTTGAATTTTGGCACTTACTCCTCTCGCCGGTAATGAAAGAATTGCCATACCCGAGACTGATTTTCGTGCCATGCGGCGAGAGTAGCAAGGATCGAGGCATCGTATTTACGCCATCGACCTCCTTGGCCTCTGAACGTAGCAATACCTACTATCAGTTCAGCGGAGCAGAAGGAAGGCAGATCACGAGAAATCGGTACGCGCCTGAGGCAGCAGATAGACCAGCACCAGACACCACGAGAATATTTCGCGCATTGGACAATATGCCACGAAAATCTTCGATGCTCGTGGAAGGCATATTGTAGTAACAGCAGAAAAAACCTTTGAGATGTGGGTCCAATTTGATGAATTACATTCAACTTTTGGACGCCCACTGTCACGGTCATGCGTAAGCGAGTTTCTCTGTTTCACACGTTCTAACTTCGTGAGCTACAACACGCCTAGCCAGGCTAACGTTCGCCATCTCCCTGATACCATGGCTTTTTTAAAAATGGGACACCTACTCTCTATTATCAGACGTCCTTCGCACACACACCTGCCGACGCCATGTCTGACGACGATCTCATACTCTCATTATCAATATTGACCGATAATCGTCCTATTGGCTTCCGTGATTTCATTATAGACCATGACGATTTTGTGAAGTGAGGTTCCCGAGCTGTACAAACCGACCTCCTCTGCCGATTGATATGTTCTATGACACTCTTTTAGTAGCGAGGGGCCTGTTTGACTGATGAATTTTACAAAATTCGATACAAGGCTTTGGTTTATATCGATTTCCTGACCAAAAGTTTTATGATAATGCATGCAGACAAAATGTCAAAAAATGTACATGTTCCGCTGTGATTTGTGGTCGTAGTAGAGCTTCCGGGAAACATCACCCTCATATCACCGTTTTAATAATGCACTGTTTGCCACCTTTTCAACATCACGACAGGTCAAGCTATATCTTATACTTCGCTGAAGAAATCTACCATTGATCACAGCCTCCTTCATATCCTTTCTACCCAGCAGCCTCCAATTCGCAACAGTGACATTAAAGTCAGCAAACTTTGGGGGATCTGTATCGTCACTTCCAGCAGTAAAATAGTCAACGATCTCATTTCCGATGCTATACAAAGGTAAGTTATTGTCAGAGCGAAGGAAAATTAAGAGTCAGACAAACTTGCCCATGAAGATGTGAGGTGTACATTGATCCAGAGGTGATAATAACACTGCGGGGCTCTAAGAGGACGGACATCACCGGAGTGTGATCTATGATTCGTGCTTCGCCTTGAGGCCCGGGTGAAAAAACATCGGTAGCGTCTTGACTTGGACTTCCCGTCCTATACTTGTAATAATGGAATGCTGTGTGGGATCCCAGGGATATAGTAGCGACGACTGGATGATATGCGGGACCATCCTGGTGGGGCTGCATAAAGATAATCATTCATGAAGTTCAGGGAATATCAGAATGTCAATATACCATGATTCCTTGTCCTGGCAGATACTGCTCAAGGAATATCAGTCTCGCGACAAAGCCTATACATAATGAAATGACCTCATTGACAATAATGTGATCTACAAAGGCCGTACTCAGTGGAACTTTCGCTAAGGTAATTATGATCTCTTACTGGGAGCTCCATGAGTGGAAGTACAGAATGCGCCAGTCAACTGTAAGCGGTCTATAACATTAGGACTGTAATTTCTGTTCTCAATCCTGCGAACAAGAATTTACGAAGAAAACTCTCACGCACTAAACTTCTACAAATGGCGGAAGAGATTGCGACAGCAAAACATTTTTCCTTGTCATTAATCCTCCTGGCGTGAGCAGATTTCAGACAGGATATGATAAGGACTAGGTGAAGAACAAGAACTTACCCCATATCTGCAGCCTGAGGGCTCCAATCGTCAATGCCCTGTATCGTTCAAAGAGCGAAGAAATTACCTTCTATTCGCAAGACTTTTCCAACTTTGATGGGGGGTATCATTTATCTGGTACATAAGAGAGATGGATAGTCAGGAGTTTGTTATTCTTAAGCTCAAGCCCTGCACGAAATCGTACCTTACGAATGAGATAACTCTCTTCTTCTTCCTATTTTCGTTGAACTAATGAGTGATACCGCTGAATCCTAATACCATCATATCGCTGACCGTTACAAAATTTGGAATATAGATAACTTCACCATCCTCATCTACAGCTTGCGCTTGAAGGTCTATGGTTGAAAGCATGTAATTCAATGTGACGTGTTAAGCATCAAAAGGGACGAGTCTTTCTCACGTATTCCGAGTCTTTGACCGAAACGGTCAGTCAGCCTCACTAACTGGACTGACTCGCCGTTGCCTGACTGCAATACACGCGATTTCTCCTGTGACAACTGACCTCGACTGGATTGCAATATAGTGCTCATAGTCAACATTCTCTTTACGATGAGTCGAATCACCAGTAACACGTCCTTGCCGTCCATTTTCTTGATCTCGTTCTTCAAACCTTCCGGGGTGGTCTAGACTCGCTAGCATGTAGGTGTACAGTGCGGTGCTTGAAATGCTATCGTATCGAGGTCATCATAGCGTTGCGAGGATTAATGTTGCGCAATGATTACAATCGGTCTAAACAGTGACTAATCTGAACTCTTGGGTTATTGTTATTCTGGTAAGTACAAGATGACTACATTTCTAAAAATTACGCGCTGCGCGGAGTCAAGAAGTACATTCCTATACAAGCGAAGGATTTGGTTTATTTCTGTTCGGCGGATCTGTGAGGAGGTAAGGTAAGTTTTGTGAATCGTTTATGAGGATGTTTCTACTTACACAGGCGTATATTCACAAGGGAAGCCGCGGCGGTTGCAGTTACCGCAAGACGGACGACTCCCGTCGCATTTCAGCTTACGACCTGGGCGCAGGAGGTTATGCTAAGATATATGTGCTCGGTGCGATGAATTGAGACTTACCACGACAAAATTGACAGGCCATTGGTGTTCGTCGAGGAGCTCTGGGCGAATCCGCCTGTTGCGTATTGCTGTTGTTCTGTCCCAAGTTGGTCAGTCATATTATATTGACTGGATCTTGAAGAACAAAAAGAGAAGACAGACTTGTTGCGACGACATGAAAGCGATATCGAGTTAAGACAAAGGATGTTTCAGTTGGTGGGCAGGTTACTGCCTTTATGCTGAACTCTTCTGACATTTTATACACATCGGCAACCATTTCTTTATGTTCAAATCCATAAGCCTTAGGCTCAACGACCCTCAACCAGGGAAGAATGACAGGAGATAAAACATTAGCTGATATACTTTATCGAGGTAGGAAAGCCGGTTGCCTCTCATATCCAAGCGGAGACTATTCTGAACCAGTTCTGGACTATCCCCAGAAGTCCTCGAAATGGCTTCTTTCAAGGTAAACACACGAAATCCCGAACCTCGCCTACAGTTTTTTAGGCTTGGGAGGGCTTGGGACACCTTCAAACACAATTAGATCATGACTGAGATGCCCGTCTCTTTATTGAATATCTTCCTCAAGCGCTCACTCCAGAAAAGTCCATTTCATGTCTATCGTTCTCGCTCGTTCTCGTGTAAAGCATCCATCCGATAGGGATGGAAAACGATGTCACCTCTTGCTTCAGCCAAGCACCAACGCTTCGGTCAATGTGCCTTTTCAACTCACAGAATCCGAGTCAACCTTCGACACAAAAATATATTGGAACCTGATACGTTGCTTTCTTCACTCCTAGCTTGCAGAAATCATATTACTATAGCGAAGACGGACGGGAGAAGAAGAGGTACTCCTCACATACATGACGAAGAAACCACTGATTTACACTTTCGCAAAGATAGATGATAATACCGATACCGTTGCATGCCGTTCGACCATCATCTTGGTTCACAAATGGACCTCTTTTGCTGCTTTCGAATATATGTGGCGTTAAATCTTCTTACGCATAAAGAAACTTTTGTAATGTATTGCAAATAGAAACTCGTCCAAAAAAATTATTGATAACATCAGACCCTGCATGGGTAGAAGGGTAGGGTTACCGGATCGGCTTTCCGACACAACTCGAGTAATTAAATTGTAAGTATCACCTCGCTCATTAGAAAATAAAACCTTGATTCACCGTCAAAAGGGTGAAGATTGAGGTATACAGATCAGAAGTTACGGCTCAAAAACAAGGCTGAGGTTGAAGTCTGGATTTAAGTGCCAAGCTGTCCCTTGGGCAGTGTACGGATGATTCGTGATATTCAGATACACATTGAACCCAGTGAACTTGTTTCAGCCCACATAAGAAGCTCAGATGGTCACCAAAGGAACACTCGACGTCCCTGTCGGATCGTACTTGAGATTTGAGATCATAGAGCCTGTTCAGAGCTATTGAGAGCAGGCAGCATTTCGTGGATACTGGACGCCAGGAGAAATTGGCAGGGATGTTTCTGAATCTTGTAGGAGCGGCGCAGTAAATGAGCCATGACTGTAGTTATCACTCAGTCACCAAATGTAACACGGCGTTGGAACTTGGCACCGAAAGGATCTAGCCGTCGAGGACACGGTCATTCATGGTGTATTCTTAGTAACAACTTCGGCCTCTAGTTTCAGCTGAAAATCACTGATGGTACAATGCTACCTACGCCAAATTGAGGGTGCATATGTCTGTGAGCTTTCTTTGTTCACTACTCTGGATAAGTAATATGCAAATGCAGATTTGAGGACGGAGATCAAATAGTGCAGCCTGGCAAAGGCCTTCTGAGCTACACAGCAAGCGATACATCGGATGTTCGAGTAATTCCACACCGAATATACCACCGAATACATCCAGTTACCAACGTCCTAATTACAGATTATCTGGTGGTATAGAAAGTCAGGAAAGGGTTGATATCAATCTACTACCTGGATTTGATTTGGAACGTCTATTCTGGACTCAACACTTAACACAAACAAGGTCTATAATTACAAAATTTCCCTTGAGACTAGCTATCGTTTTAAAAAAAACAACTTGATGATGATAGAGTGCAATAGTTCGCTGTGTCTACAAAATAATGATATTTTGTCCAGACAATTACCAATTTGATTTTTCAAAAACGTGATAGCGTCCGACCAACAGATGCAGAAGATTTTTTTCTGATTCCAGATTACGAGCGCAAACGAATACACTCTGATATACGACCAAAGGATGGTGCAAGAGCCAGTAATGCAAGTGGTTGAAGTTCTGAACGCCGACTCTTCCGGATAGACAGAATTTATGGAGTTTCTTGGCTGGAATGGTAGCTGATAGTTAGTTGAAATTCTAAGACGGGGATATGATATATTGAGTACATATATACGTGCTGGTTCTTTTGAATTGAAAGATATGACAGGGTGTAGCTCGCAGTAGAAGACGCGCCGAATCCAACGAGATCATTATCTTGTGGAACAAGGATCCGCCGAATCCTTCACATTTTGACTTGGGATAAGGTATAGATATCGTATGTTAGTCCTAGACTGAGTAGATAGTCACTTAGAATCGTCAGGATGTGGGTCCATCCGTTCCCTTTAGATGGATCGATAATGGTCACCCATTCAGTTTGTGTACCGGAGGCAACTAAATCCAGCCCTGCACGCCACATATCCGTACTAGCTTCGCGGGAGTGAACTAAAGGAATAGATAAGAGCCAGAAACTGACGCTAGGGAACGATTGTAACTATCGTCGCTGACTCGCCCGTAACCTACAAGACGCCCGTGAAATTACACTCAACACCGGCTGAAACATGTACAGCCTACAATCAAGAAAATCATATTACATTGAGCAGCTAACCGGCACATTACAAAATGAGTTTGCGATAGATACAAAAGATGACTTTGTCCATGCGCAGATTCAAGGGGTTCAAATGGGTCCCGAACAAATGGATGATATGATAATTCTCACTGTTCGTCTTCCCCGGGAATGATCTCCAACTACGAGGGAAAAGAAAAGGTGTCAACGATACACATAGTGAAAAAAACTCATGGCAACGACCCTGAACGGAACGAAGGAGAGATCTTATTCACCTTGTCAAGGTCATTCAAACAATCTCCAATGATCCTCACACCTTTCAGCAGATCCTCCTCCTCAATCACCAATGGAGGAGCAAACCGTATTCTGGTGTAGGAAATTAACGCATATCATCTTTGTTCGAGTAAAAAACTTACATGTTGACATGAGTAGGTTTAGCCAACACTCCTCGACTCTTCAACAGCAGGCATAGCTGCCACGCTGTCCTTCCTCTTGTACTCTTGGTTTCATCGATTACCACAGCATTGAGCAGGCCTCTTCCTCGAACGGTTTGTACGAGAGGAGAATTGAGAGCGGATACTGATGATCGGAAGAGTTCACCCAGAGCCATCGCTCGAGAGGCTAAATTTTCGTCTTTAAGGACCTTGAGTGCCGTCATGGAGACTGCACATCCCAAAGGATTCCTAACAAGAGGAAAAGTAAGAACAGTTGAGAAAGAGCATCATCAACTTTGAGGAAAAAATGGCAGTTCAAGACGGCCAGCATTGCGTATGTAGCAGGACAAAAGAAAGGAACATCCGCTTACCCGCCATATGTACTTCCATGTTCGCCAGGCTTAATGCAGAGCATGACGTCTCGGTCGGCGAGGACTGCTGATACAGGATACACTGTTGAATCGCGAGTAACCGAGGCATAATAATCAGGACAGTATCAAAAGCGGAGAGAGTCAGCATACGAGAGAAAAAGAAACGTACTTCCGCCTGACAAAGCCTTTCCGAGAAGCACAATGTCCGGTCTGACATTGTCGTACTCGCAATCAAGCATTTTCCCGGTACGGCATAAGCCCTGAGTTGGAGAAAATTTAGTTTCAAGCGATATATGTGCAAGATATGTTAAACTTACCGTTTGAATTTCATCGCATATGAGAAGAACATTATGTTTCTTACAGGCGGCATGCACTTGGGTGAGGTAACCATCTTCCGGTACCACAATCCTAAAGAGGTCCAAAAAAGTGATGAAAAAAAGAAAGCAAAGCAGGTTTGAAGAAGACTAACCCTGCTTCTCCTTGAATAGGTTCAACAAGGAACGCAGCTACATGCTTGCCGTGAAGTTCGAGTGCCCGCTCCAGATCTCCCGCGACGCCATATCGAATAGTGCGCTCCTTGTTTCCGTCAATAAACGTGGGTCCAACGCCTTCGAGGTAAGGCCCGAATCCTGTCCGACTTTCCGGGTCAGTGCTCATACTAATGTGAAAGAAGGATCAAATCGGTGTGTGTAAGCGCGAAAAATGATAACAGACCTAATGACACCGAGGGTTCGTCCATGGAAATTGTTCTCTACAGATAGAATCATTGCTTTGTCCTCTGGGACGCCTTTCTTCGCATACGCCCATTTTCTTGCCAGTTTGAGCGAAGTCTCGACGGCTTCAGCGCCCGTGTTCATAGGAAGGACCATGTCATATCCGAACATTTCGGTGATCTGTTTGGCGAACTGTCCGAAAACGCTATTGTAGAATGCTCTGGAGGACAATGTGAGCTTCTGGCATTGTTCTATGAGAGTCGCTGCAATCCGAGGGTGGCAATGACCCTGTGAGACAATGTGTTAGTTATGACATGAATGTCGAGTGAAGAGTATAACATGAACTCGAAATCTTTGGGGATATTGCTAAGCCGATTCTTGAAAGCCTGAAAGGCCTTACTGGGCCCCTCTCCCGTGATATCGGATCAAAGGACGACGACGACAATGACCTCTTCGGGCAGAGTTTCATGTCAAATGACATCGTCGAGCATTGACGAAGAACGAACGAAGAGGATACTGACCTGGTTTACCGCTCTACAGTTTTGTTAGAAAAGATCGGGTATAGATGCATTGAGACAGACGCCACTTACGAATACGCAGAAAGCATGTCAATGTATTCTTTGCCTTCTGGGTCCCATACTCTAGAATGAATAGAACTGATTTAATGACTGAGCAATCGAGTGGCAAAAAGCACTCACTTGGCTCCCTGTGCACGCTCGAATACAACTGGCAGTGGGTGGTAACTAAACGCAAAAATGGCTCACATCAGCAGACGTATAAAAAGGCAACGGGCAAGATACAAAATGATATCCCTTGCTTTCTTCTTTTAAACACTCACTTATGAGCACCATATTGATGTTCCATTTGTATGACCTCTGAACTCGTATAGGTGGCGCTCGATTTAACGGCGATGCCACTTTTGCCATTGGTGGCCTTTAAGCTAGCGACATTCACAGAAGATACAAGGCCGTTAGATGAAGAGGTTGTTACAGAAGGAGCCATTGTTGTAGTCAAAGTTGAGGAGTATCTTCAATTTGTGGGTCAACTGGTCGATGATGGTGGTAAACAATAAAGAAGTTCGAAACTGACAACGCCTTTCCGCTTCACCCGTCTAATCAAGCTCCGCCCGATGACGAAACCGAACAGATACGAAAAATTGAGGTCGTTTGCGGTACATGCATTGCTCGCCCGGGCAAAGCGGGTCTTAGCAGATAATTTTGGGTAGAAAAGTACTATAGCGGATATGATGAAAGTTTGTTTTGCGAGCATCGTGATTCGTGAACTCGAAAAACTCTCATCTTAGCGCCTGATTTTTGGCCAACTGATTTTATCATGTATGTATAACCCGTGTTTCGATTGCCAGATGAACTAAATAGATCGTAATGTTTTCGTTGGGCTTTAAAATTTTTAGCGATGGCAGCAGTACATAGTCATGAGGGTCAATCATTCACAATGATCCCGGGCCACCAATGATCAACGCTGTAATAAATTTATCTATGTAACAGTAAGGATACTTAGGCAGTAGAAAAAATAGACTGTATTCCTAGAAACGTGGATTTGTACGAATCTTAGATAGAAGGGGCCACGGATTCGGATTGTACGCCATTCCACTGCGATTTTGAGAAGTGCATAGCGACCAGTTATGAGGTTAACTCAAGGAAATGAGCCTCGGCAACGCCAAGAAGGTGTTGCCGCTTAAGAAGCGCAAAGAACGAATTTTACTAGAGCTCTGCGGAACTCTGTATGAGACAGTGAACCCGACATCCGCAGAAGGCCAAAAATCGTAGCATCTGTTGCATTGAACACGGTATATGCCAAGCCCGTGTACAGTATTTGAGGAGCATGGTTCACTCATCAAGGCGTTGCGGCGTACACAGGAGCAAGAGCATAGATAGACAGACTGGTGTCACTTACTAAACGACCCCCGCGAGTTAATGATGATGCTGTTTTAACTTTTGAAGGCTAGCAGTCACAGTACATATACCGCTGAGCTTTGCCGTCCAAGTTTAAGGGCAAAGGTTGCATGAAGGTTACGATATCTGTGGCCTGGCGCATTATTACTCATCTACTAGCGGTTAATGAAGAGTTAAAAATAAGATGAAAACTCATATACTTCGAATAAAAGGGAGATAGGGTCCAGCAATTGACCTACACCTCGGCGCCCCGCGCAAGCTAGAAAGTAGAAAAAACTCCCACCCGCACTCGTAGATCTCCTGTCTGGAACAAGCACACCAATGAGCACTCCGACGTTCTTGAAAATCAGGGATGACTTCTCACCAAAAGTTCCGGAGGCGCACAAATCGTTGCCCCCGTCATTTTGAATACCTAGAGGAGACAAGTTATCAGCCGGATTCACACTGAACATGAAACCGCCGATGTTGAAGTAGGTCTGGCAGCGGTAGCAGTGCGAATGAATGTGTATACACTAAAACCGTGACCAGGGGATCGCAGGCTCGGCGAACGCATCTGTCATTTGTGACTTCGGCCACTGAGTAACGATATTTTTACATGCTGCGAAGCTTTGTCGCTCATCAGGATTTCAGACATTTTACCGTTAGTTCGTTCGAACAAATTCCGAAATGGGATCTAATAGACGTGCAAGTGGTGAGTAGAAGACGGATATACGCCAAGAAGATTGTACGCATGGATGTGTTTTCCTATTCGTGCTTCTCAAAGCCTCCGAACCCCAGGAGTTTGAAATGCTCTGCAGCTCTCACCTAGGCCTGACATTGCCTTATCGTGTTGGCAACAGGTTTAGGCTTGTGTTTTCCCAGTCTTGGTCTTGGTTTTCATCAGAATTTGGTATACATACATTTCTGCATTAAGCACGTCTGGTGTTCCGTGAAAATACCATGTTCAGCGAAATGAACCGTAGTATCATGGAACATCGCGCAACATCGCGCAACATATCTGCCTCAAAGCCAGTGCGCCCTCTTCCAAAAGCTCTAAAGAGATGGCAGAGAAGCTGGTAAGGAGGCATTAACCTTCGGGAGATGTTCAAGTTGATCTGTGTAGTGATAGCTGTCGGCCTCAGTAAATCTTAATTCCTTTGAACTAAATTGAGATATAGAGAGCAATCTTGCCGACTTGAGTCTTAAGTCTTTGGACAGGGTCCAACCTGCGTGTCCACGCGATGAGACGAGATCAAAGAACCTGTGTTACTTGCAGTAGTGCGTTGTGCAAAGTTCCATTCGGCCGGCATCCCGAATTGCTGCTTTTGGGACGTTTCGGTCATGGAACTTGCACTGATATATTCAGCGGATAGTTCTGCCTCAGATAACTGCTAAGTATCAATATTCACAGATTCCACTACCCACATCACAATCCAGATCTTGGAACAACAATAACGTGCTTCAACTTGGCCACAGTATATCAATTATATTGCCGGTGATATGGGCGAAGATATTCGAGGTCCAGGAATGTGGATAGAAGGCAGAATAGGTGAAACTTGACCAAGATCAAGTTGACTATCTTACGAGCGCTACCGAATGCCTGGATGTGAAGGAAGACTTCGATGCTTCTGAAGGCGCTGAGTCTAGGTTGATAAATCGAGCTTCACATGGCTATGGCCCCTGGCGCGGCCAGATCCCCATAATATCTATGTACCCAGTACTGTCGCCGCTCAAGACACGTCATCCGTCGCACTCAGGACGAAATTGTTAATGATTTCCTCACACAGAAGACATTGAAGGGCGGCGATCAAGCACTGGTAAAATGAGAAAGAGATCTCGAACATAAATCTGAGTGCCATTTTAGCATGAAGGTAACCCAAAAAGGCTGGTCAAAGTCTTAACTCTTACTCTCGCACAAAAGACACCGAATACTCAGTCAGACATGGAACAATCTAGCCAGATGGATCTGCATTATAAACATATTATTTGATCAACAGTGATATGAGATACAATTCCCTACAATTCCCTACTTACTACAACGAGTTGACCAGACTCGACGAGAAGCTCGTCTAATGATCAACCCACCACTGAGGATCATAGGCAGGGTTCACTAACGATACTTCGACTTTGGCGTTTTTTGGGGATTCACTTTCAACAAGCCTTTTTTACCTTGAACCGAACACAATTTGAACAAGTAATCGTCTTGCAATTGCCTCGACTTTTGTCCTGATATAGGGAAGGCATTGGAGACTCATTGTTCCATGGTGACACGATGACTGATATCTAGCTCGTCAAAGAAATCTTGCCAATGCCACCATTGCTGCTGTTTCCCCAATGACTATCTTATCGCTAGATGAGCCCTCCTGTAACCTCAAAGCCAGCACCAAACAAAGTCAAAAACAAGATTCTCCACCTGTCGTGGTGCCTTTCATATCTGACCTTCAAACCAGTCCAAAAGCATGTTGAGCTGGATGGGACTGCATTTGACAATTCCTTTGGCCAGAAACCAGTGTGACTTCTTCTTCGAAAGGTAAAGCAGGTATGGGAGATAGCGGAGCAGCTACTAAGGAAGGATAAATATTAGCATTTTTTTGGAACACAGTCGTTGATTTATGTTAGTCTGCTCACCAGATTTTCATTTACTTCATTGTTGTATACGTAGTAAAACGACAAGCGAATTCCTCGAGACCGTGAAAGCTAGACTTTGTATGAATCTCTAGATGGGTCGCAACCTAGACGAGACGAGATGAAAGGGCCCTGCTAAAATTCAACAAAACTGGTACCCCTCCGGATCTGTCAAGAATCACTTTGCCGTTGCATTTTGGCAATCTGGCCGACTCATTCTGCGAAAAGGCTCCTGCACACCGTCTCTAAACATTGATGACTTGCACCTGATCGAATATTCAAAGAAAGGCGGACGAAGGGATCTTCTGCCCGGGTCTCGACCAATCCCTTTGGAAGCCTCGCATCTTTGCTTTCTGACTGCGGTCAGTTGTGTACAATAAAATAAGACCACTCAAAAGGAAGGTTCCGGGACAGGTACTCCAAGCCATTGAGCGACTGCTGTTTGTCATCTTTGCGTTACATAGTTATCTTCTGTTGGACGATATAGTATATCCGGAAGTATATCTGATCTAATACGAGTCCGACATCTGCGCGCCGCAGTATCGCGTGCGTTACGTCGTGCGAGAGAGCCTAGCCCAACAGTAAAAATAACGCCCAAGAGGGTAGATGTTCAGTAGATGCAGAGCCAAAATTAGGTGCCACCAAAAAGGTCTGTAGCCCGTACTGAGCTGACTTCTTAAATTTCTTGTTAGTTCTTCCTTCCAAGCGCTGCGGATTGTCCAAAATCCAGAGGAACAGGAGTAGAAAAAGTCGGGCGTAAAACTGTGGCGCAAATAAACCGACGGCGCCCGCACTGCAAAATTAGCGCCTGTCGGAGTTCTAAAACCAATCCACTCCTCCGCAGCAGTGGTATTGTCCTTCTTAATCCATAATCATCACACAAACGAGTGAGTACCTATCCCTCATCTTCTCGTCGCTTCATTTGTGCTCAGTTTCCATTACTGTGCAGAATAAAGCTACATGAAATTCTCTACTTTTTCCTTCATCATCGCTGGTGCTGGCCTCCGTACGTGCCTTTCTGATGTTTGCGATGAAGAAACAGCAGGCTGATTCTCTAAAATTTCATTACAGTCCAGACAAATGCAAGCCCTCTGCGTGTTGTCTTCGTAAGCCATGAGACCTCTGTGGGCCCTCAGGCCGGTTCCAATAACGAGACCGTGGCGCAAATCCAAGTTCATCCTCTCAAGCCCCACCCTTTACAAACCTTGAATAAGGAACAGGGTAGTTCTCGTCATGGCTGCGCAGGGTCTCGTGCGTTGTCGGTTTCCAATGCACTTCGTCAAGCTCTTGGTTTGCCTTTGATCGAGACCGACGTTGTGCATCCACACCGTGAAGGCGGCAAGATCGAAGGCGCAGTTCGCTTTTTGCCTTTTGCGTTCGGTGGTCCAGTCTTGGAGCACGATGATGACGATAATGAAAACGTCGGAGCTCGAGTTTATCACAAGCATCATTCTCATCATCAGGATGAGGAGCTCAACACAGAAGAAGAAGGAGGAGGAGGAGAAGGTCGTGTTCATCACAGCCACCATCACCATCATCATCATGACCAGCCCACGTCGATGGAAGAGGGCAAGGGCGAGGAAGGCCCTATTCACCATCACCATCACCATATGCATCACAAATTCCATGGTAAGGGTGCCCGCATCCACCACAGAAGCTCTTTCATGAGACGTCTCCATTTCGCTATTATGACTCTCGGTCCTTGGGAAGGCCGTACTGTTGCCTTTGTTCTCGGTGAGTTATTACATGGCCGACTTCATCGCTTCGTATCAACTAAACACTTTTTTTACTCACAGGCTGTGGTCTTGGTGTCCTCCTCAGGATGCTATGGGTCCTCACAGTTGTCACCTATCGAACCATCAGAGGCGACAGTAGCACCCAACAATCCTTATATGTTGCCATTCCCAATCAATACGACGCCGAGGAGGTTTTCGTCCCTCCTCCGGTCTACGTTGTTGATGAGAAGATCCCTGATCAAGAGGAGTCCTCTCCGTCGTCTTAGAAATACCAGCTGATCTTGATTTCGCTGATGAGATGGCGCAAAATCAGTCTCCACGCACCTTCCTTTTCATCTAGTTTTTCTGACTCGGCTTAGATAGTAAATTTCCTCGTTCATCGACCTTGATTCAGATCTTTAGCCCTCAACCTTGACAAGGACTCTTCGCGTACACTTTACGTTGTGTTTTTCTGTGTATGATCATTCAAATTTCCAATATTTAGTTACATATTTCGTGAATGAGATATAAGAAAATTCAAGTCCTTTAAGGCGTTATGGAATATATCGCTCCGACACATCCTCCTGGCGGTGTTGATGCCCTGTCTGCTGTGGTTATCCGAAGGCGTATGACATGAGCCAATATATATCACCTTCCTGTTGTATTGATCCATCTTTTCTTTCCGTCTCAATCGCACTTCTTCCTTCCTTCAACGTTTACTTATTCTCGGTGCTAGTTGTGAAAATGCTCAGACGAGTTGACAGTGCCAGTTTGGTCTCTACCTCACCACGCATTTAATTTTGACGTCCAGTTGCAGCCAGCTCCTTATTTTTGCTTTTGTCTCGACTTTCTCAAAGCACTCCGGGAACTGATGCTTTGTAAGACACTGTCTGTTCTCTGTAATAGTCTTTCTGTATTTTTATTCGGTATGATTTCCAAGTCCACTTTTTTTGTAGTTGCTCTCCTAGGACCTGCATTATCTAATTGTAATTATTCGCAGAAGCCTGAACCTGAACATACTATCAATTTAAGGTCAACTTTGACTACGTAGCATCAGTATTGTACCCCGATCAGAGAAACTATGGAACCGCTGTATGAAACACCTATTTGGGCCTACCACAGTCAAGGAGTGGCTAAGCCCAAGAGTCAAAAGAGTTGAGCACAATTTAGTAAGCAGACCTTCAACAATGGATGCGAACAATAACTTCGCGGTGGTCAATTTCAAGAGGCTTGAAACGGATGTTTCCTTTATTTGAGATTATAAAACGTCTTACACGTCTGGCATATATTCACTTCCTCATCCTAAGGTTGCCTGTTTTCAGCCTCTATATTCATCCTATGTCCTATAATACTGAATCCCCAGATACGCTTGAGCAGGTGACCGCGTTTCAACAGAGGCGCTTTCACACGCCCGAACCACCGGAGGACTCTGAAGAACTTGCGACTCAACCACCACCACAACAATCATCACAACCCTCACGGTCGTCTTCTTCTCGCTCTTTTCATACTCCTGCTAAGAGAATCAAGGCTGCTGTCTCTGGTGCTTTCCGTAGTGCTTCGAAGGTGGAAACGAGAAGGACTATCATCGTTAGCCGCGACGTGCCTAAGATGATTCCGGAAATCTCTCTACAGGATCATCTCGATTATATCTGGCCTCCACTACCGCCATCTCTCAAGAACAAAATCGATACTATCATGAAGATTCTGGAGGACAACGGCACCATTGATGTTTTCAAGGACCGTTGGGCTGCCTTTCCTGTAGATCCCGCGAAGGCCACCGATCAGGAAAGCGCAGTCTTTCAAGGGTTAACGACTATCTTCGACGCTGTTGCTGCCGCTGCAAAACAAATAGATTCCTCGCTGGAACAGATGTTTGGTCTGATAGTAAACGGTAATGTTGCTATGTATTCAGATCGAGGCGCCAGTTCACGGCCAGATGGATTCAACAAGCTATACATGAAACTTCGAGAGGCGCAGGAGCATCCGGAGAAGCATAATCAGACAGCAGACATTGCAATGGGAAAGAAGCCGCCAAACAATGTACGGCATTTTGTTCATGACCTCGCGAATCCCAACCAGTTCAAGCTGGGCGACACCCAAAAGGACGAGGATGATGTGTGTATCTGTTTGTGTCTTTCCTTCGACTAAACCTGACACATTCGAGCAGGACTTTGCCAAGCTCGTTTACGATATGGAGCAAATCCTCGCCTTGGATCCTTGCAGACGCTTCACCTTCGGAACTACGGTCGAAAACCGTACCACGCGACTCTGGTTCCTCAGTCGCGCGACGTTACTGAGGACAGAGCCTTTCGATTTCATAAAAGTGGGTTTACGTAGCCATTCCTTCAGCAAGCACATTCATAATTGCTGATTCTCTGGGTAGGAACGCCGCCAACTAGTTATCATCTTCCTTTGCTTAGCGTTCTCATCCCTGGATCGGATGGGCTGGGATCCAACCATTGCCTTCTCCCACCTAGACAAGGATGGTCGACGGCAGTACCACATCAAGATTGAGAACCAATACTATACTACAGTCGACGTTCTTTCTGACTCTGCAGCTGACAGTCCTCTCGGTCGTGCTACTAGGGTGTGGAAAGTCAAGGACTCTAGTGACAAAGTTCGCGTCCTTAAGGATGTTTGGTTGGAGCGTGATCGTCTGGAAGAACACAAGATCCGGGAGGCGATTCTGGCAGACGCCAAGGCGTTGAACGAGCGAGAGGAACATAGTTTCGATGCGCAGCTTGAGAAACGTATGCTCAAACCGATAGCGTATTGGAGAGTCCCCGTTGGTGACGAAGAAGACGATACCGGCGCCGTCATGCTCCACAGCTACGACTTGAGCAACGCTCAGATGGTTAACCTTATTAGCCCAAAAGCACGATCTGCTATCGAAACACAGAGTGTTGCTATGAGTATGCCTACTGACCAGGATGCCGCTTCGCAATCTGGCACCGCTGTTGGACTTGACCAGCATCATCCTCGACGAACGATTCTGGAGAGCGTTTCTGCGCAAGAGCAGGCAAGTTCTCATCCCAGGTATCATTATCGTATTGTCTTTGAACAATGCGCAACAACTATCTACGATGAGCGAAGTTTAGCCAACGTCTTTCGCGCGATAGTCGAAGTTGTCAAAGGTTCGAAAAGCTCATTCGTCGTTGGCTGTACTGAAGCTTGTCAACTTTGTAGCTCTCTATGTTCTGCACTCAGCTGGATGGGTGCATCGCGATTTAAGCGGCGGCAATGTTTATTGGTTCAATGATGAGCATACAGGGCTTATAGGTGACTTCGAGTATGCCACTCGTATGATGGATCGAGGTCGGCATAATGTACGCACCGTATGTACCATTCACTTCTATATCAACCTTCTAAAGCTTACAATTATGGTGCCAGGGTACTCCGTTCTTCATGGCGGCCGAGACGCTTGTTAACGCATACTTGTTCACTTCTGCGAATCGAAAATTGAAAGACAAATCGCAGATAAGCATCGACTTCGATCTTGTCAAGAAGAAGAATGTTAGCAAAACCTCGGTCGTGGCTCCTGCCGTTCCTTTTGCCTACAATCCTTTGCATGACCTTGAATCCGTGTGGTGGATCATTGTATACGTTCTGTTCTTCAATGACGACGTGTCGATTAGTTCGAGTGACCCCACACATCGCCAGAGGAAAATGCAGGAATTATTTCACGGTCGTTTGGACGTTAATGACCGTCAAGTTTTCCTGCGTGATTTTAATCGCTTACCTGATGCGCAACGTTACCTGTCCCCTTCCTTCGGACCTGCGTTGACAATCCTTACAGAGCTCGCCGATGTTCTGACTACGGCATATGCGAACTCGGAGAAAACCTACCCTACGAAAATCGACGATCGATCCTTTATCGTCCATGATGATTTTCTCGATCCTCTTTTATCCGAGGAGAACATAGACTCGTTAGCAAACATCAAGTTGGCCAAAGTGAAGGAAAATTCCAAGAAACGATCAACTTCCGAGGTAGAACGGCCTACAAAACGTTCCCGGTAAGCACTTGCTCATCTATCTTAGTTAGTGATATGCTGATGTGCATCGTATCCCATATTTCAGGACATCTATGTCGCAGGGCTTGAATGGGCACAGAGGCGGAACTCGCAGCCATCGATATACACGGTTCGTACCCATCCTTATGGAAATTGGCTTATCTTTCCTCAATTTTTTTCGACTTTCAGGACACAGACCTCTTTGCGAAACTGAAACAAAACTGAAAATCAAACGTAACATTCGGACCTCATCTATGTACGATTGGTCCGACATCATTTCTGTTCCACTTGTCAAACGTTCATTCTATTGCTTTCTATGTATAATATCACCTACTGTATCTCTATTGCATCTGCGTAACCAACTCCTATCTTCAGCCTTGACTCTTCTTTTTCCTCTGCCATGGACTAAGCAAATTCCTCTCAAGTGATCTCAACGAATTACAGTCCAGACAAATGCAAGCCCTCTGCGTGTTGTCTTTGTGAGCCATGAGACCTCCGTGGGCCCTCAGGCCGGTTCTAATAACGAGACCGTGGCGCAAATCCAAGTTCATCCTCTCAAGCCCCACCCTTTACAAACCTTGAATAAGGAACAGGGTAGTTCTCGTCATGGCTGCGCAGGGTCCCGTGCGTTGTCGGTTTCCAATGCACTTCGTCAAGCTCTTGGTTTGCCTTTGATCGAGACCGACGTTGTGCATCCACACCGTGAAGGCGGCAAGATCGAAGGCGCAGTTCGCTTTTTGCCTTTTGCGTTCGGTGGTCCAGTCTTGGAGCACGATGATGACGATAACGAAAACGTCGGAGCTCGAGTTTATCACAAGCATCATTCTCATCATCAGGATGAGGAGCTTAACACAGAAGAAGAAGAAGGAGGAGGAGAAGGCCGTGTTCATCATAGCCACCATCACCATCATCATCATGACCAGCCCACGTCGATGGAAGAGGGCAAGGGCGAGGAAGGCCCTATTCACCATCACCATCACCATATGCATCACAAATTCCATGGTAAGGGTGCCCGCATCCACCACAGAAGCTCTTTCATGAGACGTCTCCATTTCGCTATCATGACTCTCGGTCCTTGGGAAGGCCGTGCTGTTGCTTTTGTTCTCGGTGAGTCTATTACATCGCCGATCTCATCGCTTCGTATCAACTAAACACTTTTTTCTTCACTCGCAGGCTGTGGTCTTGGTGTCCTCCTCAGGATGCTATGGGTCCTCACAGTTGTCACCTATCGAACCATCAGAGGCGACAGTAGCACCCAACAATCCTTATATGTTGCCATTCCCAATCAATACGACGCTGAGGAGGTTTTCGTCCCTCCTCCGGTCTACGTTGTTGATGAGAAGATTCCTGATCAAGAGGAGCCCTCTCCGTCGTCTTAGAAAGACCAGCTGATCTTGATTTCGCTGATGAGACGGCGCAAAATCAGTCTCTACGCACCTTCCTTTTCATCTAGTTTTTCTTCCCTGACTCGGCTTAGATAGTAAATTTCCTCGTTCATCGACCTTGATTCAGATCTTTAGCCCTCAACCTTGACAAGGACTCTTCGCGTACACTTTACGTTGTGTTTTTCTGTGTATGATCATTCAAATTTCTAATATTTAGTTACATATTTCGTGAATGAGATATAAGAAAATTCAAGTCCTTTAAGGCGTTATGGAATATATCGCTCCGACACATCCTCCTGGCGGTGTTGATGCTCTGTCTGCTGTGGTTATCCGAAGGCGTATGACATGAGCCAATATATATCACCTTCCTGTTGTATTAATCCATCTTTTCTTTCCGTCTCAATCGCACTTCTTCCTTCAATGTTCAATGTTTTGTCTCGGTGCTAGTTGTGAAAATGCTCAGACGAGTTGACAGTGCCAGCGTGGTCTCTACCACACCACGCATTTGACGTTCAGTTGCAGCCAACTTCAAAAGCCATCTTATCTTTGCCTTTGTCTCGACTTTCTCAAAGCACTCCGGGAACTCAATGCTATGTACATAAGACACTGTCAATATGATTCGCTCAATGTCACTTGGATCCAAGGTAATGGTTCTGCTAGTCAGTGACGATACTTATAGCTATGTATACTCATCCAACCACAAGCTTAAATCTTCATCGGAAAACCATTATCATCCTTACTGACATCTGGCATTTAAAGTTTATAAGCGGGTACTCCATTTCACGAGTCCGTCAGCGGACATATTCACATAGAACTACAATCTGCAGCTCCTGTACTCGAACCGATACATAGTTATTTCAAGTAGCCTCCATGAACGAACATGATAGAAATCTCGACCCCCAACAAGTTACAGCGCTGTGTATGAAGCTTTAGTCGCGGGTTATGTTTTGTAAACGGAAATGGCTGACATCAGGCCTTGAGTAAGGAACATGCGGGCTTCGGATGTTGAAGAGAGGGAAAGGGCAGGAAGAAATCATAAGTGCTTCTGAGAGAGACAAGAGGGAAAAACAATTCACAATTCTTGTTTTTTTTTTCTTTGATTTTTTCTGCTGTCGTTTTTCGTATACGTTCGATTTTTTCTTGTGTGAATGGTCCTGACATTCGCCCCGCTTCTTTTTCCTCCTTGAGGTATTTGTAGCGTACCTCGGGATGTTGTTTGACGGAGATGGTTTGGGATAATTACATTTTCAATGATTGGGGGCATTTTTCCAAGGTGGAAGCCCTGTTGGAGATTTCGAATAAGGAAAGGGTAGCGGTCCCCAAGATTGTGAATAGCGAGTTCTATGGCGAAAGCTGCTGGGTCGTACGGGGTAGTGATGTGGTAGAAAATTTCGGTCTCCTCAGGAGATGCATCAGAATTGGGTGAACGTGCTATGATGTCATTTGAAAAATCGTGAAACGGAAGAGGAGCAAGGGAGGTGCGAATTAATGAATGGGTTAGCCGATTCGGGCGCAAGATAGCACACCAAGTTTAGTATAATTTTCGTAGAGTAGAAATTTCGGTAGATAATTAATAAATTATCACACGACTCATTCTAGTTGAAAAGGAGAGCGAAACAATAAGTTTTGATTGGACTGAAAAATTAGTAGGAACTATTTGAATCAGCACTAAAAGCTACTGAACAGAAAGACTGGTCAATACATGACATTTTATGGCAGATGAAAATGTGGATGAAATCTCTGGTAACGGGAGCACTATCGACTTGAATGAAGTATCTGCTTTCGATATAGCTGGAATCTGGACCCAATTATGTGCTTCCAACCAGCCGGAAACGCAGCCCCGAACACCACACTTCATCTTAAATCCCAGACGACACGAAACCCCACCCGAAAGCAGGTATTTCGCGGCAGCAGAAAGAACACTGCTGCGTCAAGATCCTGACGTAGCAGCTTCAGTGACGTAGCAGCATCCTGGATGCAGCGGCTTCCAGATTACGATGGGAAACTACGGACCCTCGGAATGTGAAACAAACTGGGTGCGGACAGCGGAAAGATTACGACCAGGTTTCTTCGGCGTCGACGAAACTGCGAGTGTGCGAGGTAAGATGGATGTTGTTGACAGGGAAAGAAGTCGTCAAGGCGCGCGCGCGCAAGGCAAGGATAACAAAAGTCAATGTAGTGCTTCTAATCTGCTACGTTGTAGTCGACACAAGAGTAGTGCAGTAGAGGATAATGGGCACAATTCTAGTACAGAAAATCCAGTCGAGCGATCCCTCAAAAACGAATTTTTCCACATGCACGGTTCCACCTAGTGATATGAATGAGCTCGTAGTGATCATACATATCGCTTTAAAACTCACATCCGCAACGAAATCGAGGACGTAGATCACAGTGACTCTCCAGTAAAACGTGAACGAGTGATTCTGCGGCAAGTTAATGACATAAAAAATAGAAAAAGATCTTACTGACCAGTTCTGTGAGCAAATGGTGTCCAAAACGCCCATAGCCATACTTTTGGCGTATACTGGCATTTACGGTCCCATTCCCTGATCCTTCGAGCCAGATTATTCGTCCGTCCTACTTTGTAAACTCCTCCACCCTCCCAGAAAACATAAATCCATCCGGGTTCATCAGCATGACTTATAGGCCTCAGTAAAAGCCTATACCATGTCTCTATTAGATGACATTGAGGACAACGGGCGTTGAGTGAAGACATGAGTAGGAATGAAGAAGCTGCAGGGAAGTGTGTAGCTGGGTGCAGATTCTGCAAGATCAAGCTTTGAGGGCGCGAGAACAACGCTGACGGAGAAGTGTGACACGATGGCCAATACGCACAAACGACTTTCAGAAAAGCCAGCTACACACACTCGAGAGCTCGATCAGCGACACCGTATTGAAAACGTATGCGACGCATCAGCGGGTGGAGGATGGTGAAGGAACTGAGAATTGGGAGTGCGACAGCATGAACAGAGCATAGTTTAACGTCATTGCGGACGAGTGAACCGGCTATGGATGATTTTCAGTACAAGTTAGCTTTTATCAGGATCCAAACAGAAGAATAAACGATGAACTAAATTGTATTTGCAAACTTTTCTTTACAGAAGTTTCTCGGTTACTACTGCCCAATTCCATTTAAGCCCTCGACATGTTAACTAGAACCGATCGTCCATGAGAGTAATCATAACGAGCGGCATGAGCAATGACATCGTCCAGATCAATGACATCGACTTGGGCATTTAGCGAGGTGGAATACGACTTCGCCAGGAGGTGTGGGTACCGAAGAAAAGGATCATACAGTGCCTTCGATATTGGATTATAACGTTGCACATGGAGGCGAACGTCAGTATTTTTACCGTCTGGAGTATGAATGTTCTCAATACGTTGAACTTGGCCAGCTACAGGGGGTTCACTGGCTGATGGGCGATAAATGATGTTGGCATTTCCAGCATGGGTATCAGATGGAGAAAGGTTAACGCCGTTGTGCTTGACATAGGCCCTATGTGGTCCTTTTTGCTCGACAAATTCGTTAGAAGAGCTAGGCGCATTAGCTGGGACAAAACACTTGTCGAACAGGATCTTCAATTGACGTATAGCTTCGGGACAATCTCGACGCCGAAGCCAACGGCGGAGATTTGCTGTTCGAGCAACTGTCCTCACGATTGTAGATTCCATCTCGCCTAAAAAGCGTCCAGTCCATGAATACACTTTTTGAAATGAAAGATAAATTCTAAAAACCTACCACCTATGTGATCGCTAGTGTTGATTTTTTGCAAAGCCCCAATCAACCGTTCAAAGGGGAAACACCACCATGAGACGACAGGCCCGAAGAGCAAGAGAAAATCATAGACATGTCCAGCAGCGTGGATGTTTGGTCGAGGTACACCTTGACGCGTGTGTGGATAGAGAGTTCGCAGGTCATTTACCCACGAATCAATGTATTTTCGGTAAGCGTCGGTGCGTGAAGCAGTCATAGTGTAGCGACACACGATAACTGTGGCCTGGAAAAGCGCCATCGTATGCTCCAGAGCTTTGAACAGATAGCCGGAGTCAGATTCATCGTTGGAAGGAGCAAGGCCATCGTCGTCACCCCACAGAGTGATGAGAGCGATTGGGAGGTACAGGACGCTCAGTGTTCGTGTTACAGGTATGCTTCCGGACCTCCGTACAGAGCTTCCGACTTCGGACGTGGACTTAGGGTAATTCATGTTTACTTTCGAGATCGATTGCATCGATCGAGTCGTACGAAGCATTCGTTTATCGAATGCTAAGTATTTCGACTTTATTGTCTTTTCTATTTATATTGATGACGTCGATTTATATTCTTTATTGTTTTTTACTTACAGCTCTTATTGTTATAGATTTAACAATTAGGAATACAGGTATATAAGCTGTAGTATCCTGTACATAGTTCTTCAGTTTAAATATCAACTTAGATTGCTGCTGAACTCCGTCCGGATCTCTCTCTTCTATTCGTCTAACGATCGCACTATAACCGATCGTTATCCGGACGTCTTTACACTCTTACTCGTCACTCTGAACATTCACCGAACCGTACGACGAAGCGGGGGCACTACCGATAGTAGTGTCAAGGTTCTAGTTCATCTTATCATCTTCCGTTGCAATCGAGCTGACCGATTATCCTCGATTACTTTCCTTGAGACTTCGGTTATAAACCATTGTCTCGATTCATTCCGATTACTCTCGGATTACTTCGATTCATACTATACCTTCTAAGACTCGACGGAACCTCACCGGCACAGTTTTAACAGTATATTTAAACTACTACTCGCATTCGTCGTTTTCTATATCACACATCATCCATTCCATACTCATTTATCCATGGCACCTCCAATGACTCGACAAGCCCGTAGGAACAGGCCAAGAACTTTGACCGGTACTACCGACAACTCGGATGTTCCGACACAGGCTGAAGAGCCAAACCCTTTTGTCGCCAACGCGCAATCTTTCGCGCCTTATTCAGAATCCATTTCGGCCTTAGGAGGTCGAAGAAGAAACAACGTTTTCGGACCCACTACTGCAGCATCACTACCGACAACTGAAGTAGCACCTGAAGTCGCAATCGGTGGAACGACCGAAACGATGGATTATGAATTCCAAACCCTCTATACTGCCTCTGGAATGCCTGTCCAAGTCAGGACACCTCGAAGAAACACCCACATCGCTACGACATCATCGAACACCATCATACCTCCGTCTCCAACGGCAGCAACGATTATGGGACAAATTTTATCTCGTAACACGCCAACAGGACCTCAAATCCCGGAAGGACCGGAAGATGAGGAAGGAGAAGATCTCGAAGGTAATATCAATCGAGAGAATCAAGATGGTGAGGAAGTAGCCAATGAAGAGCCGGCTGATCCGGAACTACCTGGCGATGGTGGACCGGATGGACCGGGAGGACCAGGCGAACCAGGCGGTGGTGGTCCCGGAGGACCAGGTGGGGGATCCGAAGGCTCGAATAGTCCCCGGAGACCATTTTTCCCACCAAACAACAATGCTTCCGAAAGGGAGTTTCTCCAAACGTTCCAAGCTTTCCGAGGAACACTCGACGGGTTAGGTAATGCTATCGCTAACTTACGACCAGAACCTTCCGAATCGAGCAAAGCAAAAGTAAAGGAACCGGACGTATTCGATGGTTCCGATCCTCGGAAGCTCAAGACATTCCTTGTTTCCCTATCTCTCGTCTTTCTTGATCGCCCTAACTACTTCACTGATCAACGAAAGATAGCTTACGCTCTGTCTTATCTGAGTGGATCCGCTCGCGAATGGTTCGAGCCGGATATCCTCGATCCGAACGTGATCGCTCTCCCGATGTGGACGAGCTCTTTCACGGCACTGGTGAAAGAGTTACAAGACAATTTTGGTCTTTACGACGCGCAAGGAGATGCTGAGGATAAGTTGGGGAACTTGAGAATGAAGGAGAATGAATCGGTTCGTAAATTCAACATTCGATTCAATTCACTCGCTGCTCTCACCGATTGGAACGCAAGTTCCTTGAAGTGGGCTTATCAGCACGCACTTGCGTCCAGAATCAAGGACGAAATGGCTCGTGTTCCGGAGCCTCGAAACCTCGCCGAATATCGCGCAGAGGTTCTTCGAATCGACAACCGGTACTGGCGGAGGGAAGAAGAGAAGAAACGGGAGTCTTCGAGACAGACCGGGTCGAGTTCGGGCGGTAAGGGTTCGAATTTCGGCAAGAAGGGTTCTCAAAACAACTCTTCTACTCAATCTTCTACCACGTCGGACACTCAGTCTAAAGGCAAGAACAACCCGCAGACTACCGGACAGAATCAAGGGAAGAAACCTTGGTTCAACAAGAACAAGTCGACCGGAACGAACTTCAACGGTCAATCTTCGACTGCTTCGACTAGTCAACAGCCGAAACCGCACCAAAAACATCTCGGACCGGATGGCCACGTCAAGCCGGAAGAGAAGGAGAGACGCAGGAAATTCAACCTGTGCATGTTTTGTGGCGGTAAGCACAAATTGGAAGATTGCCCGAATCGAAAATCCAATCAGCCTCGCGGTCGAGCAGCCGAGGTTGAGGATGTAGTTACGGACATCCAATCGTCTTCGGACGATTCGGAAAAATGATCCGCAACTCTCGTACCCCAGTACGAAGCGAGAGTTGCGTTGATCCCGTTCGTACTATCCAAGGGGAAGTAATTCTAAACGCATCCGCTCTTTCAGAATATGAACGATCTCTCCGTTTTTCATTATCTACCGAATTCCAATCGCCAGACGAACCGGCTGGTACATTATCTCTTATTCAATTTCCTTGTTTACTTGATTCCGGTTCCACAGACTCTTTCATCGATTCTTCTTACGTACAGAATCACTCCATTCCGACCACACCTATTCCTCCAATTAATCTTCGATTGTTCGATGGTTCTCTAACCGCAAATTCTATCTCGGAAACAACCGAACTATCGGTTCGTTTTCCGACCGGCGAGTCTTTCTTGATTAACTTTTATGTTACTTCATTGGATTCATCTTGCAAAGCTGTCTTAGGATATAGTTTCTTGTCCCGCTACAATCCGTTGATTGATTGGGTTACAAAAACGATTTCTTTCCGAAACACTAATCGAGATGATTTCTACCAGACGTCTTCACTTCCGGACCCTCCGGTTACGGAAACGGAAGTGCCGATTCCACCTCAGGAATCTTTACTAGCGAAACCCGGAACACATCAATCCAAACATCGCTCTCGCCTCACCCCTCGTCCACTCTCGGACAAATTTCCTTACGAACCCATTTACTCCTATCCGAGTCTTGCACAAATGGGATCACGTACCGAATCTGCGATTAAACCGGATGTCGACATCGCGCTTTTAGGGGCAGTCGCGTTCAATCGGGTCTGTAAAGACGCCGGATTTGAACCAATTCTTTTTCGTTATCTTCCTACCGAACTTACTGCTAAAGGTTCTAGCACTGAAGAGTTTGAAGCTCAGAAGTCAGAATCAACCCTTCCGCAACAATACGCGGACTACGCCGATGTTTTCGACAAATCGTCTTCGGAAGAACTTCCGGAGCATCGATCATACGACCTCAAGATTGATTTAGAGGAAGGCGCTGAACCACCACTTGGACGGATCTATCCGCTCTCTCCGAAAGAGCTGGAAGCCCTCCGAGATTTCCTGGACAAGCAACTCGCTGCTGGAATTATTCAGACTTCTTCGTCACCATACGGAGCACCCGTTCTATTCGCTCCGAAGAAGGATGGTTCACTACGCCTGTGCGTCGACTTCCGAGGCATCAATCGAATCACCAAAAAGGATCGATACCCTCTGCCACTCATTTCCGACCTACTCGATGCGCCTCGAAAGGCTGCAATTACACGAAACTTGATCTAGCCCATGCCTACCACCTTGTACGAATCGCCGAAGGTGACGAATGGAAGACCGCCTTCCGGACACGCTACGGCTCGTACGAATGGAAGGTCATACCGGAAGGCCTTACGAACGCTCCGGCTGCTTTTCAACGGTTTGTCAACACTATCTTTGCAGATTTACTTGATGTCTACGTTATTGTCTACATTGACGACATTCTTGTATATTCAGACAATCCAAAGGATCACGAAAAGCACGTCCGGGAGGTACTTCGACGACTCCGAGAAGCGAAACTCTACTGCAACCTCGCAAAATGCTTCTTCGGTGTCGATACAGTCGAATACCTCGGCTACATCCTTTCGCCTGCAGGCCTCACTATGGCCGCTGACAAGATCCAAGTTATCGTCGAATGGCCGGTACCTCGGAAAGTCAAGGATATTCAATCCTTCTTAGGATTTTCAAATTCTACGACGATTTATTTACAATTACAGCGACATTGTTATACCACTTACCCGGCTCACACGGAAAACTGTCGACTGGATATGGACAGCCGAATGTCAATCGGCTTTCGAAAACCTCAAATACGCTTTTACACACGCACCAATCCTTGCTCACTCTATGCTATCGCAGCTATCCTTTCGATTATGCTCGATGACGGTGAAATTCATCCCGTCGCATTTCTTTCCCGCACTCTTAATTCTGCTGAGCTTAACTACGATACTCACGACAAGGAACTATTAGCTATTTTCGAGGCTTTCAAAGCGTGGAGACACTATCTCGAAGGTTCCGGAGACCCGATCGATGTGGTTACCGATCACAAAAACCTTGAGTACTTCTCTACCACTAAAATTCTGACCCGGAGACAGGTCCGATGGTCCGAATACCTACATCAATTCAATATGGTTATTCGATTCAGACCCGGCAAACTTGGCGAGAAACCGGACTCTATCACTAGATGATGGGACGTCTACCCAAAAGAGGGGGATATCGGCTACGCCCAAGTCAATCCACAGAACTTTAGACCCATATTCACTAACGAACAGTTCACCACTTCTCTTCGAGCTACTTTCCTCGAGGGTCCGATCCTCCGAGCTTCGATTGTTATGGACATCAACGCTTTACATGAAGCCATCCGCAACTCACTTTCGATCGATCCGGAATCGGCACTTGGACTCACCTTTGTTCAAGACTCCA
This sequence comes from Lentinula guzmanii, assembly GCA_027919855.1. Taxonomy (NCBI): domain Eukaryota; kingdom Fungi; phylum Basidiomycota; class Agaricomycetes; order Agaricales; family Omphalotaceae; genus Lentinula; species Lentinula guzmanii. The sequence goes on from JANVFO010000019.1 coordinate 281,996, forward strand.
CTAAACCTCGATGGACTATGGGTGAAGATGGTTTGTTACGACTCGACAATCGAATCTATGTTCCGAATCATTCGGATCTACGGTTACAAGTATTACGCTACTTCCACGATCATCCACTCTCAGGTCATTTCGGTCAAAACCGAACTCTCGAAACGATTCGACGACAGTACACCTGGCCGAAGATTCGAGATTTCGTACGAGATTACGTTGCCTCCTGCACTACATGCGGAAGAAACAAATCACGTCGACATCGACCTTATGGACTACTCAAACCACTTCCGGTTCCCTTACGACCTTGGGACTCAATCTCGATGGACTTTATCGAGGAGCTTCCGATGTCGGACGGCTACAACTCCATACTAGTCATCGTGGATCGAGCTTCGAAACAATCCATATTCATTAAGTGTCATACTACGATTACATCCGAACAGTTAGCTGAATTATTCGTCATTCACGTCTTTTCTAAACATGGAGTTCCGAACCACGTAACCTCTGATCGAGGTTCCGAGTTCGTCTCTGCTTTCTTTCGAGCACTCGGGCAGTCGCTCAATATGGAACTTCACTACACTTCCGGATATCACCCCGAAGCTGACGGACAAACCGAACGTGTCAACCAGACCTTGGAACAGTACATTCGTATTTACTGCAACTATCAACAGGATAACTGGTCCAGCCTACTTCCAATGGCTGAGTTCGCCTACAATAACGCACCAACGCTTCGACTGGAATCACACCATTCTTCGCCAACAAAGGTACCATCCGAACATCTCGATTAGACCGGAGGTCGATATTCGATCTGACCGAGCTCACGACTTCGTCGCCAACTTAGACGAAGTTCACTCCTTCCTTCGGGACGAGATTTCGAACGCTCAGAAAAAGTACAAAGACCAAGCCGATCGAAAACGAATCTCCGCTCCAGAATTCCAAATTGGCGCTGAAGTCTTTGTCTTAGCAAAACACATTCGAACCACTCGACCGACTCCGAAGTTCTCGGAGAAGTATCTTGGACCTTTCAAGGTTATCGAACGCATCGGCACTCTCGCCTACAAGATACAACTACCTGACTACCTTTCCCGAATTCATCCAGTATTCCACGTCTCGCAATTGGAACCTTATACTCCAAACCCCATTCCGAATCGTTCGCAACCTCCGCCACCTCCGATTGAAGTCGATGGTGAACAGGAGTTTGAAGTTGCTGAAATTTAGATTCGAAGATGGACCGACGCTTTCGACGTTGTCCGTTGCGATACTTCATTCGATGGAAAGGATACGAAGGTACCGATGAGGAGTTCTCATGGATTGGAGCTGATGAAATGCACGCCGAAGAATTACTTGAAGAATTCCATAAACGATACCCACTCAAGCCCGGACCTCTACCGGACATCACCGATTAATTTTCGTATGCTTTTACTTATTTCTTTTATTCTATTCTTTTCTTCTTGCTTTCCGAACGGTTGAAATCGACCGGGGGGATAAACGCCATGATAGCTTATTGAGCGTTTATCCCTACCCGGAAGATCGACACCAATCGATACTATCGGACATCTCAGTCCTATTTAAACTCAAATTTTTCTAAGTCCATTTCGGACGATTCTCTCGATTGCTTTCGAAAGTTTTTTCATTTTATATATACAAAAGTCCATTATAAATTTAAAGTCCTCGATCGGACTGCAATCGGTACGCGGAAACAAAACAACATATATACAAGTCCAAAATAAATCTATCGAAGACGGCCGATTACTCCTTCCGACCTTTCCCTTTTCGATCCCCAGTCCTTTTCACCCGATCTTCTTCGGACTCTTCTTCCTCTTCCTCTTCTTCTTCTTCCCCCCTCTTCTCCTCTTCGAGCTTCCGAACGCGAAGGATGAGATACCGAAGCATCTCTTCCTGAAGGTTGATCCTTGTATTGAGATCTCGGACGTTAGTCCGGAGATCGTCGATGGTCTGGCTGCTTGTTGAGGCCACCGGACTCTCCACTTTTGTTCGCTTACTCCTTCGAGGGTAATCGTCCGGTACGAGCGAACATCGGACCTTTGCTTTTCTGCAACCTTTGCAGGAAGCAGAGCCGGGACCCACCATTTCGCATTTGAAAGCTTTAAGGATGCACCGGCTGCATCGCGATTGTTTCGGAGAAGGGGAATGGGAATCGTCATCTTCGTTGTCAGAATCGTTGTAGTCGCCATCGTCGCCTGGGTTCGGGTCATCGCCTTCGGGGTCACCGGATGGCACAGCCTACAACACGTTAAGAAGGTTGAGAAGTTAAAACAAAAAGAACCACTCACTACCATTACTACCCTCTTCCGCTTTTTACCGACCACTACCGTCGAAGATTCGCTGACCGGCTGTAGTCGGGATGAACACATAAAAAGAAGTTGAAGCAGATCGAGTACTCACCGAGTGGACCAACTTTTCCTTTTCCTTCCTTTCGATCTGGGCCCGTACGAGCGCCGCTGTTTCCATCCTTCTGTCCATTTCATCCTTCTTCCGAATTTCCTCTGCTTTTCTTTTCGCTGCCTCGGCAGCCCTCGATTCCTCTTCAACTCTCCGTCTCTCTTCCTCTTTCTTGGCTTTCTCGGCCGCTTTCTTCGCTGCCTCGGCAGCCTTCGCCTCTTCCACCTTTCGTTTCTCCAACTCTTCCTTCTTCCTTTTCTCTTCTGCTTCTCTCTTCTTCTTCTCCTCCTTCTTTCGACGGATTTCCGCCAATCGAGCCTCGGCCGCAGCCTCGGCTTCTTCCTCTGCCTTTCTTTGTTCGGCTTCCCTTCTAGCCCTCTCCTCCCTCTCCTCCTTCTTCTTTTGAATGAGCAGGAGCTCAGCTTGTTCTTCGTCGTCGGACGGGCTGTTGGCACGAGAGTTGGCAGGGGACATGATGGTAGAAGTAAGAGAAAAGTGGGGACTTGAAAATTTTTTCTCGCTTGGTTCATATACTGCGCCATCATTTACGTATTGATCGATCGATCTCGATCCCTTCACTTTTCACCAAGTCACACTTCAAGTTCGAACACTTGACCGGGTCGACTCTGGCGACTTCGTACGAGGCTTTCGAGGGCAAAAGCCTAACAGGGGATACTGTTACAGGTATGCTTCCGGACCTCCGTACAGAGCTTCCGACTTCGGACGTGGACTTAGGGTAATTCATGTTTACTTTCGAGATCGATTGCATCGATCGAGTCGTACGAAGCATTCGTTTATCGAATGCTAAGTATTTCGACTTTATTGTCTTTTCTATTTATATTGATGACGTCGATTTATATTCTTTATTGTTTTTTACTTACAGCTCTTATTGTTATAGATTTAACAATTAGGAATACAGGTATATAAGCTGTAGTATCCTGTACATAGTTCTTCAGTTTAAATATCAACTTAGATTGCTGCTGAACTCCGTCCGGATCTCTCTCTTCTATTCGTCTAACGATCGCACTATAACCGATCGTTATCCGGACGTCTTTACACTCTTACTCGTCACTCTGAACATTCACCGAACCGTACGACGAAGCGGGGGCACTACCGATAGTAGTGTCAAGGTTCTAGTTCATCTTATCATCTTCCGTTGCAATCGAGCTGACCGATTATCCTCGATTACTTTCCTTGAGACTTCGGTTATAAACCATTGTCTCGATTCATTCCGATTACTCTCGGATTACTTCGATTCATACTATACCTTCTAAGACTCGACGGAACCTCACCGGCACAGTTTTAACAGTTCGCCATTCATCTGCTTTGATGGAACCGGCTTTTGGCTCTCCAAAATTCTTCGGGACGGAATTGAGCCACGATGGCGTTACCGTCTCTCGGATTACTTTCTGGATGTGAGTAAGGGTTTCAGGTGTTCCCGTGTTAATTATGTAGGCATCGGAGCTAAGGGGTTGTTTGAGCCTCTGCAAAAGAGCGTTTAAAATAAGAAGACAGTAATATCAGGTGCACTCACCCAGTCTAATAACAAGGCGACAAAATGATTTTTCCGAGTTGCAGTATGGGGTAATGTCGAGTTTTCAGAATTATTCTTCTTTGATTTTCGTTTGACACGATCGACATAGAGGGAGGAGATGAGTTGATCAACATTGGATAGAGACACGGTTAGCTCCAGGGAATGAACTACGTATTTCAAAGCCCCTTGAGTGCTCTGATTATCGAGACGGGTCCACATTCTATCTAGCGTGATGGCATTTGATCCAGCAAGTGCGAGACAAAGAGTCTGTTGGATTTTGGCAACCGTCAGTATGTGCTTGTCCTGTATCCTGAGTTCTGTAGGGACAGTCTCGTGGTCGTAGGGAATCCAAGGCCACTCAAACGCATATCTGAAGCCCTCGGCGTTGAGTTTCGGAGCTGACGCATCCAGACGCAAGACGTGACGGCAGTGATAATGAACAAGGCCTTCAAGAATGCAATGCATCGTGTCTATGACGAGCATCCTGGTGGGATTCCAATAGTCGAGAAGCCAGAGAGAGGACCATCGAACGCCGTGTGTTTCAAAAATAGCTTTTCGCTCAACAAGAGTCTGCGCATTCTTATAAGCCCAGGCCTGCAGACAAAGCTCTTCAACATCTCTCGGAACCCATTGGTTATGATCCGTGCAAAACATCTGGTGCCTTCCACGGATTGTGCAGACGCTACAGATGAAAGCTGACATGGGACCCTGAAGACCAGCAACTTTGCGAGCTGCAGGAAGATCGTTTACGGAGAGAAGGATACCGGCCTCGACTACAGCACCTGAGTCGGAATCAGCTGTACGAGAAACTTTAAAGCCTGGGCGCCATGCCCTGACAAACTGCTCAATCACCCGTCGGACATAATGGTCGATTTCGTCGGCAGTTGGTTCGTTTGGGCCAGGGATGATTGTCGAATACAGGTACTCTGGGAGATATCGGATGGTAGAATCAAGTCCAAGATTGGCGCAAGAAATTACTCCAATAGAGTCATGGGCGCCTCGCTGTGTGACACGGTTGGGATTGAAAAAATCCACATGGATGGAGAAAGCTAGACGGATTTTGTTGCCTCGATCCACGAAAAGCTTCCCGTCGGGTCCATTGAAGTCTCTGATAAAATGAGCTTCGAAGACGTCGTTTACGCCGGTCTGAGCTTGCCCTGTCTGGATGGCGTCTAATGCATTGTCAGTAGCATTTTTGGACTGTTCTACGTAGACAGGATCGGACAGACAGCGCGCTAGATAGTCGGGAAGGGAAGGAACAAGGAAAGGCTTGACAGGTTGGACGGTACCATCGCGACGACTCTTCAGAAGCCGAGCACCGCACCTAGCAGTACCATTCTCCCCAACGAGATTATTATCGCAAGTCTCAGGATAGTTATAAAAGATTTTCTTCCCCTTCAGAGGATGTGCTTTGTTGGTGTAGCTACACTCGGGACATGTGGCATAGAGATCAAAATGACCGTCAACATCGAGTTTTTTGAATGCATCAGGAAGATTCTTGGGCATGTCAGCGATAATCTCGTTCTGTGAGGGCGAAAATTCGTGCGGCAGAGTGCTCCCCTTTGAGTGAGAGGAGGCAGACATCCCAAGCCGAGCAACTAAGACGGCAACTCCCATAAGAAAATTGCAGTCTAGGAGGGAAAGCCCGATGACCACATTGCAGATAACTGCAAGGAGAACGAGGACCTGGTTCAATTGGTCCATTTGGGATATGTGAGTGCTAAAGAGATGGTCTAGTGACCGTTAGCTGTGATACAGTATACATGGTACATGGATCTTACTGGCATCTATCTCTATAGGTTGCTCAGGGATAAGTGGCACGTACAACGCGCAGACCGTGGCATGCAACGTTTTCAAACGCTCTCGTAAACGATCCCGCCTGTCCTTCAGAGTGATGTTTTTCTGGCTCGTTGCGGACGCTGAACCCATGGCCCTCTTCTGGTTGTAGTTCCTATACTTCGACCTTTCCTCAAAAGTTTCGATGAGGATAAGTCCCTCCTGTAGCCATTTCGAGGTCTTGTCTAGAGTGCTATACTGGAAGTCTCTCGACTGCGCAACAAAGCTTTCGTGGAGTACTGCGGCATGAGTGTCAAACTCTCTTGCCAAATTCTCGAGGGTGTCCACTTCCCGCTGCTCGACTCTTCCGTTCGGACGATTGGTCGGGGATGGCGTACGCGATTTAGTTGCCCTAGGGACGGATTGACGTGCAAACTGGCGACTGAGTCGAAAAGCAGGAAGAGATGAAGGTTTTTTCGACTGAGAAACAGCTGCCAAGCCCTGCATGGCAGAGTTGAGGTCCACATGGACTGAGCCAGGTATAGAGGCACCTTGGCGTTCGTAAAACTCGGCCGCGGGGGTGAACAGTTTGCTGTGGTTCAAAGTATCTATGGGATCAGCCGTTAACGTAGCCACAGTGATCATCGTTTCGAGTGCTTCTAGAGAAGCTGGGAAAAGGTTCTACTCATATCGTGAGACATATTTTACGTTCTGGAATTCATTCAACCAACCTGATCATTTGACGGAGGAGAATCGAGCAAAAAAGAACCAGGCATATCGACTTCTTCCAGACGCAGCGCGGAGAAATCGACCGCGAGACCAGAAACCGATGGGGGAGCAGTCTCCTCAAGTAGGTTCGCAGCCATCTGAGATACTGGGGATCCGCGTTCGCTGCCTTTCGCCGGTGTCTACAGGAAATTTGGAAAATGCGGACAAAAATATAAAGTCAGACGCACCGTAGTACCAGATTGTGGTTGATCAGTCTGGCGGAGAGTTAGCATGTTGCGGAGGGAGGAGAGCATGAACATCTTGTTTTGAGTTCTGGACGCTCTGGATGCGTTAATTTGTATGCGGATAGAGAGAAAAATACAAAGACGCGAACTTACAATGGTATATCCAAATCGGGTAAAGTTCCCCGCGGGATCTTTGACGCACTTTGCAGCCATAGGAACAGGTAGCGCTCGTAGCGACGGGTGGAGACAACAACAATAAAATGGCTCCTTGTAGTTTAAGGTCATTCCGGACCATCGTTGTCTCTTTCGGGGGGCATTGTTTTCAAAAAGACATCAATTTGATTATCCATAGCAGCTCTACTATCTACATATTACTGCCGATACGAGATATACCGAAAAATACAAGCTCTGTAATGTAAACGTACAATTCTACGAGTCCATTATACTTTGCTAGCGCTACAACTGACCATCACGTCTAACCAGTACTCCCGAATAGGAGAGATCTTCTCTTAGTGGCTGCAGGAGTTGCGTTGCGTAATTGCGTTCCTCCGAGGTCTCCTTCACATACTCGACGTCGTTGGGATGCACTTCGGGAAAGTCCCAACCTTTAGTCTCCCGAGGGCCGGAGCGATCAACCGTTATGAGCATGAGCATGTGGTTGTCCTCCGTCTTCTCCTGGTTGTAGAAATGATGAATTCGTCGAACAAGTTTTCCAATGAACTCAGGATGATTTTTAGTTACAACCATCAAGCCTTTCTCCCTTGCAGGCAAAGGTCGGCGACGGAACGATACTATGCTATCATATGGAACTTCAATCGTTTTGTTGCGAGAGCGTCGGTGTAGGACAGTAATCCCATTGATACCGACCACAGACTCCACGTAGATCCCATCAGCTTTATTGGACGTATCAAGTTCTCCACCCTTGATATCAACCTTGATTGGAATTCCGACAAGCTTCGGGTGAAGTATCCAATGGGCCAGTGGCGAAGGCACGGGTGAAGGACGGGAAGGCCGTGATGGAGAGGGGGAAGCTGGTGTCCGTGGAACCGGGGGATGAATGTTGAGAACTGGTGTTTCGTAGCCCGGTGTATGGTAACCTGGTGTATTGTAGGTCCCGCCAGCAGGTGATGAAGCAGGGCCAGGCGTTGGGCAGCTCGGAGACCAGACTCCAGTGAAGATGGTCGCTCTTTCAGAGGCATTGGAAAAGGGAGTGGATGAGCCGGCGCCAGTGTCAGCCTGAGGCATAAGGACGGAAGCGGAGGAAAAGTTATTCAACTTGTTTTCGTAGTTTTGATTCGGCATATAAAACGACTGTCGGGCAGTAGGCATGAATACATCACAGAGACGATACCCTGTTCTTAATGAAAAAAAAGTGAGTACAAATGAATGTCTGTGGTACAACAAGAAAAACACATACTTGTGATATTTGAGCATGTCGTAGTCGACTTTAACCACTTTGCTCGCTGGGTTTGGCGTGAAAACGTAACGTTCGACTGTTATATCAAGGCCACTCTTCTTTGAGGGATATTTCGGATTAATTTGGTAGCGATTGACGTCCTTGACAGCCCCATGCTGTCCTTTATACTCCCCCTGGACAAAATCCACCAACATTCCAACCCAAGGAACGGGACCCGTTCGCATCAACTCAAGCGAGGAACTGAAGCTGTACTCTAGCACTTCGTTTCCCTCAAGCGGACGAAATGTCATAAGCGGTAGGTTTGATCTATAAGAATATTAATTTAGAGTGAACAGATGCAGATCGAGACTTACTGTTTTTCTCGAACAGCAGAGTGGTCTATTTCGATTGAACATTGATAACGAGCCACCCAGAAAGAAATTAGCAGAGCGCCTCTGAAGTCGACTCGGACGTTCTTGATGAAACCACTACAGCCAACGAATCGCCCAGATTGAATGACGACCTCAACATCTCTCCACGGTACTTCAACGTTGAACTGCTGTTGATGAGGTTTAAGAGGCTGATGGTCAGCTAATAGTCTGTGTGTGCTGAACGTATTGTTAGAAAAGAAATACTAATAAAATTTTTCAAAAAACTTTACGCTAGCTCCCTAACCGCACGATAACCCACAATGCATTCAAGACCGTTCGTCAGTCGTACAGTAATTAAGAGAGATCGAGCGGAGCTGATCCGGACGTCCTTCACAATGCCTATCGAGCCAGTGAAAGGTCCAGATTGAATTTTCACTTCCACATCTACCCAGGGAACTTCGGTGTTCGAGAAATCAGGTGTCGTAAGCTTGACAGAATTGACATGGACTCGAAAATCCTATGGGTAGGGCATGAGAGAGATAGGCAAGTCAGAATGAACGCTAGCTCACCAAACCATTGGTACGGGAACCGGCGCATATACCAAGAAGAGCATCGGTTTTGGCGACAACAAAACCTTTTTTTCCAGCGTGGACTCCGGCGAGGACCTCAATGAATTCTCCCAGGATGATATTTTTCTGTAGATCCCGAATAGAGACAAGTTGGCTGCCTTCCTCCTCTACATCTACCTCACACTGGGGTAGCAATGTGTTGTAGTTTTCTGTTAGTGAAACAATGGTTCCGAACTTTGCACCAGTTGGCGAGTAGACGATGATGTGATCTCCAGTTTCGAAACGCCAGAAAGACGGTACAGGCATTGAAGACATTTCGATTAGTGCATTTTCATTAGCCGCCTTCTCCTTCGATTCCATGAAGAGATGACAGATAGCAGCAGGGATTTCACGAGCAGGAGATAATGTGAGTTTATTGTAGGTTTTGAGCTGAAGGCCATATTCGAAGCGCCAGGATTTATAAGAGTAAACATGTTTCTCTCGACAAAAAAGCTGATCCTGTATGCAGCGAGATGGATTGAAAAGTTGGGGAGACGGACGAGAAGTGTTAAGACTGTGCCGGTGAGGTTCCGTCGAGTCTTAGAAAGGATAGGATGAATCGAAGTGTTCCGAGAGTGATCGGTAGGAATCGAGACTATGGTTTATAACCGAAGTCTCAAGGGGAGTAATCGAAGATAATCGGTCAGCTCGATTACAACGGAAGATGATAAAGATGAACTAGAACCTTGACACTACTTTCGGTAGTGCCCCCGCTTCGTCGTACGGTTCGGTGAATGTTCAGAGTGACGAGTAAGAGTATAGAGACGTCCGGACAACGATCGGTTATAGTGCGAACGTTAAACGATTAGAGGAGAGAGTTCCGGACGGAGTTCAGCAGCAATCTAAGTTGATATTTAAACTGAAGAACTATGTACAGGATACTACAGCTTATATACCTGTATTCCTAATTGTTAAATCTATAACAATAAGAGCTGTAAGTAAAAAACAATAAAGAATATAAATCGACGTCATCAATATAAATAGAAAAGACAATAAAGTCGAAATACTTAGCATTCGATAAACGAATGCTTCGTACGACTCGATCGATGCAATCGATCTCGGAAGTAAACATGAATTATCCTAAGTCCACGTCCGAAGCCGGAAGCTCTGTACGGAGGTCCGGAAGCATACCTGTAACAGTATTCCCCTGTTAGGCTTTTGCCCTCGAAAGCCTCGTACGAAGTCGCCAGAGTCGACCCGGTCAAGTGTTCGAACTTGAAGTGTGACTTGGTGAAAAGTGAAGAGATCGAGATCGATCGATCAATACGTAAATGATGGCGCAGTATATGAACCAAGCGAGAAAAAATTTTCAAGTCCCCACTTTTCTCTTACTTCTACCATCATGTCCCCTGCCAACTCTCGTGCCAACAGCCCGTCCGACGACGAAGAACAAGCTGAGCTCCTGCTCATTCAAAAGAAGAAGGAGGAGAGGGAGGAGAGGGCTAGAAGGGAAGCCGAGCAAAGAAAGGCAGAGGAAGAAGCCGAGGCTGCGGCCGAGGCTCGATTGGCGGAAATCCGTCGAAAGAAGGAGGAGAAGAAGAAGAGAGAAGCAGAAGAGAAAAGGAAGAAGGAAGAGTTGGAGAAACGAAAGGTGGAAGAGGCGAAGGCTGCCGAGGCAGCGAAGAAAGCGGCCGAGAAAGCCAAGAAAGAGGAAGAGAGACGGAGAGTTGAAGAGGAATCGAGGGCTGCCGAGGCAGCGAAAAGAAAAGCAGAGGAAATTCGGAAGAAGGATGAAATGGACAGAAGGATGGAAACAGCGGCGCTCGTACGGGCCCAGATCGAAAGGAAGGAAAAGGAAAAGTTGGTCCACTCGGTGAGTACTCGATCTGCTTCAACTTCTTTTTATGTGTTCATCCCGACTACAGCCGGTCAGCGAATCTTCGACGGTAGTGGTCGGTAAAAAGCGGAAGAGGGTAGTAATGGTAGTGAGTGGTTCTTTTTGTTTTAACTTCTCAACCTTCTTAACGTGTTGTAGGCTGTGCCATCCGGTGACCCCGAAGGCGATGACCCGAACCCAGGCGACGATGGCGACTACAACGATTCCGACAACGAAGATGACGATTCCCATTCCCCTTCTCCGAAACAATCGCGATGCAGCCGGTGCATCCTTAAAGCTTTCAAATGCGAAATGGTGGGACCCGGCTCTGCTTCCTGCAAAGGTTGCAGAAAAGCAAAGGTCCGATGTTCGCTCGTACCGGACGATTACCCTCGAAGGAGTAAGCGAACAAAAGTGGAGAGTCCGGTGGCCTCAACAAGTAGCCAGACCATCGACGATCTCCGGACTAACGTCCGAGATCTCAATACAAGGATCAACCTTCAGGAAGAGATGCTTCGGTATCTCATCCTTCGCGTTCAGAAGCTCGAAGAGGAGAAGAGGGGGGAAGAAGAAGAAGAGGAAGAGGAAGAAGAGTCCGAAGAAGATCGGGTGAAAAGGACTGGAGATCGAAAAGGGAAAGGTCGGAAGGAGTAATCGGCCGTCTTCGATAGATTTATTTTGGACTTGTATATATGTTGTTTTGTTTCCGTACCGATTGCAGTCCGATCGAGGACTTTAAATTTATAATGGACTTTTGTATATATAAAATGAAAAAACTTTCGAAAGCAATCGAGAGAATCGTCCGAAATGGACTTAGAAAAAATTTGAGTTTAAATAGGACTGAGATGTCCGATAGTATCGATTGGTGTCGATCTTCCGGGTAGGGATAAACGCTCAATAAGCTATCATGGTGTTTATCCCCCCGGTCGATTTCAACCGTAGAGAAGAAAAGAATAGAATAAAAGAATAAGTAAAAGCATACGAAAGTTAATCGGTGACGTCCGGTAAAGGTCCGGGCTTGAGTGGATATCGTTTATGGAATTCTTCAAGTAATTCTTCGGCGTGCATTTCATCAGCTCCAATCCATGAGAACTCCTCATCGGTACCTTCGTATCCTTTCCATCGAATGAAGTATCGCAACGGACAACGTCGAAAGCGTCGGTCCATCTTCGAATCTAAAATTTCAGCAACTTCAAACTCCTGTTCACCATCGACTTCAATCGGAGGTGGCGGAGGTTGCGAACGATTCGGAATGGGGTTTGGAGTATAAGGTTCCAATTGCGAGACGTGGAATACTGGATGAATTCGAGAAAGGTAGTCAGGTAGTTGTATCTTGTAGGCGAGAGTGCCGATGCGTTCGATAACCTTGAAAGGTCCAAGATACTTCTCCGAGAACTTCGGAGTCGGTCGAGTGGTTCGAATGTGTTTTGCTAAGACAAAGACTTCAGCGCCAATTTGGAATTCTGGAGCGGAGATTCGTTTTCGATCGGCTTGGTCTTTGTACTTTTTCTGAGCGTTCGAAATCTCGTCCCGAAGGAAGGAGTGAACTTCGTCTAAGTTGGCGACGAAGTCGTGAGCTCGGTCAGATCGAATATCGACTTCCGGTCTAATCGAGATGTTCGGATGGTAGCCTTTGTTGGCGAAGAATGGTGTGATTCCAGTCGAAGCATTCGGAGCGTTATTGTAGGCGAACTCAGCCATTGGAAGTAGGCTGGACCAGTTATCCTGTTGATAGTTGCAGTAAATACGAATGTACTGTTCCAAGGTCTGGTTGACACGTTCGGTCTGTCCGTCAGCTTCGGGGTGGTATCCGGAAGTGTAGTGAAGTTCCATATTGAGCGATTGCCCGAGTGCTCGAAAGAAAGCAGAGACGAACTCGGAACCTCGATCGGAGGTTACGTGGTTCGGAACTCCATGTTTAGAAAAAACGTGAATGACGAATAATTCAGCTAACTGTTCGGATGTAATCGTAGTATGACACTTAATGAATATGGATTGTTTCGAAGCTCGATCCACGATGACGAGAATGGAGTTGTAGCCGTCCGACATCGGAAGCTCCTCGATAAAGTCCATCGAGATTGAGTCCCAAGGTCGTAAGGGAACCGGAAGTGGTTTGAGTAGTCCATAAGGTCTATGTCGACGTGATTTGTTTCTCCCGCAAGTGGTGCAAGAAGCAACGTAATCTCGTACGAAGTCTCGAATCTTCGGCCAGGTATACTGTCGTCGAATCGTTTCGAGAGTTCGGTTTTGACCGAAATGACCTGAGAGTGGATGATCGTGGAAGTAGCGTAATACTTGTAACCGTAGATCCGAATGATTCGGAACGTAGATTCGATTGTCGAGTCGTAACAAACCATCTTCACCCATAGTCCATCGAGGTTTAGTGGAGTCTTGAACAAAGGTGAGTCCAAGTGCCGATTCCGGATCGATCGAAAGTGAGTTGCGGATGGCTTCATGTAAAGCGTTGATGTCCATAACAATCGAAGCTCGGAGATCGGACCCTCGAGGAAAGTAGCTCGAAGAGAAGTGGTGAACTGTTCGTTAGTGAATATGGGTCTAAAGTTCTGTGGATTGACTTGGGCGTAGCCGATATCCCCCTCTTTTGGGTAGACGTCCCATCGTCTAGTGATAGAGTCCGGTTTCTCGCCAAGTTTGCCGGGTCTGAATCGAATAACCATATTGAATTGATGTAGGTATTCGGACCATCGGACCTGTCTCCGGGTCAGAATTTTAGTGGTAGAGAAGTACTCAAGGTTTTTGTGATCGGTGACCACATCGATCGGGTCTCCGGAACCTTCGAGATAATGTCTCCACGCTTTGAAAGCCTCGAAAATAGCTAATAGTTCCTTGTCGTGAGTATCGTAGTTAAGCTCAGCAGAATTAAGAGTGCGGGAAAGAAATGCGACGGGATGAATTTCACCGTCATCGAGCATAATCGAAAGGATAGCTGCGATTGCATAGTCCGAAGCGTCGGTCTCGACGATGAGTGGCCGGTTCGGTTCCCAGTGAGCAAGGATTGGTGCGTGTGTAAAAGCGTATTTGAGGTTTTCGAAAGCCGATTGACATTCGGCTGTCCATATCCAGTCGACAGTTTTCCGTGTGAGCCGGGTAAGTGGTATAACAATGTCGCTGTAATTGTAAATAAATCGTCGGTAGAAATTTGAAAATCCTAAGAAGGATTGAATATCCTTGACTTTCCGAGGTACCGGCCATTCGACGATAACTTGGATCTTGTCAGCGGCCATAGTGAGGCCTGCAGGCGAAAGGATGTAGCCGAGGTATTCGACAGTATCGACACCGAAGAAGCATTTTGCGAGGTTGCAGTAGAGTTTTGCTTCTCGGAGTCGTCGAAGCACCTCCCGGACGTGCTTTTCGTGATCCTTTGGATTGTCTGAATATACAAGAATGTCGTCAATGTAGACAATAACGTAGACATCAAGTAAATCTGCAAAGATAGTGTTGACAAACCGTTGAAAAGCAGCCGGAGCATTTGTAAGGCCTTCCGGTATGACCTTCCATTCGTACGAGCCGTAGCGCGTCCGAAAGCGGTCTTCCATTCGTCACCTTCGGCGATTCGTACAAGGTGGTAGGCGTGGGCTAGATCAAGTTTCGTGTAGATTGCAGCCTTTCGAGGCGCATCGAGTAGGTCGGAAATGAGTGGTAGTGGGTATCGATCCTTTTTGGTGATTCGATTGATGCCTCGGAAGTCGACGCACAGGCGTAGTGAACCATCCTTTTGAAAAGCAGCCGGAGCATTTGTAAGGCCTTCCGGTATGACCTTCCATTCGTACGAGCCGTAGCGCGTCCGAAAAGCGGTCTTCCATTCGTCACCTTCGGCGATTCGTACAAGGTGGTAGGCGTGGGCTAGATCAAGTTTCGTGTAGATTGCAGCCTTTCGAGGCGCATCGAGTAGGTCGGAAATGAGTGGTAGTGGGTATCGATCCTTTTTGGTGATTCGATTGATGCCTCGGAAGTCGACGCACAGGCGTAGTGAACCATCCTTCTTCGGAGCGAATAGAACGGGTGCTCCGTATGGTGACGAAGAAGTCTGAATAATTCCAGCAGCGAGTTGCTTGTCCAGGAAATCTCGGAGGGCTTCCAGCTCTTTCGGAGAGAGCGGATAGATCCGTCCAAGTGGTGGTTCAGCGCCTTCCTCCAAATCAATCTTGAGGTCGTATGATCGATGCTCCGGAAGTTCTTCCGAAGACGATTTGTCGAAAACATCGGCGTAGTCCGCGTATTGTTGCGGAAGGGTTGATTCTGACTTCTGAGCTTCAAACTCTTCAGTGCTAGAACCTTTAGCAGTAAGTTCGGTAGGAAGATAACGAAAAAGAATTGGTTCAAATCCGGCGTCTTTACAGACCCGATTGAACGCGACTGCCCCTAAAAGCGCGATGTCGACATCCGGTTTAATCGCAGATTCGGTACGTGATCCCATTTGTGCAAGACTCGGATAGGAGTAAATGGGTTCGTAAGGAAATTTGTCCGAGAGTGGACGAGGGGTGAGGCGAGAGCGATGTTTGGATTGATGTGTTCCGGGTTTCGCTAGTAAAGATTCCTGAGGTGGAATCGGCACTTCCGTTTCCGTAACCGGAGGGTCCGGAAGTGAAGACGTCTGGTGGAAATCATCTCGATTAGTGTTTCGGAAAGAAATCGTTTTTGTAACCCAATCAATCAACGGATTGTAGCGGGACAGGAAACTATATCCTAAGACAGCTTTGCAAGATGAATCCAATGAAGTAACATAAAAGTTAATCAAGAAAGACTCGCCGGTCGGAAAACGAACCGATAGTTCGGTTGTTTCCGAGATAGAATTTGCGGTTAGAGAACCATCGAACAATCGAAGATTAATCGGAGGTATAGATGTGGTCGGAATGGAGTGATTCTGTACGTAAGAAGAATCGATGAAAGAGTCTGTGGAACCGGAATCAAGTAAACAAGGAAATTGAATAAGAGATAATGTACCAGCCGGTTCGTCTGGCGATTGGAATTCGGTAGATAATGAAAAACGGAGAGATCGTTCATATTCAGAAAGAGCGGATGCGTTTAGAATTACTTCCCCTTGGTTAGTACGAACCGGATCAACGCAACTCTCGCTTCGTACTGGGGTACGAGAGTTGCGGATTATTTTTCCGAATCGTCCGAAGACGATTGGATGTCCGTAACTACATCCTCAACCTCGGCTGCTCGACCGCGAGGCTGATTGGATTTTCGATTCGGGCAATCTTCCAATTTGTGCTTACCGCCACAAAACATGCACAGGTTGAATTTCCTGCGTCTCTCCTTCTCTTCCGGCTTGACGTGGCCATCCGGTCCGAGATGTTTTTGGTGCGGTTTCGGCTGTTGACTAGTCGAAGCAGTCGAAGATTGACCGTTGAAGTTCGTTCCGGTCGACTTGTTCTTGTTGAACCAAGGTTTCTTCCCTTGATTCTGTCCGGTAGTCTGCGGGTTGTTCTTGCCTTTAGACTGAGTGTCCGACGTGGTAGAAGATTGAGTAGAAGAGTTGTTTTGAGAACCCTTCTTGCCGAAATTCGAACCCTTACCGCCCGAACTCGACCCGGTCTGTCTCGAAGACTCCCGTTTCTTCTCTTCTTCCCTCCGCCAGTACCGGTTGTCGATTCGAAGAACCTCTGCGCGATATTCGGCGAGGTTTCGAGGCTCCGGAACACGAGCCATTTCGTCCTTGATTCTGGACGCAAGTGCGTGCTGATAAGCCCACTTCAAGGAACTTGCGTTCCAATCGGTGAGAGCAGCGAGTGAATTGAATCGAATGTTGAATTTACGAACCGATTCATTCCCCTTCATTCTCAAGTTCCCCAACTTATCCTCAGCATCTCCTTGCGCGTCGTAAAGACCAAAATTGTCTTGTAACTCTTTCACCAGTGCTGTGAAAGAGCTCGTCCACATCGGAAGAGCGATCGCGTTCGGATCGAGGATATCCGGCTCGAACCATTCGCGAGCGGATCCGCTCAAATAAGATAGAGCGTAAGCTATCTTTCGTTGATCAGTGAAGTAGTTAGGGCGATCAAGAAAGACTAATGAAAGGGAAACGAGGAATGTTTTGAGCTTTCGAGGATCGGAACCATCGAATACGTCCGGTTCCTTTACTTTTGCTTTGCTCGATTCGGAAGGTTCTGGTCGTAAGTTAGCGATAGCATTACCTAACCCGTCGAGTGTTCCTCGGAAAGCTTGGAACGTTTGGAGAAACTCCCTTTCGGAAGCATTGTTGTTTGGTGGGAAAAATGGTCTCCGAGGACTATTCGAGCCTTCGGATCCCCACCTGGTCCCCCTGGACCTCCCGGTCCTCCGGGACCACCACCGCCTGGTTCGCCTGGTCCTCCCGGTCCATCCGGTCCACCATCGCCAGGTAGTTCCGGATCAGCCGGTTCTTCATCGACTACTTCCTCACCATCTTGATTCTCTCGATTGATATTACCTTCGAGATCTTCTCCTTCCTCATCTTCCGGTCCTTCCGGGATTTGAGGTCCTGTTGGCGTGTTACGAGATAAAATTTGTCCCATAATCGTTGCTGCCGTTGGAGACGGAGGTATGATGGTATTCGATGATGTCGTAGCGATGTGAGTGTTTCTACGAGGTGTCCTGACTTGGACAGGCATTCCAGAGGCAGTGTAGAGGGTTTGGAATTCATAATCCATCGTTTCGGTCGTTCCACCGATTGCGACTTCAGGTGCTACTTCGGTTGTCGGTAGTGAAGCTGCAGTAGTGGGTCCGAAAACGTTGTTTCTTCTTCGACTTCCTAAGGCCGAAATGGATTCTGAATAAGGCGCGAAAGATTGCGCGTTGGCGACAAAAGGGTTTGGCTCTTCAGCCTGCGTCGGAACGTCCGAGTTGTCGGTAGTGCCGGTCAACGTTCTTGGCCTGTTCCTACGGGCTTGACGAGTCATTGGAGGAGCCATGGATTGTTAAGTATAGAATGGATAGCGACGAATGCGAGTAGTAGTTTAAATATACTGTTAAGACTGTGCCGGTGAGGTTCCGTCGAGTCTTAGAAAGGATAGGATGAATCGAAGTGTTCCGAGAGTGATCGGTAGGAATCGAGACTATGGTTTATAACCGAAGTCTCAAGGGGAGTAATCGAAGATAATCGGTCAGCTCGATTACAACGGAAGATGATAAAGATGAACTAGAACCTTGACACTACTTTCGGTAGTGCCCCCGCTTCGTCGTACGGTTCGGTGAATGTTCAGAGTGACGAGTAAGAGTATAGAGACGTCCGGACAACGATCGGTTATAGTGCGAACGTTAAACGATTAGAGGAGAGAGTTCCGGACGGAGTTCAGCAGCAATCTAAGTTGATATTTAAACTGAAGAACTATGTACAGGATACTACAGCTTATATACCTGTATTCCTAATTGTTAAATCTATAACAATAAGAGCTGTAAGTAAAAAACAATAAAGAATATAAATTGACGTCATCAATATAAATAGAAAAGACAATAAAGTCGAAATACTTAGCATTCGATAAACGAATGCTTCGTACGACTCGATCGATGCAATCGATCTCGGAAGTAAACATGAATTATCCTAAGTCCACGTCCGAAGCCGGAAGCTCTGTACGGAGGTCCGGAAGCATACCTGTAACAAGAAGGTAGACGCTTGCGTTTGGAAGAGCTGGATGTTGGAGGGCCATCTTCATTGGAAAATTCAAGTCGCGGCACCACCAGAACCTTAACGCCCGTAGTAGAGTCATCGTAGCGGTAATCGTCGACAACCAGACCCACATCTCCTCGGTAGAGGCCCCGCTTGATCTGAATCCACTGCCCACGAGCGAATACCTGGTTATCGAGGTCCGGGATTGTTAAGCAATGCTGTAGATCCCTTTCGGGTACGACAACCAATGTCGACATTCTGATGTCCGAAAAACCCCTGAGGACCTCTCGAAGCGAACTTATCCCAACCTTCGAGAATTGGGCTTCCAGATAGATGTAACCAACGTCGCGAGGATTGAAAAATACAGCACGTAGTTCGTCTGACAATGTTTCATGTTTTAACATCAGTTCGTATAATATAAAGTACTCTTGGCTTGGCTGAATCGTTCAGAAATGAGATTGAAATTGAAAATGCTTCCCTGGAGTCAAAAAGAAACGTACAGTACACTTAACCCGCCATAGGGCCCAATCCTGTCCACGCAGCCAGAGCCATCCGCGACGATCGAGTTCATCAACCTGTAGGTCATCCGCAACTGGCTCTTTGGGGTCATTCAGATACTTGTCCTCGATTCGTCCAACTAGAGTTCCCAGCCTATTGGGACGAGTCGACGCTGAGAAGTCGACTGGAGCTTCGGAAAAGCCAGGAGCCGATGTGGAGGAGGACCTTGGTTTATCTTGGAGAGTGTCGTCGATGAAACTCGCTGAACCGCGGTAGAAGTCAGTAGTTACAATAAAATTGAGCTATAATAACATACCGACTCGTCCCCCATCCTCAGCATCACTGAGATCCTCGTCATCGCTGCCTACTTGTGCTTCAAGGTCGATAAACTACAATCTTGGTCAATACTTTGCATGTCGACCAGCATGCGTTCTTCATACCTGGTTTTTTATCTTCCAACGTCCTGACATGGCTTTTAGCTCTTATTTTGAGCTTTGTATGCTTAATTCTTACTTAAAGTGTTTCTTAATACATTATTAACGTACGGACAGTAACTTAGACGATTATTTCCAAATCATATTTTACCTGAGATCGTGTACTTGGTGGTTGTTGACCGTCGTAGGGTATAACGACCTCAGACAGGTGGAAGTTGTAAGTCAAGCGGCGAGAAGTTGTTCACGTGCAAGACGCTGCGTGATGCAGCATCCAAGCGCCCAAATTCTAGCTGGAAAAGGAAGTCTGTTCCCGTCCCCAAACTTTAACGCCCAGAGCAGGTGGAAGTTGTAAGTCAAGCGGCGAGAAGTTGTTCACGTGCAAGACGCTGCGTGATGCAGCATCCAAGCGCCCAAATTCTAGCTGGAAAAGGAAGTCTGTTCCCGTCCCCAAACTCTCTGGGCGTTAAAGTTTGGGGACGGGAACAGACTTCCTTTTCCAGCTAGAATTTGGGCGCTTGGATGCTGCATCACGCAGCGTCTTGCACGTGAACAACTTCTCGCCGCTTGACTTACAACTTCCACTTGTCTGAGGTCGTTATACCCTACGACGGTCAACAACCACCAAGTACACGATTTCAGGTAAGATATGATTTGAAAAACGTTGGAAAGAAAGCTAATGCAATGAAAACCAGCCTAGAAGCCCCGCTCGCTAGTCGTTACCAAAAAAAATATTCACGCAGACTGTTGGACTTCGAGGGCACAGCGACGAAGAGTATGTCACAACAACGAATGTCGCTATTATGCTAACCTTATCAATAACAGGCCTCCCTTCCCTCCGCTTGCGAACTCATCGGCAACCGTTGCTCTGCGCCCAAGGGGCTCTGCATCAAACACAGTACAGGACAGCTCAGGCTACCTAGCATTGGGTGGCCTAAAGGTCCGCCGGTGGGCTAGTAAGCTTCATTTTGTACACACAATGTTCCCGTTTCGATTTAATCGTAGTAGTATATAATGAAATAAATAAAAAAACGTCAGGGAGTAGCATAGCGGCGAGAGAAAACATAATATGTACAAAAAATGGGTGCTCTAAAGTCGCATCTGAACAAAACTACAAGATGTCTCAACCTCCAAGGTTTGGAGGATATAATAAGGCGAGGTTTAATCCATTGAGGGTCACCACAGCAGGTACGTATTATAGACGTTTTCCGTCATCCGAGCGATGAACTCACGCAGATGTTTTAGGATCGGTATGCTCTGCCAACGGTTTCAGCAGCGGATCAGAACAGGGACATGAATTGATCTCGTACCAACACATTTTCGACGATGAACAGGACCGACAAAACAACAAGCAGTAACATACGACCGTCTTCGAAGGTCTTTCGGGATGCTGGCCTATTTAAAGGTGTTGCGACCTTTGCCCACACCTGTATATCATTTTTATTTATGTTCTCGCCTGAGCGACCAACGATTATCATAGGTACGCCTGCCAGTTCTACAGTCTGAATTGGTGATTAACTCAACGAATAGACATTAACGGCGAGTTCATACCGCAATGGACTGCACGCGTTCCCTCACTCCGATGTCGATGATATCAGAAATCTGCCCTGTACGACGGTCAAACTCGTAGACTCTTCCATGGTCGCTCCCGATGACGATGGTGCTCGTGCCGTCATGAAATGCGACATTTCTTGATCGGCGCTCGTTGTGAGGCACTTGGAAGGTTCTGATCCTCTCCGTGCCAGAGAGCTTATAGAGGGCAATGCCCTGAGACACGTCGTCGAGGATGATGGCATCGTCTTTGGTGCTCAAGACCGCATGCCCGCTACTCCAGTAAGTTGCGTTCGCTTTGTTCATACGTCGAAGACTCACATTACAGTACCAGTTGTTTTGGCCTTCAAGATTTTCCCTTCGTCATTTAAAATATAGCTAACAGCCAAGTCAGTCTTTTAAGCTTGGTATATGTACAAGATTTACTCACATCACTCCGTCTTCCCTCCCAAAGGTCCACAGTTCAGGACCTCGAACGCCAACTTGTCCGAAGGCCACTGCTTGCGGCCAGTGATCTCGAATTGTGATCGATGAGATTGTCCTTGGGGACATTCCACCATCAATCACAAATCGGTGGACGGCTTCTGCGCGGTGAACCACTGCGAGTTGACCCGAGCTGTTATCATAGGCCATTGCGGATATTTCTTGGCCGTCTTTTCCGCCCGTTAGACGGTTGCAGTATATTTCGTTGAACTGTCTTGTAAGTCAGGAATGACCTTTCGTTATTGAATTTCTACTCACTGTGTGCTCATTCTTGTTCCGCTTCCAGATGCAAAGGAATCCGTGCTCGGTTCCATACGCTAAACCGTCGTCGTCGTCGTCTGGTTTTGTAAGCCATACGATTGCGGTAGTGATACCGCGATCAGCAGTGTTGGTCGGAGTCAATAGAGATTTTCCGGTAGGTAGGTGCCATATCCTCGTCCCTAAATCGCCTTACTCAAGGTTACGAGCATAGCAGATCTCCAAAAGCATAACGACTCACCACCGCAAGCAGCGAAGATTCCCAAAGGATGCACTGCGATGCAAGTGACGGCACCTTTTTGACCAACGAGAAGCCCTTGAAGTGCATATTTTCCTTGTGTGCTAGAGTAGGTTTTTGGTTCGTTGGAGTTGTTCATGGTTAGATGGGTGAATATCCAACACTACCTGCTTTTTTTATCGGACTGACAGATTTCAAAATAATCTAGCTATTGTCTTTTTTTGATAAGGGAATTGCGTACACTACCTGCTTTTTTGATCAGACTGACAGATCTCAAAATAAACTAGCTATTGTATTTTTCTGATAAGGAAATTGCGTACATGCGGACATGGAGTTTTGACGCCTAGTGCAGTAGCTCCCCATCTAGATCACCTGTGCGTATTGCTCAGAAGGATTGTCTTATTGTACCGGCTGACCCTTCAAATACCTTCAGCTGCAACCCATGATTATCCATTCTTTTTCTCTGATTCCCTTTTGCGCCGGCGCATACTCCAACACTTCACGCACTCCAAAGTCCATCAATGTCCTCGCTACCGGCTACCGAGCCCATCCCCACATTCATTACTGCCAGAATTGCTGCTCGACCTCGAGTCATTCCTCTTTATGCCACTCCAATCCTCAATCGGCCTCGACGGACTCTTTCAATACATCACGTTCTTCCTGCAAAACCCTATGCCCGTGCTGAGCGTAACGGTCTAGAGAGTCCTGCCTCGACAGCTGTTTCTTCCGGTAGCTCCACGGAATCTGGCGCAACGGCAAACGTTGGGGATTTACTTTCAGAGCCACGTCTCATCCTCATTCCCCCGCCTAACGCCAATGTTACGGTCAAATCTTCCGGCTGGCATGCTGCTTCAGCAAAGGAGTATCGTGTAAGTAGTCATACTGTGTTTTTCAATGGCTGTTAAGCATTTTTTTTAGAAATTTGCCCGAAAAGCGGTTGACATGTATCTCGACCACAAGGTTAATCTATCTAGTCAGGATTCAGCGGCCCTTGAACGTGCCCGTGAACATGTAAGTTCTTTGCCAATAAATTCTGCTGCCCCGTACTCAATGGTTCCCTAGATTGAGCAAGCTGTTCCATTCTTTAAGGCTCATTTAAAGCATTGGGGCGCCGATACGTTGCTCAGAGAACAGCTAAAGAGCAAGAAAGATACTATAGCTAAAGCTGAGGCAAAGGGAAAGGGAAAGGGAAAGGAGAGGGAGAAGTCGGATGAGGAGGAGACCTCGGATTAACATGTAGAGTAAATTAGATCACTTTCCAAAGACTTCTCGTTTGAAAGACGTACTTCATGAGACGCCCATAAGGAATTGAATAGGGACGCAAAGCGTACGCGTCAATTAATGCGTTAATTCCTTATCTGGGTGAGTCAGTTCCCTAACGTTAGGCAGCTCACTCTCACTCACAATTATTTTATTGTTCTTTGTGATCATATATATACGTGCAGCCCTTCCAGTCGACGCGAAACCCCAACGGCACCATCTGCAGCAGGCTGCTACTCACTCCTTCAATAACGCTCGTTTAACGCCACTACTATGCCCCGTTCACGTCAAGTATCGCACCAAGTACGTGATTAGGTACCTGCTTATTCCATCTATCATTGCTCACACGTGTCTAGGCTACTGTTTCATTCATGGTAAAGGCGTATCGAATCTCGAAGACGAACTTTACCAGCCCATTGAGTATCGTGACCACAGCTTCCCACCCTCCTCGGCGGCACGACGTTCACCGTCTTCCCCTTGTGGAGCATGGATTTTCCGGCTGGCCAGTCCCGCAGGCTTACATCCACGACTGTGATGTAGTCTACGCTCGTACCAGATATCGCGTCTTCTTTCAACGACATCGCAACCTTCCCATGAATCCGTTCTTTTTGTCCACGGTGACTTGATCATTATGCGAGTAGGCAAACTCAATACCACAAATGTGGTCAATACTCAGGCGGGTGACCGTAAGCGTGTCCCAAAAATCGCAAAACGGTGGGAAAAGTTCTTCTATTTTCGCCCTTCTTCTGTTGCTGACTTTCATTGAACAGCTTTGCTCCTTACCTTGCTCGCTTTCAGCAGAGTCGACGGCGGCTGCAGACGATCATTCATTTGTGAGGAAGAAGCGGGACTCTTTTGTATTTTTTGATAGTGTACAGCCTCAACCAGTGGAGAATTTATGATACCATTGAATCCCATTCAAATAATGACTTCCTCTTGGGGAATCAACACCTTATAATTATCAGTCTGCATGGACTGCTGATAGGCTACTTTGTCTTTTACAAAGCGGGTCTTGGAACGTAAGTGCCTTTCCATTGCGCCGAATAGCAAGCTGATTAATTCCCTGCTGATAAAGTCGAATTGTTTTTTTTGTCTTTTGGCGGACTTTTAACTGCGTTATGCGACTCCAATAATTGACGATCCTCAGGGCAACGTGAGTGTTTTTTCATTGCCTGATTGATGGATTGGTGATAGGCTCTACTTAATTGTTTTCTTTGTCTTTTAGTGGACCCGCTCTAATAATTGATGGAGTCTAATCTTCGGAGTCCTTTCTCTGTGCTACGTAAGTTTCATTTCCTCTTTCTTGAATTAATTGTTTTCAGTGTGTTCTTTTGCCGTAGTGGCCCGCGGTCAATTTCGAAGTTATAAAATCTGCTCGAAGGTTCGTTTCCCACTTATTTATCTTTACTCAAGGCCTGGTGCCCAGGCGTACTCTTTTTTTCCCTCCCCTTCTCATAGATTTCGAACCCTGATGTCGTCTTTACTCAATATGCTTTCCTTCAGCGGGCCTTCTCCTCGAAAGAGAGGTCTCGAAGGCGATAACGAGATCAGCAACTCTTCGACGTTGCCTCAGTCTTACGATCGTCCCGACAAAACACGGGCAATCGCTGGCCCGGGTCGAAAGGCATTCGACGCAGTCTGTCTTTTCTTGACACCTATCTTAACCTAATTTATACCTGTTCCCATAGGAAATAAATGCTAGGAGGAGTATTCAAAGGCGTCTCGATGATGCCGTCAAACAGAATCAAGCTCTTAGTCAAGTAAATGCAGCCCTTGAAGCCCAACATGCTGAGATAGTAAGTTTCTTTCTTCGATTTCACATCGCTTCGAGACCACTGAACATTTATGTTGGCTCAGGCAATGTCAGAAACACTGGTCAGTTCCAGTGCCCTCTTCAGCTGTGTATATATAACCTGCGTACTTGTACAGGATGGAAATGCCGACAAAGATCAAATGATTATTGGCGAACAAGATGATATGATTGCGTCTCTTGTATGTTTTCTTTTGCTTCATTATCTTGTAGGATAGCTAATCAGCGCCTTTTGCCTTGTTCTTAGAACCGACGAGCGATGGAAGCGGAAGAGAAAGTCAGTAGCCATACTGTAATTGGCAACAACCTGCTCATCTACTCTAGAACGCCCAAATGAGTCGAGCTACTGCCAAGCTACGTTCCGTAAGTCAAAAGTGCGTTGTACCTTCAACTCATCTCATAAACGTGTTCGATCTGTGCAGGATTTTGAAGATATGGTACGTTGCTCAATCTAATCGTTTGACTCATCTAAGTGAAACATTAGCGGCGAAAACTCGGGATCGCTCTTCAGGAGCAGGAGAACGCTGCGAGGACCTGCGAAGAGCTGGTATGTCCTCTCACTTTTATTGCTCAAACTGTCTAAGGGAGTTGTAGACGAAATCTCGCGATGAGGCATTGCAAACAAAGGTGAGACCTCTTCCTATATCGAAATCAGTTCTCATTCGCCGTATGCAGGAACAACAGCAGGCCGAGATAAACACTCTCAGAAACAGAAACAGAACATCACAGCGACACAGCTCTACTCAGCAGTCATTCCAGCAGCCATCTCATCAAACTCCCCAGCGACCGTCTCCTCAACGAGCACCCCGTGACGCGGATGAAGATATGGAGAATGATGGCGGTGCCTCCTCCACCCGTCAAGCTCCCGACATTGATATCAATGCTGTGATTCAAGCGGCCGTGACCCAAGCCCTTTCAGCATTTCAGGCTGCAAATCCGCAGAGCCCACGAACTCCTCGGAGCTCGCATCGTAAGAATCAGATGCCGAAGGAAGGAAGTGTTGCCCATCGGCGTCAGTTAAAGAAGGCTGGACTTGATGCACTCAAACCTGACGTAGAGCAAGCATGGAGGGTATGTGGCGCATGTACATATATATAATGACTATTCAATATGACTGACCTATTCCTCATTTAGGACTTTATGAGGCGCTGTTTCCGCACCGCTACAGGACAGGAAAAAATCACCGAATTTCGAGACTACTCCCCCATTGACCACACTGTAGCAATAGCCTACCAGAACGGCACAGGATCGGGACCTGCAGAGCTTGCTGGCTGTCGTTACCGTCTTCACTTCGGCGAGTATTATCAAACCTCCAGGTGGGGGCTTCCTTGTTCACGAACTGTCATCACCTCCGAATTTCCCACGATAAAAAGTGAGGAAAAGTAGGACCTTCGACGACAATTCCAGAAATAAGTAGAGCAATATACCACCTCTCACCCGCCGAAAAGGCGAATCATTACACCAAAACAAAAGCCGCGACATGTCGCGGCAAACCACGCTGAACAATATGGGAACCGCACGAAAAGAGAACCCGGCAAGACTCATAGGACATAGCACCACAAGTAACACCCAAACCAATATCAACACTGACAGTAATACAACAGCGGCCGACACGAAGGAGAGAATTGCTAGGGACTTTTTCGCAAACAAAACGAGTATCCTTGGCGCTAACCCGCTCGAGACCCGGGAGGATATATACAACATCGTACTCAAAGCAGCGCGACTACCGAAGAAGGATATGGACATAGTAGCGAAAGTGGCTGAACACGGGATAGCCCTTCTGAGGAAGATGGATGAGCAAAGGATACAGGAGGAGACGGCGGAGAAAGTTACCAAAATAGTTGAGCTATCCATTGCCAAGCTCGATATTCCAAAACAGATACAGCAACAACTCTCGCAGGTCAATGACGAAATAAACCAGAAGCTAGAATCCATGATCACGACAATCTATGGAGCAGGCAACAAAACTACGGGGAAAACGTCGACATACAATGATGGAGGCTCCTACGCGGAAGTGGCAAGGTCAAACCGACACGCAACAACCCCGATACCTCAGGCCATGACCCGCCAACGACTCAAGGCTCATGTTGAAGTGAAACGCCGACAAGTGCTATTACTCAACCAGGGCAACGAAGCTGGGAAGAAGCTGGCGAAGATGGAGCCAAACGAGGTCCTTCAACGCCTCAATAAAACTTTAGTTGATATGGGAGCCCTAAATAAGGGCACTTTTGTTACCGTCAACAAGCTAAAAGACTCTGACAACTTCCTCACAGAAATGAGCTCTCCAGCCATCGCAAGCTGGCTTAGACTGACGCCTCAAGCGCTTCAATTCATGCTGCTCACGGACGAAGCGATTAAAGTGGCCAACAGGGACAACGAAATTATATTTCATTTCGTCCCGATCTCGTTCAATCCGGAAAACGACCATGAGATACGACTACTCGAGGAGATCAATGACCTGCCGAGCTGCTGCATAACAAAAATGAAATGGGCCAAGGCGGTCCATCGTCGAGCGGAAGGGCAACGAGTCGCAAGCCTGCTGGTACACCTTAACGATGTAAACGCGGCGAACAAGCTACTACTATCTGGCGCGATAGTCAGCAACAAGAGAGTTGAGGCCACAAAAACCATGAAGGAAGAAATCCGATGCTTCAAGTGCCAACATTTTGGACATATCGCGGAACGCTGTCCAGAGGGTGACAAAATAACATGCGGTAAATGCGGTGAGGAACACTCCACTACTGACTGTTACTCAGAAAAACGACACTGCGTAAACTGTGGCATCGACGGACATGCCAGCACGGACAGAGACTGCCCGGCCTTCCAGCGACGGTGCGAAAACCTAAACCGACGAATGCCAACAAACCAACTCCCATTTTTCCCGAGCGACGAGGAATGGACGTGGCTAGAAGAACCAACCAATGCACCCAACGCGAGACCACCACCAAGAGTCATGTACCGGTCAGACCGTAACAAACCCCGACAGACGCAGCTCAAAGAATGGACTCAGGGGACTCAGCAAAACGTCAACATGGTCCCACTGGGAAACGCAACCAGATGGGGATCACAAGAACCTCGGGCTACGCAAGCCCAAAGTAGTACGCGAGACGACGAAACACAAGGAACCCAGGGAAGTCTATGCTAGGACACGAATTCAATGCTGACCAGGTGAAAATACTTCAGATGAACATGCATAAATCAAAAATGGCAACTCTTGACCTGATCAACGAATTAGAGGGGGCGAACGCCCTATCCAACACGTACGACATTATTTGCATACAGGAACCGTGGACAGACAGAATTGGAAACGCCCGAAAGGGTACAAAATGGCATATCCTATACCCTACATCAAGACTCCACCTCGAAGATGGGGTACTACTGCGAAGCGTCATCCTGGTGAACAGGAGACTATCCAGCGAGATGTGGACACAGGTCGACGCACCAGGTACAAACGATATCACGGCAATTTCACTAAACGGTGCCCTTGGCACCCTAGCAATATTCAACATATACAACGACGGTAACCACTCAGAATCACTGCCTATCCTCAAACGAGCAACGGAAAGCTTTCGAAGCTCACTCGCGCCAAATAAGACAGCCTATGTAATGTGGTGTGGGGACTTCAACCGACATCACCCAATGTGGGACAGCCCGGAAAACCACCACCTATTCACACCAGCCGCTCTGGACAACGCAGAGAAACTGATCCGTCTAGTTAACCAACAGGCACTAGAGATGGTGCTACCACCAGGAATACCCACGTTTCAGGCCCCAACGACAAGAATCTGGACTAGGCTTGACAACGTATTCCTCTCCGAAGATGCCCGACATGCACTCATCACCTGTGACGTAGCCCCGGAAGCAACCACCAATGGTGCGGACCACATACCGATAACCACCATACTAAACCTCTCTCTTGTCCACACCAAGCCCCCGATCAGGTATAACTTCAGGTTGACGGACTGGAAGGAATTCCAGAAACAGCTTGACGAAGAACTAAAAACAATTCCGCAACCACAAGAGTTAACAACGCGAGGCCAGCTTGAACAGGCAGTTAACGGACTCACCAAAGCCTTGCAAGAAACAATTGAGGCTGTAGTCCCGAAGAGCCAGCCATGTCCAAATTCCAAACGATGGTGGACCAATGACCTCACGACGATGAAGCGGGAACTGAATCGACTGAGTGCCAAACGTTATAAATTCAGAGCACTAACTGACGATCCAATACACCAGGAATATAAAGACCTCCAGGCTAAATACCGAGATCAGATATACAGAGAAAAGGAGGAACACTGGCGTGAGTTTCTCGACAACGTGGACGCTGACACCATCTACACAGCAGCAAAATACGCAACCAGCCCCGGCATTGATCAGGTCTCCACCACAGTCATCCCCGCCCTGCAGATCATAGGCAACGACGGAACCGTCAATCGACTGGCTAAAACTAACGAGGAAAAGGCTACCCTACTGGCAACCACCTTTTTCCCTCCAGCTCCGCGGGACTACAACCTGGACCGTAATCCGAGAAGGGACCAATTGCCAAGCCCTTCCCCAATAACGATACAACAAATAGTCGAGGTCTTCCAGAAACTAAAACCACACAAAGCGCCAGGTCCTGACACGATCCCTAACGCTGTACTCAAACAATGCGCCGGAATGCTAGCACCATATATAGTGAAGATCTACAATGCCATAGGGGATCTCAAAGCCTACCCTAAAACTTGGTTAGAATCAGACACGGTAGTAATAAGAAAACCAGCAAGGAAGTCCTATTCTATTCCAAAAGCTTACCGTCCAATTGCACTGATAAACACGCTAGCGAAGGGATACACAGCCATAGTGGCCCAGGAGATAACCTACCTGGCGGAAAAGTACGAGCTTCTTCCTGACACCCAATTCGGGGGAAGACCCCGCAGAATGACAACCGATGGAATTCACATGGTCGTGGACCGAATTAAAAACGCCTGGCGAAACAAACGCGAAGTGTCAATGCTATCGCTGGACATTGAAGGTGCATTCCCAAACGCAGTGACACAACGACTCTTGTACAACATGAGAAAGCGCCGCATTCCAGAACGACTAGTCCAAGCAGTGTCAATGTCTCTTACTGGACGAACTACTAGACTCAAATTCGGTGACCACACCTCAGAACCCATAAAGCTAACTAACGGAATAGGACAGGGAGACCCACTTTCGATGATAGCATACCTCTTTTACAACGCCGACTTTTTCGACATCACTTTTGAAATGCGGAGACGAGGATTAGCAGTAGGATACGTCGATGACAAAAACGTGGCGGTGGAGACAGAGAGCCTTTCCAACAACGTAGACATGCTTGAAGAGTTCATGAACAAGGAAGGGGGAGGATTCCAATGGTCGAACGACCATAACTCATCATTCGAATTGTCAAAGCTATTGCTGACACACTTCCCCAGACCCAAGGCGCAACCAGAACCACCACCACGGGCATTAACCCTGAGAGGCATTGCGGTCACAGAGAAGACTTCGTCAAGGATGCTGGGCGTCATACTAGACTCAAAACTCAAATGGAAGGAGCAAACGGCCGCGGCCCTAGCAAAAGCGTCAAGTATAGTGTCGGCCTTTTGGAAGCTAAGTCGACCCGTTAATGGTGTATCAATGAAAATGATGCGAAAACTTTACCTCACAGTGGTAATACCAAAAATGACTTATGGATTAGATGTGTGGTACACTCCACCATACCTACCGGTGGGGGCCAAGAATCGTAAAGGATCAGTCAAAGCCCTGAGAGGGTTCACGCAAATCCAACGGCAAGCAACGCTAACAATTACTGGAGCAATGAGGTCTTCACCAACAGACTTACTGGATATACACGCGGGACTGCTACCAATGGATCTACTACTCGAAAAAATCTGCCAAAGAGCTGTACTCCGACTGTATACACTACCAAAGCAAAACCCGGTCACCAAGGTAGCGCTGGAGGCATACCGAAAACAGAACGTCACAAAAATGCCAACGCCACTACGTTTGCTACCACATCTCTTCAACCTCCCCCACCAACTGAGATCGAGACGATTCCGCCACCTAGTCGGCCAGGTCACTGGACCACACCAATCGATATTCAAATTCTCAAGAAAGACGACGCTACTGAAATTGCTCAAAACGTCCCAGTGGACTACAAAATCTTCTCTGATGGATCTGGATACAATGGAATGGCTGGAGCAGCGGCGGTGCTGTATGAACATGGGGAATTGAGACCAGAGGCCACGTTACGCTACCAATTGGGGCCCTTATCGAAACACACAACGTTTGATGCAGAAGGTGTGGGAATACTATTGGGATTGAACATAATTGACAAGTACGTGTACGAACCAAACCCAAGGGACACGCTGATCTGCCTAGATGGACGGTCGGCTATAGAAGCACTGAGAGCACAAAACACAACGTCCGGAAAGAACATTGTCGACGCGACATTACGGCTGGCACGCCAACAGGCAAAAGAAAATGGAAGGGAACAGATTGTCTCCGTAACGTGGATACCAGGCCACTGTGGGATACCCGGGAATGAGAAAGCAGATGAGGAGGCGAAGAAGGCGGCGGCCGGGAATGTCAGTTCAGTCAACGACCTCCCCAGTTACCTCGCGAAAGGACCGCTCCCAGCAACGGCATCAGCAATAAGGCAACACTTCATGAGCAGCCTCAAACAGAAGTGGTCGCGAACATTTTCAGAATCACCGAGGAGCCAAAAATTTCTAGCGATCGACAAAAAGGGAGTGAACTCGAAGTTCATAAAAATAGCGGGGGAGTTGAAAAGAAAACAGACAAGCATTTTATTTCAATTACGATCAGGCCACGCTCCGCTGAATCACCATCTCCACAGATTGAAGAAAGTCGGGAGCCCTAATTGCCCTCACTGCGACCTCACAGGAAGACAAACAAGAGAAACAGTAAAGCACCTGCTGCTAGAGTGCCCAGCATATCAACGGGAGCGATTCCACTTGCGAAGGAAGATTGGACAGGCAGCCCGTTCCCTCCAGCAACTACTCTCCGAAGAGAAAATCATCCCTCACACACTGAGATTCATAAGGGATACGAAACGTTTCCAATCTACATTCGGCGACATATTACCTGACACAAACAACGAGTAAAACCGAAAACCTTACACGCTACCCAGCCTAACGGCGAACCGATACCCTCGCTTAACATGCGCTCAGAGAAGACAGGGCGGAACATGGCACAAAGAAGCTAGACAAGAAGAATGGAATAAACGAAGCTATCCAGTACACATACATACCACCCTTCCTATCCCTATGTTACCGACATTATTCGCTGGCTCACGGAGCCCATCGAGACCAACCAACCTATACGAAGTCATCACCACAACAGTGTAATCTCACTCCCTCATATGGAAAGGGCGCCAAAAACGGCTCTGGGACGAGTCGGACTGCAGGGGGAGATAGCTCCGTCTGCAGGGCTTGCGCTACCTCCGAGGGATTGCTGAGCAGGCAAGGGGCCTGATAGATAGTTTATGCGCATCATAAGGTATACCTTCTAGCGCAATAAAATGATATTAAAAAAAAAAAAAAAAAAAAACCTCCAGGTGGAATAAGGCCGTCATAGAAAATATACTAGAGTTGGTCGCTATCGAGAAGGAACAGTACAAATTAGAAGGCGAGCTGGGCATAGATGTTCTCCGAGCGATGATTTGGGACTTCATAAAACAAGCCCAGTGTTCATGGAGTTCTCTCAATGTTCGTCTGACGGACGAAGGCAGGGCCGAGACAAAAGATCAGGCCCGTACACGCGCCAATGACTACAGAGAACGCAGGAGCAATGATTCTCGCCTCAATTCTCGAAAGCATCAGGTACATTACTAATTTTACTTCCTTGAACTCGATATCTGAACCTTTGAATAGAAATTCGTACGTCGGAGAGATGGGGTCAAGCTGGTGTTGCAAGAGTCGGAGTTACTTTCCCTTTCCAATCTGGATCGAGCGAAGTACCAAAGAGCTAAGGACGTACTTGATAAACTTGGCGTCGAGGGACAGTCATCAGAGGAGGAGTCTGATTCAGAGCCTGGGGTGCTGAAAGTCACTGTTCCGCATTATCGACGCCGAGTCGTCACTGAGATGATGAAGGATCTGGATCTACGCGTCAAAGAAGTAACAGATTCTG
The DNA here is from genome assembly GCA_027919855.1 of Lentinula guzmanii. Lineage (NCBI taxonomy): Eukaryota > Fungi > Basidiomycota > Agaricomycetes > Agaricales > Omphalotaceae > Lentinula > Lentinula guzmanii. Next base: position 315,136 of record JANVFO010000019.1, read on the forward strand.
TGGCCCGACAGTCAGGCAAGAGAATTCTGCCACGACCAACCCACATCCGCCAGAGGATCGAGAGGAAGAGCGAACGGACGGTTAGAAAGGGTCTTCCTCGATCCCTCTATCATCATCGTTTTCTAGCGAGGCTCCCTGTGGCCGTCCTTGAAGACCTCAAAATCGACAACAAAGAGATAACCGGGTTTGACCAGTGGGCGTTGGCAATGCAGGCTGATTCGGATTCCGACGAAGATATCTAGTATACCAATATCATCACACTCTATCTGATCTTCAGGTCTTGAGCTTTATTAGGGCTTTTTTTTTACATGCGTCAGGACGCCAATTGCCACCTTCTAATTATATTTCTTGTTATTATTCACATGTTGTCGCTCCGCAACCACAGTAGCGAAGGAACCTATTAGTATTCAGGTAGTCCGCAACGACAAAAAACTACAATAGCAAAGCAATTTAAATCTAGTGTGGGCACTCTGCCACCAAGTCTATACTTGCGACGTCAACATGGCCGTTCACGCGAGGAGCGTTCTTTCGGCTCAAGTAAAAGATTTGCTTTTGAATAAACTTTCAACTTGTCTGCAGTAGAGGCAGAATCATTACATTTTACATCGCATCTCAGGTATATCAAAACTTTATTACTCGGACACAATTCAGGCTCACTGGAAATTTTCTGTTTCATTCAAGATGATACCAGTTCTAAAACTAGATGAATCATGTAGAATTTCTGCTGGTCTGAAACTTCTCATACTAGTTCTCATTTCATTCTATTTGCTATCTACGTTGAATTACAGTCTTTCTATAGTACTTTGGACTGAAATGGAACTATATATTTCCCTCAATGTTTTATGCGAAGTGAAAGGTCTGATGATATATTAAGTCTCAATTCCGCTTTCCGCTCTGTGGAAAAAATACTAATTCTGGTGTGAGACAAAGTGTACAAACTGCAAGTGGAATTTTTAATAAACTGTTAAGATGGTGCCACGTACCACATGTGGCCGCAACAAACCTCGACGACACCCCTTCATCCGAATCTGCAACTCCATTGATTCCGACAACCTTGCTACTGGTAGGTTCGGAAACATAGTCCGCAGCTATGGTACCCCGGGATGACGCGAGAGCTGCGTCAACTGGTGTGTACTATCAATGGGGAATCTGTTCTCAATAATCCGCTCTTTCAAAACATGCCAAACCCTTTATGATATCCTTATCTACACACATTCCTTATGGTTCCACTGACATTCTGATTTCGTTCAACACACTCCTTGACTCCGACTCTATGGACAACTTCGTTGATACGAAGTCCTTGTACTTAATTTCGATTCCGACCACTCCAACTTCCACTCCGATCAATCTTCGACTCTTCGATGGCTTGCTGGCCTCGAAACCAATCTCCGAAACTCGTTACTACAGATCCAACTCTCGTCCGGCGAGCTTGTACCTTTGGACATTTATGTCACACTTTGGATTCCTTATGCAAAGCTGTTTTAGGTTATAGTTTTCATTCCCGCTAGAATCCGTTGATTAACTGGGCATTGAACACACTTACTTTCCGAAATACTGACCATTCCGAATCATTGACGTCTTCTCCTTCGACTGACCCCGCTGTTGTCTCCAAAGAAGAACCTTTTGAACCATCGGATCGCTTCGATCCGATACCTTGTTCCGTTAAGCGGAACTCATCTCCCATTAAACGGAGACTGTACAAGGCTCGACCACTCTCCTACAAGTTTCTTTTCGACACCAAGACTTTTTCGGATGTCTTCTATGCGAATAACTCCGAAGTCTTCTTGAACATCACCCTTACGACCTGAAGATCGATCCGGAAGAAGGTGCTCAGTCACCTATCGAATGAATTTACCTTTCTCTAAAGAGCTCGATGCTCTTTGCAACTTTCTCGATCAATGTCTTGCCACCGGTACTATCCGACCTTCGACATCCCCACATTGCGCTCCGGTACTCTTTGTTCCAAAGACGGACGGTTCGCTGTAACTATGTGTGGACTTCCGTGGCTTGAACAATATCACGACGAGAGATCACTACCTATTACCTTTGATTTCCGACCTCTTCGACGCTCCGAAGCGAGCGAAGATCTACACCAAACTCAACCTAGCACACGCGTACCACCTGGTATGTATCGCGGAAGATGATGAATGGAAGACTGCATTCCGAACGCATTACGGCGCTTTTGAATGGTGTATGCTGCCCTTTGAGCTCACTAACGCTCCCGCCGCTTTCCAATGCTCCGTCAATGACATCTTCAAAGACCTATTCAACGTCTATGTGATTGTCTACCTAGACGGTATGCTCATCTATTCCAACGATCCTTCGAAACACTCCGAACATGTCCACGAAGCCCTCCGACGACTTTGCATGCACGAGCTATTCTACAAACCGTCAGAATGCGAATTCGGAGTCGACACGGTCGAATACCTTGGTTAGATCTCATCCCCGGAAGGTCACGATGGCTGCCGACAAGATCGAAGCTATCGCGGACTGGCCTACTCCGAGGAAGGTCAAGGACTCACAATCCTTCTTAGGTTTTGCGAACTTTCACTGTTGTTTTATTTATTATAATTATTCTGACATCGTCTACTCGTGAATCGACTTACTCGGAAAACTCGGAGCAACACCAGACTTGATCACTCGACGCTGGGACGTCTCCTCTAAAGAGGGGGATATCGGCTACGCCAAACCCCGAGGGACTACTCCGCCTCGATGACCGAATCTACTTGCCAACCACTCCAACCTCCGACTTCAAGTCCTTCGATACTTCCATGACCACCCACTATCTGGTCACTCCAGTCAGAATCGAACTCTCTTCGCTATCCGTAAGCACTACACCTGGCCGAAGGTCCAAGAATTTGTTTGCGACTACGTCTCATCATATACCACTTGTGGTCGCAGCAAACCTCGATGACATTGACCCTACGGACTGCGGAAACCACTGCCCGCTCCGATTCGACCTTAGGACTTGATCTCCATGGACTTCATCAAACAACTTCCAGACTTGAACGGTTACACTGCGATTACCGTTGTAGTTGACCGAACTTCGAAACCAACTCTTCATCCCGACAGACGATACTATTACTCCGGAACGATTAGCTGAGCTTTTCACTATTCATGCCTTCTTTACCGACTGTGGATCGAAGTTCGCCTTTGCGGAATGCAAAAGAATTCGCCCCCACTGTCCACCTTCGACATCCGCATAAAACCGGACCTTTGACTTCATGAATACCTTCGACTCTGGACTATTTCTTTTACTACAGACTTGATCGATCTATTCGATATCCTCTCCTTACATCACGTACTATGAAATGACTCACGACACCCTTATCCGAATTCTCGATGGCATCCGACTCTGGAGTCGGATCACCACCTTTCGTTCCCATTCCCTATCCCTTTCCTTGTCTTCGATCCTCTCGAAGCGACTGCAGAACTCCGCAATCTTGCATCCCTGACTTTAGGACCTCCGACTGCAGCTCCGACTTCATCCTGAGGCAACTTCCAACTTCTATCGCAAAGGTGATCTTGGGAACTGGAAAACTTATTTATGGATCTGGTAAGCCTAGGTATGGCTTTCGAGGGCGAAAGCCTAACTGGGGGATACTGTTACGATCATGCGCATCGACCGCATCGGACCGACACCACTATCAATCCAGCTCCGCATACTGCCGCAATTGCGCGCATTGATCGGACTATTGATCCAACTCACCGACCCGACTCGCAACAAGTCCATCATCGATGCGACGCACCGATGATATTGATCAAGGTGAATTGGTTCCGCAACTCTTATCTTCCCCTATCCTATATCCCATCGCTATCCCTTCGGATGGGCTATGCACCTAGACCACCGCCGTTACCTTATTAGTTAGTCTTCTTCCTATCCGCACTCGCTATCTTTACTCTTGATCCGTCATAACTACTTTAGGATATCTCGTAGCGACATCGGAGATAGCGTACATAGTGTAAAGGACCTGCAGACGTAGGTAGAAGCCCTTAGCTTTAATATCGACCTGGTACAACCTGGTACGAATTGGTACGACTCCCAAGAATCATACAACACTTGCTCTCTCCACACTTATACCTCGTTCGACCCCATCGACCTTCAGTCAATACTATCTCGATCTCGAACGAACTTAACACGGACCGCGCAGCGTAGCGAGGATACTGTCAATAATGGTATCGAAGGTCCACTTGATCCGCACGCTCCTAACACATACACAATTGGATGTGTCCTCCAGTTTGCTAGTCTGTCTAGCTTGAGTCACATAGATTTGTCACTGCTCTGCTTTCAGGAGAATGGCTGAGCTTCAAAGATCAAAGTAAAGCTGCTTATATTTTAAACATGAATCAAATAGTAGAGATAGCAAGTTCTAGAAAAAGGCAAGATGATGCTACAACACATTCAGAAGGATGCTGCCAAAACTCCAATTTCAATGTGCTGATATGACTTATGATGTAATAACCTCAGTTTGAAGTTAACATCTATCCTGATGATTTGAAATATAGGGCAGGAACTCATAAATTATTTCTTTATCCACTCTCCCTATCATTTTCATGTGAACATTATCAGCCGTAGTAAAGTGCCACTGCTTTCTTTCGTAATATCTATTCTTTGATTTATTCTGCATAAACTACCGGCTTTCATTTGACGCTGTGCCGCCACTGGTCAGAGACGCTCAGACCGATTTATCCGCGATAATCATGTCGGCAGCCTGACGGAGTTTAGTGAGCAGTCGAATGATTTTACTTAAAAGTTGGTGGTGCACACCTTTTCGGCAATGGCATAAATAGTAGCCTGAACGTGGCAAGCAAGTGGCACTGGGATAATGCTCGCATCAACAATACGTAAGTTCCTCGTTCCGTAAACCTTCAGACGAGCATCAACAACGCCTTGAAGTAACTTACAAATCAGTAAACAAGCATGGGTGAAATAGAAAGGCAACACCATACCTCCCAGCTCACGCGAAGCCATAATAGCAGAACCTGCATAGTGCGGTAGTAGGCGTAAATGATGCACCAATGACCAAACAAGAAATTGCCCACCCATAATATGGAGCCCAGGTTGCGCAGCTTGGCGGATGAACCTATTTGGCTATCATGTCAGAAGGTTGTGCTGGTCATCGACGATAGTACATACGCCTCCACGTGTTCGTCTTCGGACAAGATGATTGGAGGAAGCGTCTGGTGTTGTACGATTTTCTTCATTGGCTCTGTATTTACTAGTTTCTCCATCAACCTATACCCTGCAAGAAGGAGTGCGACATCTAGACGATCGAGGATATGAGGAGAAGAAATTTCAATGCAATTGGCAAGTACCAAAGTTATTGCTGAGAAGCTTTGGGTCCAGTATGGGTGGGTTCAGTGAGTCGTGAACGGACGGCTTGAGCGGATCCATGAATCTTGTATGCTATAAAAGTCAATCGGCACAAGCTGTTACAACTCGAATGTGAATCCATACGATTGAACCTCGACTGAAGGGATGCTAGGAGGAAGTTTTGAGGAAATGTCCTGTACGGACAAATGGAATACATACCTGTATACCAGAAAAAAGAGCTAGATATGATTGTCCCGGTTCGACTGCAACGATTCCTTTGGACATGTGGAATGTCTCAAGCGTAGCTGTCTGCTTCTTCTCAAGCAACTCAAGCTGAATATCAAATTGAGCCTGTTGCACATGACTAAGCGTCCCATTCTTTGTTTCGAGAGCAATCTGCTCCTTCAATGCCGAAATTGCGCTCTTGAGTGTATCGTTTCCATTAATGCGGCTGACTGTCTCAATCGAATTAAAGCATGCGTTTGCATCGGCGGCAGCGAACCACCCTCTTCCTGTCGCTTCACTGTAAACGACGTGAGGAAATGTTGACCAGGCGTCCCACTGATAATCCTAGTAGGATTAATACTTACTAAAGTGCAGTCTGCTCAGCCAAAAACTGTGGGTTGTTGCGGAATTCGTCTAGCGAAGAAAATGTGAAGTCCAGAACAGGATTCATCATTAGATTCAACGACTGACCAAATGTTTTTGTCCCTTCTTTTGCGAGATACTGAGTAGGAATGAAGACGTGTTCCTAATGGCGGCAGTACGTCATTCGAGGATCAGGAACAAAAAGACAGGGGCAGAGCGCACTGTCACATTTTCGCCAACAGATGGAAGATCTATGATGCACTCAATGTTGTGAGCTTCAAGGAATTTTGCATCCCCAATACCTATGTATGCATTGAGTTCGGATATTTCTTCACGGAATAGGATACGCCTCACCAGAAAGCTCCAAGATTTGGGGGGTTTGAACTGTCCCAGCAGAGAGGATAACCTCTTTACGTGCATTGGCGACAAATGTCTTTCCATCAACAATGAACTCAACACCAGTCACTCGAATGTCTTCGTGGGACGCAGAAGTATCAAAGATGAGTCTGGCGGCCTAAGACGAAGATGCCTATTATACAAAAACTCATGGTTTTCAGATCAAGGAGTAAATGTACCTGTGCGCCAAGGAGAACCTTGAGATTTTTGCGATGGGATGCTGGCTTGAAGTAAGCGACGGACGCGTGAACGCGTTTCCCCTTCTCAATGTCAATGGCACGTCTAAGATTATAGACGCCAGATTTGTTTCCTCCGTACTAAAACAGCTCATGTAAAAAGGAAGATGCAGGTTAGGCAAAATGCGCACGGGATTTGCATTGGTAGGAACGCCGAGCGTATTCCAGCCTTGGATGTACGGCTGCGTCACATCTGCCCATAGCGAGTTATAAGAAGTCTGTCGAACTGATTGTCAGACTGACTAGCATGACAAGCAGACATGACCGTTTACTTTGACTGCTCCTTTCATTCCCACAGATTTCTCAAATGGTACTCCAGAGCGGAAAACATCTTCCTCAGAGCGGGAGAAACCAGGGAAAGTATCTCCGGCTTCGGAAATCGAACTTGCATCCTCAACCTTGGTAAGATATGGAAGAAGAGAGTCCCAGCACCATTCGTGCTGGTCAGCTGGATCAAGTAATCTACCTAGGGTATCATACTCGGCACTTGACGCACGATCCCATACAGTGTAGTTGATGCCTGTAGAACCTCCAAGCATTTTTCCTCTGCTATGTGTTTAAACTAAGTACGGACGATCATAGTAACAGACTGACCTAGCTAGGGCGATGTTACGCTGTGATGCAGTCAGTTGAGGCTCCGTTGAGAGGCAATAGTCAAATTCAGGTCTGCCGATGGCAGCGCCAACGTTTCCTGAGACGGGCGGAATGAGTAGATAGAATAGATGAGGATCGAACATCGACAGACTGGGTACGTCTATTACAGGGTCTTCCACAACAGTTCCAGCCTCCAATACTCCAACGATGACATCTGGATTTTCAGATAAACTACAAAGAGTTCTATCATTGAGCTTGGATAACAGAAGACAAATACTAACCGAGCAGCGATGGGCAGGCCAGCATTGCCTCCGCCTGGGTCAGGTTCAATACAGTTGATGCAACAATCCACGAACATAAGCGAACGCACCGATGACAAGGTAATCGAACGTGAGGGTACAAAATTTGTCTGCGCTATGAAGTCCATGAGATGCGGAGGGTAGAGAGGCCATTCAAGTTTGTGTTCGAATTCTCGAATTTGAAGTGAGAGTAGATAATTTGAATGCCCAGTGAGATTGGGGGGAGGGCGAAAGACAAGCGAATAGCACTTATTATGCTCCATTATGATACTGGTGGTAAAGCCGGAGAGCTCGCTCTTCATCAAGCTTCACTCCGGAAATCGCCGCTTACATATCAAACTGGGGGTCTGCCATCTTTGATCATCTTATCTCATGCACCAAGTACCACGTTTTGTGCACAGGATAAAGCACATAAACATGCATCTTAAGTTCTTTTTCCGAGCACTTAACCATCACTTCATCCATCTACTAGTTCTCCCTTAGCACTTGACCTAGGAACAAAATGCACCTCAGTCGATGGAGTATCAATTTCCGTCATTGATTTACCGAAGGTCAAAGTCCTGAGTGCAGTAAGTACGTGTATGCGGATCTATTTAAGATCATCAATAACGGGCCCGGAAGTTATTAATGTCCCTGCTCCGCCTAAGTATTGAAATTTGATACTGTCCTTGAAATCTTCGTATCTTGATTGCCCATGGATATACTTAACAAATCTTGGTTGATGTCTGATCTTGTCTGATTCAGTGGTGAATTTAGAGCACTCGTAAATGAGCTTTAGCAATCAAACAATTAAGATCGACTAGTTTAGATTCCGTAGTCTACGGTCTCATAAGTAGAATCAAGTTCTATCACGCGGCACGCCAAATTGAAAGTGAAACAGATATGGCGCTCTTGAGATGTTAACTTAGCAAATTCAAGTTGATATCATTTGACTATACATATAATGTAATATTCGTAATACCATTCAGTCTGACACAGGGCGCACAAATCGAAGCGACTCGTACAAAAAAAAAACACATACTACAAGACAACGTGACTTACAAGGCTTTGCATGCAAGAACAACCCCGTGAGTTCAAGGACGTTCTCGACATCGACATCGACGCTAATTTTCATATCGTCAATTTATACCACCGAAAGCTGGGTCCCAGTTTCGTGTCTCGCAAAGGTAATGTCTTCCGAGTTCTCGAGCTGAAAGAAAGATATACACAGCTAGGATGAGCACTGGATAAAATATCTCAAAAAATGCGTTAACACATACCCGTCCTACACGTTTATTGAAAGTGGACAATGATGAATCACCCGAGGTATATTGAGCCTATGCAGCGGATGCGCGGATTAGTATAATGAACGACGCAGTCTAGTATAATAGAATGGCATACCTCGCCAATGCGCACTTCTACTGGCTGGGTATTGCTCAACCCACTAAACGTGTTCCAAGATGGCTGTTGAGCTCTGAGAGATGCACGGCCATTAAGTCTGTTCCAACCATGGTCAGTAGAACGTCACAGAGAAATGGAAGTTAAGGTCATACGAAACAAGCAGCGAGTTCGAGTAAACTACAGTCGAGAAATATACCAATTAGAACTCATGATGGACAGAGAAAGTGGTCGGTGACGTACGCTTGGCGTAGAATAAAGTGATGCCGATCCAGACAACTGCAAAGTGTTATAGCAGTTTCCAACGAGTGGGCGTTCGAAAACTTACATGTGTCCGGCATAGCAAGCGACTAAGGTTTCCAATTTCAAAAACATTGTGCACGAAATATGTTCACAAAATACTCACTGTAATCAGCATGACAATTGCTGCTACGCTGGATGAGGCATTAGCCGAATGAAATTAACCAAGAGAGCAAAAATTTCTTACGCTGTAAGACTTCCTGTCTCTAAAAGCGTGTTAAACATTCAAAGACAACATTAGCAACAGGAACAAGACTGACCGATTGTCCATACGATCAGCTTGTCTACAACCGCGGTCGTACTGTGCAATGCGGTCAGGGAGCATTCCAAAGCCGATTGCTCGAACTTACTGTCGAGGAACCTCACGTCTCGGGCGCCAAAGGTAGTAGCAGAGTGCTCCAGCATTTACTATATCGACGAAGACATTACAGCATAATGTCGCTGTAGCAATCCATTCATCATGCGCCGCAAAGTAAGCCATAGTACTTTGCGCGCTGACAACATATATCGCGATTGTACCGGTGGATTGAATGACCGCAATGATCCATACCATGACAGGAAGATACAGCTTCTGCGAGAGCACCCAGACTCGGTACGCGAAGAAAGCCTAGATAGTTGTTGAATGTTCAGTAAAGGTTGGAAAAATATGAGCACATTGGCATACCTGCACAAGACTGCTGATGATCCCATCAAACACAGAGGACATGTCGATTGTCCAGTGGAGTTCTCCAATTACAGTAGGATTTCCGTAGAATTGAACGGAAAGACGATATAGATAAATCCAGATAAAGATTGTGTGCAAGGTTTCAAATGTCCTGGATGCGGAATGAGCCCAGCATATCTATCGCTTGAATACCATGAGAGGTACGAACCATATCAATGCTACCTACAAATTGTGTGGTCAGGACAAGCAAGTGCAGCAGATGAAGAAAATCCATTGCTTACAAGCAATTTGATCCACAGTTTATCCTTAAACCCGTTCTTGTAGTATATGTAGAGTTGCATACTAGTCACTCCATAGAGGGTGGAAGAGATCAAGACTCCAATTTCGAGTACACCAAGAGTTAGACCGAGAGAAGCCATGGAAGAGGGAGCGACGCAAAACTACTACTGGCAGGTGCGTTCGTCGAGATGTTTTGTAATTGACTGCGCTATGGCAACTAAAGGCAGACCGAAAAAAGCCTTGGCTCAGCGTTCAATCTTGATAGAATTTATCAAAGCTTGATTGCAGACCAGGCCGGAGGCTGAGAGATGTTAGTCGAAGAATTGTCAAGCTCCTGTGGAGACCACAGCCTTGCTATTATTTCGGGTGCAAGAGATGACCAGAACAGTGGAGGTTATCTAGATTGACCTCTGTTTCTCGGGAGCATCAGATGATCACAAACCGTTCAAAAACGTTCCAACTTCCCTGCGATACCCAATCAAGTCCTAACTTGTATCTCATGGAGCCTTTGCATCGCCGTGGACTTGATAATTGATACCCACCAATGGGTCATCAATACTAATAAAGTGCCACAAGTTAATTACCGCTGACAACAGAATCGTTCCCGTTTAGTCAGGCAGCAGAATCCGATGCGGCGTTTTGGAGGAGTTCTGGCCAAAGCCGAATACCAGCTCAAACGGAATTATGTCAGCATGATTGATGCGGCCAGGCGTGTTTCAACGATTGGTCTAAGACCAACCAGCCGGATACCTAGCCTTAGTGGTAGTCGAGAGGCACCAAGTATCACCCAGGAAATTCACTTGATCTCACTGATCATAATCGACCAGAGTCACCGTTCACGGTGGTGGAACTTCAAGCACTGGCGTATGGTTCCGCCCAGTGTTGAATTAAACTCTGGCTGCTGTGCTCTCCCCAAAAATTTCCGCGTTCGTGCCCATTCAAGTCGAAATGTATACAGAATATTCTTGTAATCACTCAGGTGCTGAGCCACCTCAGTAAAGACAACAAAACCATATCCGCCGGTATCTTCTTCTATCTATATAAGTCCACTACCCCAGAACCTCGTTTTCAGAAAGCCGATGGCAAATCGTTCAGTCACTATTCCAAGCCTAGTACGCGTAAGGCCAAGGCTCACTATCGACTTCACCGAGACTTATGGCTATCTTTCCTCAATACTTGATTTCTTGTGGTGCCACTTTTATACCTGCATTCTGTTTACCTGGACTGACTACAAAACAATAATGCTTCCCATAGTAAGTCTGAGATTATCTTCGAACCTTCTCAATCCGAAGAGTTGCATACCTGTGGAATATTTTCATAGACAGTATTTGCATGTGCTACTGGTCCCGTCCAGTCTATTCCAAACTTGGTGCAGGGTCTCCTTTGGATATGGCTACACCTTCTCTTGTGCAATGTCTCCAACCAGGCCCGTAGTGGGGCCGAGGATGCCATCAACCGTCCATGGAGACCTCTTCCGTCAGGACGACTGACCGTTCCCCAGGCCATCGGACTGCGATGGTCTATGGTGTGCTTGTGTATGCTATGGTCAACTGCCTATGGGACCGAGGCTCTTTTTGCTACAGCGACTCTGATCACAACCACAATTCTTTATGACGAATTAGGGATGTCGAAAACCCCTTTTGGTAAAAATGTTTGCAATATTGGAGGATACACCTCTTTTGAGTTTGGAGCAGTGAAGATCATGGGCAAGCTTTTTCATGTTGTCTTGTGTTGGAAGTGGGTCTTCACATTAGTATTTGGCAGGTCCAGAAAACTCACCTGATGCTTTATCGATTACTGCTATCATTCTGAGTGGTGCTGTCATCTTCACCACCATCCAAGCTCAGGACTTTCCTGATGTGCAAGGAGATGCCGCCTTAGGCAGGGTGACACTCCCTATTTATGCGCCGGAGTGTTACGTCTGTGCCAGACCAATCGACCAACCTTCCGATTGAATCGATAGTCGATTCATTCTGATACTTAGGCCGGACCTTTCCGGTCAGTCTTCCGGTCGGATCGATCGTCGAATGCCTCCGGATTGATAATCGAATACTTCCGAATCAACAATCGAATAATTCCGGATCGATAACCGAATGACTTATTCGCATTTCCGGAGCTTTCGCAATCATTATCAGCTCCGTATCTTCGATTCTATTCTCGATAGCTTCGGACAGCTTCGAAAGGTATTTGTCCGAGATTCCCACGCCCTTATTGTCTTATATTTCACCTCGGGTAAACCTTTATATTGCTTATTGTTCTTTATTTAACAATTAGGCAATTTACTACTTAAGTACACTGTTTAGTATCGTTTCCCCAGCTTGAAATAAAAGTTACCTTCTATCCTTCTTCTATTTTACGCTTAGTCACGTCCGGATCAATCGGTCGGTTCTGTCCGACGCTCCGGAACTTCTTTCTTCTTCGCACTTCGCAGGGACACCCAGATAGCGTGTAGGGAGCGTTGCCGAAAGCTTCGCTGAAGTCCCATCATACTTCCGAGGACCGTGTAGCCCTTTCGAGTACATCCTTGTGTCACAGCCACCGTTCCCACACTCGGAACTTCGTCCGAAGCCTCCGGAACCTCGATCGTAATCCTTTCCGGTTGCACGGCCTTAACAGTATTTCAAGCTACACACTCTATACATTATCACTCACTTCCTTTTCAATATGTCTTTCGGTTCTGACCCTCAGGACTTCGTACAATATGCTCTATCCCTCCCTGACAATATCTCCGACGATTCTTCTCAAGAATCCGAGTCGTTTGAGCCGTACACCGATTCGAACTCGGAAGTTGATTCCGATGCTTCGGACATGGAGTCCAATGCTTCGAATGATGCTTCGGATACTTCCGAGGTTGCCAGCTGGGACGAAATCATTCGTCGAGCTGATCCGAGGTACCGTCATCGATTCTTGCGACACATGATGGACTACTACACCAATCCGGACCCCAATGTTGGTCCATTCGATTATTCGGACTCAGAATTCAATTATTCGCATGATTCCCTTGTGAATTCGGCTCATTCTTCCGATTCCTTCCACTCTGCACAATCTTCGATTGCTGGATCCGAATCGGGCGAATCTTCGCACGATAACGGCTCGGAATCGAGTCCGGAACCTCCCGATTACATGGGTCCAGATGGTAGGCTCCTTGAATCCGAGCGAGAACGTCGTCGAAACCTTTCACTTTGTTTCTATTGTGGTGGAGACCATTTTCGCAGTCATTGCCCAAAACTTCAGGCGAAGTATTCGGGTGATTCCGATGCTTCCTAATCCGATGCTTCCGAGATACCGGATGCCAATCGGAACTTATAAGACAAGGAAAGTGTTTTTCATTGTGTTCTTTAATTCTTCGATTCCTGTTCTGTTTTTATACTTTGTTTTCCGAATTTAATTATCTTCACATTCATGTTCCTTTGGTTCCAGTCTCGTATCAAGCTACGTACGAATTTCGGCCGCTTTCCTTCCGGTTTCCGGCCGAAGTTTTTGGTTTTTTGAACTTCGAGCTTTCATTTATCATGTTCTACATCTTGTTCACCACCTTTCTATTACGTTTCCGAATCCCCTGATCATCCAAGTCACCTTCATCTCTCACACTTGTCATCCTTATGTTGCACACTAGCTTTTTCATTTGGGAACTTCACACATTATTTGCATAGGATACGTTTCTACTCCCACTTAAATCCGTTGATTTCCGGGCAGACCGAAACACTTCTTCCGAACTCATCTTGTTGTTTTTTCCTTGAGCTCTTCCTTTCTATCGGACTTTCCGGTCATATTCGGATCAGATTTCCGATCGATGCTTTGCATCACTCCGCGCGCACCCTTTGCTTACCTTTCCGGTTTGCTTTCGCTTTTGTGATTTCCAACATTCTGTGGCAGTACTTTGTACTGATAGGACCTTCGGATTTCTGTCTCCGAGGCTATCCTTCCACATTTCCGGACCTTCCGTCCACTTTTCTGTCCTTTTCTCTTTAATTTACCCAGATCCTTTCGCTTTCGCCAGCCGATGGGACGTCTGGATTAAGAGGGGGATATCTGACAAGTTTCCGAAACATTCACCATGCAATTCACTCTCTCGACACTCGGATTTTCGCTCGCAATCCTTCCGGATTTTCTTTCGGATTTTAGTTCATATCCTTCCGGATTTTTCTTGTAACCTTTCGGATTCATTCGTCCACCCTTTCGGCACTCATCCGACACCCTCCTTGCACCCTTTCGAATGCTTCCGGTTTTCGGAAACTTCGGACCCTTCGATCCATAATTCCTCACATTTTAGTCGCATTCTATGTGGATTTTCTGGTTGAGTTTCTCAGGTTTCTCAGGTTCATACAGCTCATACCACTCATTCCCATTTCGCATTTCGGCTCATCTTGTTCATGCAATACTCCGAAATCCGGATCGAAAGGATTCGAATCGAATCGAATTCTATTTTTTTCACATTCGTCCTTTTAATGATTTTGCCCATTCCCATCCATTCACACTCCTTCATTATGTCACTCACTCATGCCCTATCATGTCCCTATCCTCATCACAAACTTCCGCACCTCCGGCAAGGGCTTTCGCGGGCTCAAGCCTAAGTGGGGGATACTGTTACGCCTGTGCCAGACCAATCGACCAACCTTCCGATTGAATCGATAGTCGATTCATTCTGATACTTAGGCCGGACCTTTCCGGTCAGTCTTCCGGTCGGATCGATCGTCGAATGCCTCCGGATCAATAATCGAATACTTCCGAATCAACAATCGAATAATTCCGGATCGATAACCGAATGACTTATTCGCATTTCCGGAGCTTTCGCATCATTATCAGCTCCGTATCTTCGATTCTATTCTCGATAGCTTCGGACAGCTTCGAAAGGTATTTGTCCGAGATTCCCACGCCCTTATTGTCTTATATTTCACCTCGGGTAAACCTTTATATTGCTTATTGTTCTTTATTTAACAATTAGGCAATTTACTACTTAAGTACACTGTTTAGTATCGTTTCCCCAGCTTGAAATAAAAGTTACCTTCTATCCTTCTTCTATTTTACGCTTAGTCACGTCCGGATCAATCGGTCGGTTCTGTCCGACGCTCCGGAACTTCTTTCTTCTTCGCACTTCGCAGGGACACCCAGATAGCGTGTAGGGAGCGTTGCCGAAAGCTTCGCTGAAGTCCCATCATACTTCCGAGGACCGTGTAGCCCTTTCGAGTACATCCTTGTGTCACAGCCACCGTTCCCACACTCGGAACTTCGTCCGAAGCCTCCGGAACCTCGATCGTAATCCTTTCCGGTTGCACGGCCTTAACACGGAGTTCTCCCGCATTTTCACCTTGCTCGCCATCACAATGTGGTCCAGCGGTCTCGGGTGGTTCTGGGGCATTGGTCCGTGGTGTCAAGGGATTTTTGTTGCTACAGGTCTATTTGTGGGCCTTCGATACTATTGTTGGCATACACCACAGGATGACAAGCGCTCTTACCTGTTGTTCAATGTCTGTCTTTCCTGTCTCGTCTGTATGCCTATGTTAATCTTTCCTTCAGTGTTGGCTTATTTGCGCTCATCTGCTGCCGGCCAAGAGCAGGATGTCGCTTCCTGATTTCGAATCGGTTGGGTATGTTCAAAGTCTTTGACGCGTCGACTAGCCACGCTTCTTATCTGGGCTCAATTTTATTTTCATTTAATATAATAAGATACCATGACCATCTTCGACAATTTACATATATGCGGTACCCAATATTGATTCATTGACTTCTCAAATCTGAGTCTCGAAAATTGTACTTCATAGAGGAACTTGTAATCGTTGATCTCTGAAAGGACAGGAGATCAATTCCTTTATCAGCCAGTGCGAATTATAAATATGGTTAAAAGAGCAGACAGAAAACGAAGTACTTCAGACTAAGACTAATAAATATAACGAGTAATATGAACGAAAAGCAGTCGTCAGGGTGATATTCAATCAGACTGTACTTTGTGCAGCGCGCCTAGCTATTGCTTGTGCCTTCCCAGCTGAACGAACAGTAAGTGTGCAGTGGAAGTCTTGGGGATGACTGATGAACATAGTTCCATTAGAAGATGGTCGTGTGAATCCTGCTAGCATGAATTCCTACCTGACAAAACCAAACTGGAATTTTGGGTCAATTGGTATGTCATGTCCATTGCTATCAAGAGGCAGGCGGATGTCAAAGCTCGACAATATTGTTGCGACCAGTATGAATAATGAAGCTTCCGCCAGAGGCTTCCCTGGGCAGAGCCTGTAAATAGCATCAGTTCGAGGGAGAATTGATTCGTGGAAGAGAACAAGCATCATCCCTGCGACCAAAACCGAAAGCGTATGCACTAGGATCAATGACTGATGTTTCCGAGGCGTGGTTCATAAATCGTTCAGGGTTGAAAGTTGAACGATCATGAATTTCAACTTCTCCAGATGCCAGAGAGCTATGCAGAGTCGAATCAGGAAAGGATAGACAAAAGAAAATCAGTCCTTTACCAAACATTGGGAACGACGATTGTCCCCGCTGGTATGAAGTAACCTAGCAGTTAGAGAAAAAGATTTGAATGCAGAATCAATGAAGAGAATAACTGTGTGATATACCCTTATATGCGTCGTCCTGCGCAGAGACGTGCGCAAGACCTGATTGAACGGTTGATTAAATTGACTGCAGGATGCGACGAATCAACGTACCTAGAGGAAGCGCGGGATGCCAACGAAGAGTTTCTTTGATGATTGCATTGACCATAGGAAGTGATGCACGGTCTGCAATGACTGGGAGTGCAGCTGGACCGACCACACAATCCAGCTCCTCTTGGGCGAGTATCTGCTTTTCTGGATTCAATGCCATCGCGATTATGAAGGCCATGAGCGTGACGTGAGTCTGCAGGAGTATTTGAGCAAGCAGCGGATTCTGATCTCAATGTATTACAAACTGTTTCCCCTCCAGCTGCCATGAAACGCCCAATCAGCGCATAGAATACTTGTTTTCAAAAGCTCTTAGCTTACCTACATACATGGCCGCAGCAGCCCACTTGACTGCATGTTCGTACTCTTCCGTACGCTCGGACACATCGTTTCTGTCGTGAAGGCAATCGCAAATAAAAGAAGTACGTGCAGTTCCAGATTCCTAGTAAAGATATCTGAAACTGGTTATCATTCAGAATACAAGGAGTCATACTATCTCATTCTTAACGCCTTGGAATGGTGAGTTCACCAGCCGATCAATCATGGTTTTCGCCTTCTTCACGTCCTCATGAGGAGAGAACGGTAGCCAAGATGGCGCGTACTTGACTGATCCATGACTCGATTCAGGTGAAAAATCAATATGAGGAATTCTTTATACTCACAAAAAGGAATGGCATCGACGAGATGTGCGCCGAGCCGGATTGCTTGATTGACAACTTCCATTGTTGAGTCGGCAAGGTTCAGGTACTAAAGGAACTGTTGGAGGAGTATTATTTTATTTGACAAAAATGGCTCACCTCATCATCATCCTGGCTCAAGGAGAACCCGTATGTCACTGTAGTTATTATTCGCGCTGTAGCTCTTGCGCACAGGGTCAGCGTTTCAATTGAATCAAACAAAGTATCAATATCAGTACTCACAAGCGAATGGTTTTTGCAAAATTGTCTGGATTTTGCAATAGACTTTCTACCATGAGAGCTGCCACATCTTCCTGAACAGGATGATACTTCTTGATGATTTCTTGGTTTAACACTGTACGCGCAAGACGTCTATGGAGATTCATTGCATTGCCTAGGGACATGAGAGGTAAACTCTGCGATGACAAGAGGTATTAGCTAAATTATGATACAGGAAAGTTAGGCGTAAATAAGTACCTGATCTAAGCCCATCATATCGCTGGCAACCGTGAAATGTGGTCTGTTAGAATAATTCTGTCCACGACGATGAAAGAGTTCTTGTATATCCTCCAGATTGTTTAGAATGAGCACGGAGTGTCCCAGCCCGTGGAAGTAAACCATATCACCTGTGAGCAAGAAACGATATTGATTCTATTTACGAGTCATTTAGATATAGTGTTCATACCAGCACTCCTTAACCGCTTGAAGGACGTCCACAAGTCTTTCAATGGAAAGTGGAAGAGATTTCCCACTATCGGCCATGCAGGTGGGCCCGGAGGGAGGCTTCCTCGGCGACGGAAAAATCTGTACCAGAAGACCAGAAAGCCGAGAGGAAAAGCCAAAAAGAGCAGGAAACAATGGTCAATTGTATGCTGAAGCATTACAAGGAAACGCGAACTAGAGTAAGGTTAGTAACTATGGCTCAGATCGAACTATCTATACGCACCAGAATGGCCTATATCGCATCATACCACGCTGTCACAATTTTTTCCAATCTCGTTCCGTCAATGAATAGTAGAGTAAGGCAAGGAAACAGAGCATAGCTCGATGATCCAGGACTGAAAGCACAGAATTAGCGTCGTACATCATTGGAAAGCCTCATCACTCGGGAAAAGGCAAGCGGTGATGGCAGTAAGAAAACAGAACAATTTGATTTTTGCACTGAAACCGTTGATTAAAGCCGGTTTGATCGAGGTCATTGGTTAAAGGAGCGGAGAACACGGGTATATGGAAACTTTACTGAATGTCCTTATACCCTTTCAATCACTCGTAACTCTGTATCCTAGAGCTTATACCTGTCGGTGTCGCAATATTATTATAACAAATGTTAACGGGACGAGTTAGGCAGATGAATCAACAACCTGAACCGCCGTCAATTCTTTCGAATCCTGTACCTCTTCATCCTGAACCTTCATAGTCTGGTTCTTATCATCCCTCACACCCCATTTTCGGTCTAACTCAGTACGGAGAGGCAAACCCTTCATCGTTAAACTAATAAGCAATCCCATCCCGGAGACACCCAACATAACTTGCCATAGAACTCTTAGACTCTCCGCAAAAGCAGTCCGTACTTCAGTTTTGAGCGGTTCCTGAAGAGACGGAATGCGGGGGATGATGGAATAAGCAATTGCAGCCCCGCCTGGAAACGTCGATGAGAAGTCGGAAGGTAGGTTTTTCTTTAAGAAGTTCTGGAGGACAGATCCCCCAATGGTCACTCCGAGGATCTAAAAGCCATTATGCTAGTAAATAACAGTAAGTTGTGAGGAATACATAAATTAGAACAAACATTGGAAAAGTTGCGGAAAAATGTGTATAACGCGATGGCATGTGCATTCGATTCAACGGGTAGAGGAGCTAGTATAGGGAAGAAGAGTGAGGTGCTCAACATCCCTATACCTACCCCGGCAATTATTTGGAATCCGATCGCGTGCGCACGGGGTGTATTAGCGTGCAGTGTGGTGAACAGACCAAAGCCAATGATAGTGAGCACCCAGGCGAAGATGATTTGAGGTCTGTATTTTTGCGTTTTTCTGATGGACAAACCAGAGAGTATGGCACTAGGAGCAAGAACGAATGCTATTCCGAAGATATCGACACCTGAGGCAATGGGACTCGCATCTTCCGTGGCCTATGGAAAGCAAAATGAGGGAGTGAAAGTGAGTAAACATGCATACAGATTGAATACAGGACCTGACCTGGAAGAAGACGGGCATGTAATCTTCAAAATATGAGATCATCAACGCGTTTTTTTTGGCTGAAACGGCAAAGAACGTACAAGAAACACATATAGATACCGTGAAGAGGACCACAGTCTGTAGATACCCGCTAAAAGCTGTCCGCGTTGTCATGAGTGTATAAGGAACCTATCACCAACAGATGACCAGATCGACGCAGCCCAAAGGGAGAAAGGAAACTTACAATCGGTTGCTTTGGGAAGATAACCTCATAGATCATGAATGCGGCTAGACCGGCAATTCCGAGGATAAGTGGAACCAAGATATGGGCCGATGTCCAAGGATATTGAATGCCCCCTAGAGTAAGACCTAAACCGGAAAAAAAAAGGTCGGTGAGTTGAAGAGGTTCGCAGTACAATGAGCTATACCTATCATTGTAGACGTCGTCGCAGCCATCACCAGAGAATTTCCACTGTGAGTCCAGAATATCAGAAGTACCTTCGAAGCAACTAGATCAATCCATACATCCAATCAATTCTTGCAATCTTTTCACCGAAAGCACCTGCGGGAGTTTGTAGAGTAAGAAAGCCCAGCACCAATGCAGCTGCACATCCACATATTGGAATGTTAAGATCTTTCAGACGAGTCAAATCAAGGCATCAAATAACTGAACATGAACTTGGAAAACGTACAGAAAATCCATCTCCACTGTCCGTGTTGGGCCAGGGAACCACCTGAGGAATCTTCTTAACTCATTGATTCAAGTCATGTAGAAATATCGAGCTACCTACGACAGGACCAGTACTGTTGGCCACTGTATAGCTCCTGATTCTGCATGAGATCATCGTTCATGAAAGTTGCAGACAGTAAAAGCTCACAGGGAGATCAGCCCACTGAACATCCCTCGCTCTCGGAGGGGTACGAGGTCAGCGAGGATAATTTGGCACATCGTTGAGATGCTACCAGATCCCATTCCTTGAACGGCTACAATGAACAGAACGTCAGAAAGATCCTCAATGATCAAGAAGTTACACACACTTCGTCCCGCGATGAGCATGTTCAGTGGTGTTGACGCACCGCAGATAGCAGAGCCCGCAGCAAACAATAAAATGGATGCAAACATGACAATTTTTCGTCCAAAGACCTAGAGCGACAGTCACGTGGAGTATCCCCAAATAACAGGAGGATGTACGATACCTCAGCGAGCCCACCACTAAGGGGAGCGAGGGCCGTAGAGCATATAGTATAGGCTATGAGTATAATCAATGCGTAGGTTGTGTCGGACCAGAAAGATTTCAATGCTCACCAGAGGCTATCCAAATAAATTGATCCCCATGTAAGACGTTGACTATAGTAGGGAGCGCGGTGGAAACAGCAGTCTAAGAGCACTTCGTTTCAGATAATGAAGCCAGTAGATGCTTTCAAACACTACCAGCTCAAGCTAGATACATTGCCCGAATATCAGCAAGTTACATATCAACAGTACAAAAGTAAGCACCTACTGCAGTCAAGAATTGAGATAGAAAGAGACATAAAAATATCATCCAAAAACGCCAGTCCCGTTTCGTCGTTTCTGGGGCCATCTTCAGTACAGCTGATGACAACTAGTAGGAAAAGAGCCAGTGGGATTCGAAGATGAATCAAAATAGAAGAGAATGCCTCTTTACTCCCGTGCTAGTTTTGATAAGTATAAACGCTGATATGGCTCCTGAACGCTACCGACGTTTAACTTCGATACCAATGGCTATACTCGGCATGGTAAGTAGAGGTATCGGCAGTGTATATCAGATTCCGGTCGTAACAATCTTGAACTTGTAGACTCGAAGTGGCGATATTGATGAATCTGGTGAAACAGACAATTATTTATTGGCGTCTAAGAGAAGATCATGAGCGTCAGTTGATGCAGGCCGATGCCCGTCGACTGCGTGAGAACACACATCGTTTTCGATACAACGATAATAGCGGACATACTCGCTTTTTCTCAATACTTAAATCAAGAACATATCAAACAGAACGTAAGAATGGGGGATCAATATCGATCAATGTTAATAGAAAACGAAGCGCGTGCAGAATTGTAAGCAAAAATTTCTGTTCGCAAAATCAGAAATTGATGATGTTTTGCCTTTCTATGCTGTAAAATCTACATCTTGGTGAGGTTGATGCACAAGATCATAGATGTGGCCACTCTCGTGTTTTTGAACCGCAAATTCAGTGAGCATGTTTTTGCTTGGAGCTACCGGGTATGGAGACCATCACTTTATGAAGAATGTTGGAATTATATACTGCAACAGGTCCTATATTTGCTGTCCCTCGAGAGCGATTTCCAGAGCTGAAAATCGCCGCCCTTGTACGATCTAAGACCTTGCAGCTATTTGTTTGTGTGATGGAAATTACAGCGAAGATCAGGCCTCTGAAGGCCTCTGATCGCACAACATGGCAGTGCTCGTGCCGACGCAATCTTGAATGTTGTTCGACTCAGACCAGCGGGAACAACTCTTTGCCGAACACCTTGGAATTTTTGGTTTTTTATACTTCATTAATGTGGTGTACAGATCGACAACGCGTTGTCGGAGGTAGCGACGGGAATGCGTCGGCACAAAGCGTCGTCGCAAATTTTTCGTTAATCTGGGCTGTTCATGAAAGTAGCTTATAGTCTGTCTTTCCTTTGAGTTATCTCAGAGGTGAGCTTTCTCTTTACTTATTTATTCCCAACATTGTACTTATCCCTCAGTGATACTTACTGTATTTTGTTAGGTGTTTACTCAATTTAGGGTCTGTTATTATCTCTGAGTGAAACTTGCTGAAATTGCGCATACACTGAACCGACGCTCGTCGCTCACAATCCTTGATCTTCTTTACATACGGTAGCCGTCCGATATAAAGAATGATTTTACATATTCAGACTGTATTTCAATGGAGGTTCGCAGTTCATGGATGATTGAGTGATTCAGCGGAGAACGGGGTGTTTTTTCTTCAACTCTAATCACAAATGGCTGACGTCGAGTGAAAGATCCTTGGGCTGGCGCTACTGTCAACTTGGTCGCGCTTCAAAGTATTATATGCAAAGTTTTCTGTATACCCATTACTCAATGCGGATCTTCAATTGCAATTGGTCTTGACGAACAAAAGGATGACGCTCGCGTTTACACGTTACAACTTCCATCTCGCACTGTCGTTGTTCGCTTGATAGCACCAGTGAAACCACTCTTCGAAACCGAAAGTGAAGTGGCCGCTATGGACTTTGTGCGATGTAGGTCACCTTTGAAATAGAACCTGATGGTGAATTATTTCCAGGTCGCACTTCTTACCAGTTCCAAAGGCATTTGTATACTGCCCGGAATCTCAGAATCCGGTCAACATAGAATGGATTATTATAGAGTATATGCATGGTGTGGAGATGGGTAATTCCAGTGATCAACTTCAGTACCCTCAGAAGGAGGTCGGATGCCTGGCTTATACCATTTATCTCTTCCCTCAACGGAAATGTACGGCTTTCAAGATTGCTAGGCGTATAGCAAGGCAATAACATCTTTATCAGTATCTGTTGCATTTTCTATTCATTGGAGGACTCCCCCATCTTCACGTTCTGTCCTTCCTCTCAATGATTTATCAGGCACGCGTCATGTATCTCCGCAGTTATCGCTGAAAGAATGCAAGGTCCGACTGAACATTCATTTGGAAAACATTCTTCATCATAATCTATACTGGCCAGCTCCCGAGGGTCGAAATTGGCATACATCCTGCTGAGTTCAACCTACTAGATCACGCCGCTTTCGTGTTCTTGTGATAAACAATGTCGCGAAATGTAGTGAGCATGTTTCTGCTTGGAGCTACAGGTTACATTGGAGGTAAGGAGTCTATTGCTTCGCGGTGAATGGTGAATATTTATACCTACTGCAACAGGCTCTGTACTTGCTGTCCTTCGAGAGCGTTTTCCCGGGCTCAAAATAACTGCCCTAGTACGCTCAGAGACTCACTTTGATGCTATCCGTGCGACGGGAATCACACCAATACATGGAAGTTTTGAAAATCAGGCTCTGATCACAGAGCATAGTGCTCGTGCCGACGTGGTCCTGAATGCCGCAGACAGCGACGACCTCAACCTCACACTATCCATACTCCGTGGCATGAAACAGAGATATGAAAGCGGCAAACCCAAAGGGATCCTGATTCATACCAGTGGTGTGGCGGTTTTCCTCGACTCTGAGACAACGGGTGTCTTTGATAAGAACGGAAAGCTTTGGAATGTGAGTTTCTTCGTGAAAGGAAGGTGTGCTCTTCATTCTTAGGGCCATGTATGCATAGGACTCGGAAGAAGATGACATCCGAAGCATAACTCCCTCGATGCTTCACGGACATATCGATGTTCCGTAAGTAGAATTTTTATCATATGAAGTCCACTCCCCTATGTAACTGGGAACCTCTAGAATACTAAACGCTGGGAACGAGGGATATGCGCATACGTACATCGTATGTCCTGCCGCCGTTGTCGGTCCTTCTCTTGGTCCAATTGGCAAGAGTTCTTTCTTCGTGAAAGCTGTTGTTCAGATGAGCCTGGTGAATAAGCGCGCTCTGTATGTTGGTGAGGGGAGCAACGAATTCAACATTGTAAGTGCAGCAGTAGTCTGGACTCCCTCCATACCAAAATTTCGATATTAGGTACACATTGACGACGTAGTCGACCTGTATTGTCGGGTCTTCGAGCTATCTACAGAAGAAAAGGGCCTGCAATCTTTCAATCCTTACGCACGATATTTCATTGCCACCAGCAAGTCCATTTCATGGCGAGAAATTGCTACATTTGCCGGCGCGTCCCTCTACAAACGAGACATTCTCAAGCGTCCAGAGCCTCTCTCCGTCAATCTTACAGACTTACCGCCGTCAGTGCACTGTTTGGTTCATCGTTTTTTTTAGAACACTGATATATGAGCAGGTACTTTGCTTTCTTAGCTGCCAGCGAACGGATTGTTGCGGTAAGAGGGAAAGAATTAGGTTGGGCTCCTCGTGATGTATCATTGGAACGCTGGTTTCAGGCGAACGTAGATGCCGTTTTGGAGGGTTTACACGTTGATTGAATTCGGAGAGGTCAATTTTCTGTAAATATGTCAATCTATCAATCAATCTGGACAGAATAATTGAATAGTCCGCAGGAGTCATCGCCATCGATTGTTGCAGGATATGATTTCAAGAGTTGTCAAAGCCGGCCAAAGACTTTTGATGACTGGAAATTTTCGCTTGTCATAATTATATGTAGCTCATCTCCAATGGGCGGATCGCGCCAAAACGTGATGAATCAACCTTGACTGTGACATTAAGATCTAGTGACCTGTGACTGATCGAAAGCAATACTTACTACTATCGCAGTATTCACTGATTGCTTTGAAACTCAAAGTAACAATAGTATGCGACGATGACTGGTCAAATAACCTCTGTTCCATTTTCTCAGAACACACATTTTGTCCAAAAGTTCAAAAGTTAATGGCTCAAGAAAGCTCGACTGTCAACGATCGCGTTCGCTTTGACTGGCGTCCGTCCATTGTAAAAGCTGGCATCGACCCTAATCATGTCGAGGACGTATATTTCGCTACGCCTTTTCAGCAAGGCGTCCTTCACACCACCACAAAATCTCGTCCACCTGGTCGCTTCCTGATAGCTTTCCATACCTTCATTCTCCCTCCTCATGCAGATGTCAGTAGGCTTTGTGCTGCTTGGGACATCCTAGTCGGTTCGGCATCCATTCTTCGCACTGGGTTCTGCGTTTCTCCCAACGGAGTTCTTGCTATTGTCTATAAAGCAGATGCATCTAAGCCCCGTGAGATCAAGTGGGTAGAAGATGTGCGCGACGATTTAGACCAGAATGGAATTCAGGCATCGAAGCTCAGTTTTGTCCAAAATCTTGCCTTCGATTCTTACTCTGGTCATGTTCCTCTCGGAGTCCATGTTGTTGGAAATCCTCGAATTGGATATCATGTTCAGTTTGCTTTGCATCACTCTCTCTTTGATGGCGCGAGCATGGTCATCTTAATGAAGGCTCTAAATACACTCTATCGTGAGGGCTTTGGAGGAGCGAATGCTAGACTATCCATTCCAAGCTTTGCAGCCGTTGCAGACACTATACATAAGCAGAGCATCCCGGCGATGAACACTGCAGCAGAATACTGGCGACGCTTCTGTAATAACTTGCCGAACGCCACTTGGCCCTATTCCTCCCTCATATCATCCCACAACGATTCACCATTCTGTATGGAGACACTTTTTCTTTACTGCGCAGTGCCTAAGCAATCCCGACCGAATCTCCCAGAATTTCGGTCTAGAACGGCTCGTGCAGCCCTCGCGATTGCAGTAATGCTACACTCAAACTTAAACGACATCATCTTCTCCGAGACCAGGTCTTCGAGGTCTCTTCTTCCTGCTCATCTTCAATCCGCCCCTGGTCCATGTTTAGCGGCTCAACTCGTCCGGCTGCAGTGCAATCCCAGCACAACACTTGTAGATCTTTTGGATGAAGCAGGCAACACTGAAACGGAGAGGATCGCAAAGGAGTGTCCAATGACATTCGGGCAAATTATGGAGGCCGCTGGTAGTACAGTATCGAAGAAAATTCGGGCGTTTCTCACAATGCATTCTGCAACCTTCCGACTGACAGATGAACATGTTCCTGGTTGGAAGTTCATGGTTAGTGTGCTTGCTTCGATCTCATTCGCTTTTTGAGTTGCTAACATTTACATTCATAGGGCAGCGCCTCTTACCACGAGACACCACTCAACATCAATATATTTCCTCCTCAGAACGGTGCTTGCGAGATTCGCTTGCGCTACGACTCAGCGATCTCTCAGCACGTTGATGTGCCAGCCTTCTTTGACCATTTCGTCTCCATCCTGGGCATCCTCGGGTCTTTGGATCACAAGTCCCCCGCATCTGTTGACTTTGTTAGTGTCAACGACATCCTTAAACGACTGGGAGCAATTGATGCTCCTCTGACACGACATTTCGGCCTAGGGCCTCAGAATATCGTGGAGGATCGCATTCAAAAGTCCTTTCCCAATGTACACGAGGTTTTCCAGGAAAATGCACGTTCCAACCCTTCTGCAATAGCTCTTGACTTTGAGGCCAGTTACACCATGACTTACGGCGAACTGGATGCTCGATCTACAGTGCTGGCATTTGAGCTACGTCAAAGAGGAGTAGGACGAGATGTCATGGTCCCGTTGCTGTTTGATAGTTCAGTGGAGATGATCATTGCCATTCTGGGTGTAATGAAAGCTGGTGGTGCTTACGGTAACTATATCTTGCTGTTCCCTCTTGATTCTTCCGCTTATGTTATCTGTTGTACAGTTCCTTTGGGCGTAGATCATCCTCGGGCCCGACTGGAGCGAGTGCTCAGTCTCACAAATGCAAAGTTACTTTTGTACGGAAGTGGCAAACACACTGCACGTATCACAGACTTAGAGGAGACGTTTCCCGGTCTCCAGGTCGCGCTCGTTGCCCTGGACCAGAATCTTGTCATCACTGATATTTCCAGTGATGTTTTGCCTTCTGTCGATGGAAGTCATCTCGCGTATGTGCTGTTCACGAGTGGAAGCACCGGTGTTCCAAAGGCAAGTCAATTCCTGTTCTCCACAGCTCTTCAGTTTTCATATTGTTGGTAGGGTGTCGGCGTTGAACATCATAACCTTTCTGCCCTTTTCCGTTCGGGCCAAGCCGACGCTGCAACTCATCCAGGTATGCGGAAACTCCTTCTTTCACCATATACTTTCGACATATCCGTTGGCGATATCTTCTCTGCTCTCACCACTGGAAATACGCTTGTTCTTGTTCGAAGAGAGCGTATGTTGTCGAATCTACTCTTCTGGCTTGAAAAGACATGCACGACCCATCTCAGTATCACTTCTACTCTTGCTCGTCACCTTCCCACGGATGGTATCCCCTTCCTCAAACATATTAACTTCGTTGGCGAAACAGTTCCTATCGACGTCGCTTCTCGGCTTAGCCGAACTAGAAATCTGAGAAACACAATGGGACCTACTGAATGTGTTGTTTCCGCGACAGAGTATATCATACCTCCGCATTCAACTACCGCTTCTTTTGGTGAACGCGTTTCCATTGGACGTCCTATCGGTTCCACGAACATATATATTCTCCGTCCTTCCACGTACGAACTCGTCGCAATAGGCGAAGTTGGAGAGATATGTATCGGCGGAAGTCAGGTCTCAAGAGGATACGTTACGGATGCTGCTCTCTCTGAAGCGAAATTTGTGCCAGATCCGTTTAGCAACGTTGCCGGCGCGCGTATGTTCCGCAGTGGGGACTTGGGAAGATGGAATAGAAACAAATTGCTTGAGCATTTGGGAAGGATGGATAGGCAGATTAAGCTGAGGGGTTTGCGTGTCGAGACGGGTGAGATCGAGACTGTGGTGCAGAATGCGAGCGAAGACATTTCATCGGTGTATGTGGACATGCATGAAGTTGAGGGTGAACAAGTTCTGATTGCCCTCATGGTATTGGCCCTTGATGAGGCTGTGGAAGAGAGTGATTCTAGAACTGTGCATGTACTCGATGTGACGCGGGAAAGTGTGAAAGTTGCTGTAAAAAAAGGAAAGGAGGCATGCGAGAAGTTATTGCCAGTTTACATGAAACCTGCAGTTTGGCACTGCATCAGCTCTCTGCCTAGAGATTCCAATGGCAAGCTGGATCATCGTGTATTGCAGGATCTCATACGAGGGTAGGCTCCACCCCTCGTTTTATCGCTCTTAATTCATCGATTTCCATAGATTATTCAAGGTAACATCCTCTGTAAAAACAAATGGTATGTAAATTCAATGGCTATTGAACCTCACCTCAATCTTACTCCTTATCCTTAGGCATAAATCACAAGTCCCCTCATATAGCAGCAAGCGAGAATGAGCACACCATTATTTCAGTACTTTCTCAGATTCTTGCCCGATCCCCTGAAAGCATCGACCTCGATACAAGTTTTCTTGCCTTGGGTGGCACCTCCCTCCAAGCCATGCGCGTCACATCTCTTCTTCAAATGCATGGTATTGACGTGTCAATATCGGACTGTCTTGATGATTGCAAAACAATTGCCATGATTGCCTCTCAAGCTCCCGGCCACATTGATGATCACACAACTCTGTTGAATGACCATAGACAAAACTTGAAGTCAAAGTTGTACACACAATTTTGTATGGCTCCAACGGGCTGGGAGGAAGCGATCAACTCCTTTGGCTTGAAGGTAGAGGATATTGAAGATGTGTATCCACGGACAACTGCTGCATTAGATTGGGTTGAGCTCGCACTTCAACATGAGGGTCGATCAGTTATCAGCCAGTATACGCACGATTTAGGCGTTGATATCGATCCCGTCCGCTTTGAAAGGGCATGGGAGCAACTCCGTTTCATTGAGCCTTCTCTGCGCACGATCTTTGTCCGTCTTCAATCATCTTCCGAATCTACAAAGGGAAACCTGACCTCTGTTGTCCTGAAAGGAACGGCGGAGTGTGTCAGACATAGAGGTGCCGTGTTTGAGCTGCAGAGACTAGCTGACAATGATTCAGTATTGAATGAAGAATCTATTATCCTCAAGGAGCACCATGTTGAGCTAGGAATAGTTCCAATTCGGGCCTGGCTCCTATTGGATGAAAATAACGGAAAATGGTCATTTGTGAGTTCGAGGCATCATGTATTACATGATGTTCGAACTCTTGGCTTCCAGGCAGATGCCCTCAACTTACTATACCATCAAGGGCCATCTGCCCTTCCCACATTGTCTGCAAAATGGGAGCTTGCCAACTCCTATGGTGCATGGATGTACTCCCAGATCTCCGGAAATGAACACGAGAAATTTTGGAGACATTATCTTGAAAGAGCGCAACCAAGCATATGGCCCGAGCCAAAATATGTGAAGGTGGGGTATTCAAAAGATCTCAGTAACTTTCAGTTCTGTTTCGGGAAATGGGAGGGGAGTGTTGCTGATATAGCAAAAAAACTTGGTGTCACAAAGGGTGCAGTATTAAGGGGTGCTTGGGCAGTTGCTATTGCAGAGCAGCAAAGTAGAGTGCGGGGGCTCAAAAAAGGAGAGGAGCCTGAAGAACTGGTAACTGTCTTTGAACCTGTAGAGGGGAGACAAGGTACTACTGCATGGGGGTTCCTTAATCATATGGGCATCACAGTAGTCCGGGTTCCAGCTTCAAGTTCTGGAGAGGGTGATCGAGAATTGCATAGGCTGGTGCAAACTGTGAAGAATGCGCATACAAGCTTTGCGGAGATGTTGCCTTGGATTTCCACTGCCCATGACTATGCACAGCAAATTCTAGGACCAAAAGTGGAGGCAGGGCATATGTTTCAAACAACGATTCTGAATATCTTGGATATGACTCATGGTGATTTACGGAAGGCTAAGAAGAATAAGAATGTTCAAGCAACAACTCAGGTTAGACATGAATGTTCATAAACTATTATGCCATAGACTGACAACTGTAACTCTGTAGGCCAGTTTGGAAGGCAGTCAACAACTTTTTGACAACAGCCTTCTGCGATCAACTTTAGTTGGTGTATACCTTCCAGGGGGTATTGAACTCAATGTCATGAGTGACTCAATAGCTTTTATTTCACCTTATGACACTGAGGTTATGAGGATGGAAGAAGTAGAGAGGTTTGTACAAGTGCAGGTTGAGGTGTTGGCCAAGCTGGGAGCTTGATGGCACTATTAATAACATATGTTTCTTGTGTTATAGGTATGCTTCCAAGCCTTCGATCTTCAATCAGTCTTTCGATCATTCGATGTTTTGACTTAGATACTTTTATTTCTCTTCGATCTGCGATCGAACCTCACGAAGTATTCGAACTATTGGATACAAGTGATTCTCACATTATTGTTCTTTCATTGTCTTTTATTTCTATTACTGGGAACTATCTGGGCTCTTGTCGGTTTAACTAGTACTCTTATTGTCATAGTTTTTGTTAGGAGCATGTGGATCGAGTGGACCTTTGGTACTGCTATTGACAATACCCTCACTACGCTGCACAGTCCATATTGAGTTCATTCGAGATCGAGGTAGTATTGACTGAAGGTCAACGGGGTCGAACAAGGTATAAGAGTGATAAGGGCAAGTGTTGTATGATTATTGGGAGTCGTACCAATTCAATATTAAAAATAAGGCTTCTACCTATGACCGCAAGTCTTATATGCTAAGTTCGTTATCTCCAGTATTGCTACAGAATATCCTAAAGTAGTTACGATGAGGTGGGAGTATAGATAATGAGTGCAGATAGGAAGGCAGTGGACTAATGGGGAGAGGAAGGCGGTATGGTGTATAGCCCATCCGAAGGAGGAGTGACGGGATAAGGAGGATAGGTGGATGAGTATCATGGAAGTATATTACCTGATTCATATTATCGGTGCGTTGCATCAATGATGGACTTGATCATGTACAATTGACTACATTGGTGCGGAGCACTACTGTTACGATCATGCGCATCGGTCGTACGCATCACGTGTAGCGCTTCGCACCGACGCAGTCAACCGTACATGATCAAGTCCGTCATCGATGCGACACACCAATGATATGGATCAGGTAATCTACTTCCGTGATATTCATCCACCTATCCTCCTTATCCCGTCGCCCCTCCTTCGGACGGGCTATACCATACTGCCTTCCTCTCCCCATTAGTCCACTGTCTTCCTATCCGCACTCGTTATCTCTACTTCCGATTTGTCGTAACTACTTTAGGATACTTTGTAGCGATACTGGAGATAGCGAACTTAGCATATAAGACTTGCGGTCGTAGGTAGAAGCCTTAGTTTTAATATCGAATTGGTACGACTCCCAAGAATCATATAACACTTACTCTCTCCACACTTATACCTCGTTCGACCCAGTCGACCTTCAGTCGATACTATCTCGATCTCGAACGAACTTAACACGGACCGCGCAGCGTAGCGAGGATACTGTCAATAACGGTATCGAAGGTCCACTTGATCCGCATGCTCCTAACAACTACACGTGATGTGTACGACCAGTGTGCATGATCGTAACAGTTTTAACAATTAGATTACAAGGTATAAATATTGTAGCATCTTGTAGATAGTTCCCCAGTTTAAATATCAACTTAGATTGTTGCTGAACTCCATCCGGATCTCTATCTCTCTTCATCATTGTTCGCACTATAACCGAACGATATCCGGATGTCTTCCTTATTCTTACTCTCTACTCATCATCTTGAACATTCACAGAACCACACGACAAGGCGAGGGCACTACCAATAGTGGTGCTAAGGTTCTTAGTTCATCTCTCCGTACATCAACTAACGATCGTAGATCGTTGTTCGTTATTTCGATCGAGACCGAACTCGTCAAACTCATTTCTAACTCAACTCCATTCACCTAAGACCCTACGGAACCTCACTGGCACAGTCTTAACATCTTGGTAAAATCATGTGCCATTGTCACCAGGCCTCACGGAGCCACACTCATGGGAAGATTTGTCATGTCATGTGAAGTTAGGAAGGCACGTGAAATGTCCAGGGTGGGGGACAGCAAGGGCAAGTAACTTGACGCAAAAACTCTCCCAACATTGCTCATTCACTCGTCTTGCACTCATTGGCCTGCCTGAATACGAACCACAAGCAAACTCAGGAGCTACTCACAAACTATGGTCTACTTTGCCAACTAGCAGTGATATATCTCAATTCAAGATGCATCAAGTCTTCAACTTTGCTGCTGCCTTAATTGTTTTTTTTCTGAACACAATTATCAAACTATGGCAAATATCAAGCTCCTCGACGCCGTCAAAGCTAGGCAATACTTGCCTTCAGATGCTGACTATCATCCCTCAATGTCATACAGCATCAATTGAGAATGCTAATGCCAAGTTGATCAAGCCTTCAAGGAAATGCTCAGATCTCAAGGTCAAGCCTATGTTAAGACTGTGCCGGTGAGGTTCCGTCGAGTCTTAGAAAGGATAGGATGAATCGAAGTGTTCCGAGAGTGATCGGTAGGAATCGAGACTATGGTTTATAACCGAAGTCTCAAGGGGAGTAATCGAAGATAATCGGTTAGCTCGATTACAACGGAAGATGATAAAGATGAACTAGAACCTTGACACTACTTTCGGTAGTGCCCCCGCTTCGTCGTACGGTTCGGTGAATGTTCAGAGTGACGAGTAAGAGTATAGAGACGTCCGGACAACGATCGGTTATAGTGCGAACGTTAAACGATTAGAGGAGAGAGTTCCGGACGGAGTTCAGCAGCAATCTAAGTTGATATTTAAACTGAGGAACTATGTACAAGATACTACAGCTTATATACCTGTATTCCTAATTGTTAAATCTATAACAATAAGAGCTGTAAGTAAAAAACAATAAAGAATATAAATCGACGTCATCAATATAATTAGAAAAGACAATAAAGTCGAAATACTTAGCATTCGATAAACGAATGCTTCGTACAACTCGATCGATGCAATCGATCTCGGAAGTAAACATGAATTATCCTAAGTCCACGTCCGAAGTCGGAAGCTCTGTACGGAGGTCCGGAAGCATACCTGTAACAGTATCCCCCTGTTAGGCTTTTGCCCTCGAAAGCCTCGTACGAAGTCGCCAGAGTCGATCCGATCAAGTGCTCGAACTTGAACTGTGACTTGGTGGAAAGTGAAGAGATCGAGATCGATCGATCAGTACGTAAATGATGGCGCAGTATATGAACCAAACGAAAAATTTTTTAAGTCCCCACTTTTCTCTCTCTCTCTCTACCATGTCGTCCAACAACTCTCGCGCGAATAGCCCGTCCGACGAAGAAGAAAAGGCCGAGCTACTGCTCATTCAGAAGAAGAAGGAGGAGAGGGAGGAGAGGGCTAGAAGGGAAGCTGAACAACGAAAAGCAGAGGAAGAAGCCGAGGCTGCGGCCGAGGCTCGATTGGCGGAGATTCGTCGTAAGAAAGAGGAGAAGAAAAGAGAAGCCGAGGAAAAACGAAAGAAGGAAGAACTAGAGAGGCGTAGAGTGGAAGAAGAGGCGAGAGCTGCCGAGGCAGCGAAAAAGGCAGCCGAGGAGGCTAAAAGGAAAGAAGAGAAACAAAAGGCCGAAGAACAATCGAGGACTGCCGAAGCAGCGAAACGGGCGGCTGAGAAGAATCGCGAGCAAGGCGAAATGGAAAGGAGGATGGAAACGGCGGCGCTGGTTCGCGCACAGCTCGAAAGGAAGGAAAAGGAAAAGTTGGTCCACTCGGTGAGTAATCGATCTACTTCAACTTCTTTTAATGTGTTCATCTCGACTACAGCCGGTCAGCGAAGCTTCGACGGTAGTGGTCGGTAAAAAGCGGAAGAGGGTAGTAATGGTGGTGAGTGGTTTTTTGATTCAACTTCTCATTTTTCTTAATGTCTTGTAGGCTATGCCATCTGGAGACCCCGAAGGCGATGACCCGAACCCGGGCGACGATGGCGATTACCACGATTCCGACAATGAAGATGACGATCCCCACTCTCCTTCTCCGAAACAATCGCGCTGTAGCCGGTGCATCTTGAAAGCACTTAAGTGCGTGATGGTGGGTGCCGGTTCAGCTTCCTGCAAAGGCTGCAGGAAAGCAAAGGTCCGGTGCTCGCTTGTCCCGGACAACTACCCCCGTAGGAGCAAACGAGCGAAGGTGGAGAGTCCGGTTGCTTCGACAAGCAGCCAGACTATCGATGATCTCCGGACCAACGTCCGAGATCTCAACACCAGAATAGCACTCCAGGAGGAGATGCTTCGATACCTCATTCTTCGCGTTCGGAAGCTCGAAGGGGAGCAGGAAGATGAAGAAGAGGAAGAGTCCGAGGAAGATAGAGTAAAAAGGACAGGGGATCGAAAAGGAAAGGGCCGGAAGGAATGAGGCGGCCGGTTTCGATTGCTTTATCTTGGACTTTGTATATATATCTCTTGTCTCCGTATATCGATTGCAGTCCGTTCGAGAACTTTAAATTCTTTTATGAACTTTTAATAACTTTTTTGTAAATCAAATGAAAATGAGAAATCGTTCGAAAGCAATCGAGAGAACGTCCGAAATGGACTTAGAAAGAATTTGAGTTTAAATAGGACTGAGACGTCCGAAGTTTCGATTGGTGTCGATCTTCCGGGTAGGGATAAACGCTCAATAAGCTATCATGGCGTTTATCCCCCCGGTCGATTTCAACCGTTCGGAAAGAAAGAAGAAAAGAATAGAATAAAAGATTAAGTAAAAGCATACGAAAGTTAATCGGTGATGTCCGGTAGAGGTCCGGGCTTGAGTGGGTATCGTTTATGGAATTCTTCAAGTAATTCTTCGGCGTGCATTTCATCAGCTCCAATCCATGAGAACTCCTCATCGGTACCTTCGTATCCTTTCCATCGAATGAAGTATCGCAACGGACAACGTCGAAAGCGTCGGTCCATCTTCGAATCTAAAATTTCAGCAACTTCAAACTCCTGTTCACCATCGACTTCAATCGGAGGTGGCGGAGGTTGCGAACGATTCGGAATGGGGTTTGGAGTATAAGGTTCCAATTGCGAGACGTGGAACACTGGATGAATTCGAGAAAGGTAGTCAGGTAGTTGTATCTTGTAGGCGAGAGTGCCAATGCGTTCGATAACCTTGAAAGGTCCAAG
The DNA here is from genome assembly GCA_027919855.1 of Lentinula guzmanii. Taxonomy (NCBI): domain Eukaryota; kingdom Fungi; phylum Basidiomycota; class Agaricomycetes; order Agaricales; family Omphalotaceae; genus Lentinula; species Lentinula guzmanii. The sequence continues at coordinate 350,303 of JANVFO010000019.1, forward strand.
ATACTTCTCCGAGAACTTCGGAGTCGGTCGAGTGGTTCGAATGTGTTTCGCTAAGACGAAGACTTCAGCACCTATTTGGAATTCTGGAGCAGAGATTCGTTTTCGGTCGGCTTGATCTTTGTATTTCTTCTGAGCGTTCGAAATCTCATCCCGAAGGAAGGAGTGAACTTCATCTAAGTTGGCGACGAAGTCGTGAGCTCGGTCAGATCGAATATCGACTTCCGGTCTAATCGAGATGTTCGGATGGTAGCCTTTGTTGGCGAAGAATGGTGTGATTCCAGTCGAAGCGTTAGGAGCGTTATTGTAGGCGAACTCAGCCATTGGAAGTAGGCTGGACCAGTTATCCTGTTGATAGTTACAGTAAATACGAATGTACTGTTCCAAGGTCTGGTTGACACGTTCGGTCTGTCCGTCAGCTTCGGGGTGGTATCCGGAAGTGTAGTGAAGTTCCATATTGAGCGATTGCCCGAGTGCTCGAAAGAAAGCAGAGACAACTCGGAACCTCGATCTGAGGTTACGTGGTTCGGAACTCCATGTTTGGAAAAGACGTGAATGACGAACAATTCAGCTAACTGTTCGGATGTAATCGTAGTATGACACTTAATGAATATGGATTGTTTCGAAGCTCGATCCACGATGACTAGTATGGAGTTGTAGCCGTCCGACATCGGAAGCTCCTCGATAAAGTCCATCGAGATTGAGTCCCAAGGTCGTAAGGGAACCGGAAGTGGTTTGAGTAGTCCATAAGGTCGATGTCGACGTGATTTGTTTCTTCCGCATGTAGTGCAGGAGCAACGTAATCTCGTACGAATCTCGAATCTTCGGCCAGGTGTACTGTCGTCGAATAGTTTCGAGAGTTCGGTTTTGACCGAAATGACCTGAGAGTGGATGATCGTGGAAGTAGCGTAATACTTGTAACCGTAGATCCGAATGATTCGGAACGTAGATTCGTTGTCGAGTCGTAACAAACCATCTTCACCCATAGTCCATCGAGGTTTAGTGGAGTCTTGAACAAAGGAAGTCCAAGTGCCGATTCCGGATCGATCGAAAGCGAGTTGCGGATGGCTTCATGTAAAGCGTTGATGTCCATAACAATCGAAGCTCGGAGGATCGGACCCTCGAGGAAAGTAGCTCGAAGAGAAGTGGTGAACTGTTCGTTAGTGAATATGGGTCTAAAGTTCTGTGGATTGACTTGGGCGTAGCCGATATCCCCCTCTTTTGGGTAGACGTCCCATCGTCTAGTGATAGAGTCCGGTTTCTCGCCAAGTTTGCCGGGTCTGAATCGAATAACCATGTTGAATTGATGTAGGTATTCGGACCATCGGACCTGTCTCCGGGTCAGAATTTTAGTGGTAGAGAAGTACTCAAGGTTTTTGTGATCGGTGACCACATCGATCGGGTCTCCGGAACCTTCGAGATAATGTCTCCATGCTTTGAAAGCCTCGAAAATAGCTAATAGTTCCTTGTCGTGAGTATCGTAGTTAAGCTCAGCAGAATTAAGAGTGCGGGAAAGAAATGCGACGGGATGAATTTCACCGTCATCGAGCATAATCGAAAGGATAGCTGCGATAGCATAGTCCGAAGCGTCGGTCTCGACGATGAGTGGCCGGTTCGGTTCCCAGTGAGCAAGGATTGGTGCGTGTGTAAAAGCGTATTTGAGGTTTTCGAAAGCCGATTGACATTCGGCTGTCCATATCCAGTCGACAGTTTTCCGTGTGAGCCGGGTAAGTGGTATAACAATGTCGCTGTAATTGTAAATAAATCGTCGATAGAAATTTGAAAATCCTAAGAAGGATTGAATATCCTTGACTTTCCGAGGTACCGGCCATTCGACGATAACTTGGATCTTGTCAGCGGCCATAGTGAGGCCTGCAGGCGAAAGGATGTAGCCGAGGTATTCGACGGTATCGACACCGAAGAAGCATTTTGCGAGGTTGCAGTAGAGTTTCGCTTCTCGGAGTCGTCGAAGTACCTCCCGGACGTGCTTTTCGTGATCCTTTGGATTGTCTGAATATACAAGAATGTCGTCAATGTAGACAATAACGTAGACATCAAGTAAATCTGCAAAGATAGTGTTGACAAACCGTTGAAAAGCAGCCGGAGCGTTCGTAAGGCCTTCCGGTATGACCTTCCATTCGTACGAGCCGTAGCGTGTCCGGAAGCGGTCTTCCATTCGTCACCTTCGGCGATTCGTACAAGGTGGTAGGCGTGGGCTAGATCAAGTTTCGTGTAGATTGCAGCCTTTCGAGGCGCATCGAGTAGGTCGGAAATGAGTGGTAGAGGGTATCGATCCTTTTTGGTGATTCGATTGATGCCTCGGAAGTCGACGCACAGGCGTAGTGAACCATCCTTCTTCGGAGCGAATAGAACGGTGCTCCGTATGGTGACGAAGAAGTCTGAATAATTCCGGCAGCGAGTTGCTTGTCCAGGAAATCTCGAAGGGCTTCCAGCTCTTTCGGAGAGAGCGGATAGATCCGTCCAAGTGGTGGTTCAGCGCCTTCCTCTAAATCAATCTTGAGGTCGTATGATCGATGCTCCGGAAGTTCTTCCGAAGACGATTTGTCGAAAACATCGGCGTAGTCCGCGTATTGTTGCGGAAGGGTTGATTCTGACTTCTGAGCTTCAAACTCTTCAGTGCTAGAACCTTTAGCAGTAAGTTCGATAGGAAGATAACGAAAAAGAATTGGTTCAAATCCGGCGTCTTTACAGACCCGATTGAACGCGGCTGCCCCTAAAAGCGCGATGTCGACATCCGGTTTAATCGCAGATTCGGTACGTGATCCCATTTGTGCAAGACTCGGATAGGAGTAAATGGGTTCGTAAGGAAATTTGTCCGAGAGTGGACGAGGTGTGAGGCGAGAGCGAGTTTGGATTGATGTGTTCCGGGTTTCGCTAGTAAAGATTCCTGAGGTGGAATCGGCACTTCCGTTTCCGTAACCGGAGGGTCCGGAAGTGAAGACGTCTGGTGGAAATCATCTCGATTAGTGTTTCGGAAAGAAATCGTTTTTGTAACCCAATCAATCAACGGATTGTAGCGGGACAGAAACTATATCCTAAGACAGCTTTGCAAGATGAATCCAATGAAGTAACATAAAAGTTAATCAAGAAAGACTCGCCGGTCGGAAAACGAACCGATAGTTCGGTTGTTTCCGAGATAGAATTTGCGGTTAGAGAACCATCGAACAATCGAAGATTAATCGGAGGTATGATGTGGTCGGAATGGAATGATTCTGTACGTAAGAAGAATCGATGAAAGAGTCTGTGGAACCGGAATCAAGTAAACAAGGAAATTGAATAAAGATAATGTACCAGCCGGTTCGTCTGGCGATTGGAATTCGGTAGATAATGAAAAACGGAGAGATCGTTCATATTCAGAAAGAGCGGATGCGTTTAGAATTACTTCCCCTTGGTTAGTACGAACCGGATCAACGCAACTCTCGCTTCGTACTGGGGTACGAGAGTTGCGGATCATTTTTCCGAATCGTCCGAAGACGATTGGATGTCCGTAACTACATCCTCAACCTCGGCTGCTCGACCGCGAGGCTGATTGGATTTTCGATTCGGGCAATCTTCCAATTTGTGCTTACCGCCACAAAACATGCACAGGTTGAATTTCCTGCGTCTCTCCTTCTCTTCCGGCTTGACGTGGCCATCCGGTCCGAGATGTTTTTGGTGCGGTTTCGGCTGTTGACTAGTCGAAGCAGTCGAAGATTGACCGTTGAAGTTCGTTCCGGTCGACTTGTTCTTGTTGAACCAAGGTTTCTTCCCTTGATTCTGTCCGGTAGTCTGCGGGTTGTTCTTGCCTTTAGACTGAGTGTCCGACGTGGTAGAAGATTGAGTAGAAGAGTTGTTTGAGAACCCTTCTTGCCGAAATTCGAACCCTTACCGCCCGAACTCGACCCGGTCTGTCTCGAAGACTCCCGTTTCTTCTCTTCTTCCCTCCGCCAGTACCGGTTGTCGATTCGAAGAACCTCTGCGCGATATTCGGCGAGGTTTCGAGGCTCCGGAACACGAGCCATTTCGTCCTTGATTCTGGACGCAAGTGCGTGCTGATAAGCCCACTTCAAGGAACTTGCGTTCCAATCGGTGAGAGCAGCGAGTGAATTGAATCGAATGTTGAATTTACGAACCGATTCATTCTCCTTCATTCTCAAGTTCCCCAACTTATCCTCAGCATCTCCTTGCGCGTCGTAAAGACCAAAATTGTCTTGTAACTCTTTCACCAGTGCTGTGAAAGAGCTCGTCCACATCGGAAGAGCGATCGCGTTCGGATCGAGGATATCCGGCTCGAACCATTCGCGAGCGGATCCACTCAGATAAGACAGAGCGTAAGCTATCTTTCGTTGATCAGTGAAGTAGTTAGGGCGATCAAGAAAGACGAGAGATAGGGAAACAAGGAATGTTTTGAGCTTCCGAGGATCGGAACCATCGAATACGTCCGGTTCCTTTACTTTTGCTTTGCTCGATTCGGAAGGTTCTGGTCGTAAGTTAGCGATAGCATTACCTAACCCGTCGAGTGTTCCTCGGAAAGCTTGGAACGTTTGGAGAAACTCCCTTTCGGAAGCATTGTTGTTTGGTGGGAAAAATGGTCTCCGGGGACTATTCGAGCCTTCGGATCCCCCACCTGGTCCCCCTGGACCTCCCGGTCCTCCGGGACCACCACCGCCTGGTTCGCCTGGTCCTCCCGGTCCATCCGGTCCACCATCGCCAGGTAGTTCCGGATCAGCCGGCTCTTCATCGACTACTTCCTCACCATCTTGATTCTCTCGATTGATATTACCTTCGAGATCTTCTCCTTCCTCATCTTCCGGTCCTTCCGGGATTTGAGGTCCTGTTGGCGTGTTACGAGATAAAATTTGTCCCATAATCGTTGCTGCCGTTGGAGACGGAGGTATGATGGTGTTCGATGATGTCGTAGCGATGTGAGTGTTTCTTCGAGGTGTCCTGACTTGGACAGGCATTCCAGAGGCAGTGTATAGAGTTTGGAATTCATAATCCATCGTTTCGGTGTTCCACCGATTGCAACTTCAGGTGCTACTTCAGTTGTCGGTAGTGATGCTGCAGTAGTGGGTCCGAAAACGTTGTTTCTTCTTCGACCTCCTAAGGCCGAAATGGATTCCGAATAAGGCGCGAAAGATTGCGCGTTGGCGACAAAAGGGTTTGGCTCTTCAGCCTGTGTCGGAACATCCGAGTTGTCGGTAGTACCGGTCAAAGTTCTTGGCCTGTTCCTACGGGCTTGTCGAGTCATTGGAGGCGCCATGGATTGTTGAGTATAGAATGGATGATGTGATATAGAAACGACGAATGCGAGTAGTCAGTTTAAATATACTGTTAAGACTGTGCCGGTGAGGTTCCGTCGAGTCTTAGAAAGGATAGGATGAATCGAAGTGTTCCGAGAGTGATCGGTAGGAATCGAGACTATGGTTTATAACCGAAGTCTCAAGGGGAGTAATCGAAGATAATCGGTTAGCTCGATTACAACGGAAGATGATAAAGATGAACTAGAACCTTGACACTACTTTCGGTAGTGCCCCCGCTTCGTCGTACGGTTCGGTGAATGTTCAGAGTGACGAGTAAGAGTATAGAGACGTCCGGACAACGATCGGTTATAGTGCGAACGTTAAACGATTAGAGGAGAGAGTTCCGGACGGAGTTCAGCAGCAATCTAAGTTGATATTTAAACTGAGGAACTATGTACAAGATACTACAGCTTATATACCTGTATTCCTAATTGTTAAATCTATAACAATAAGAGCTGTAAGTAAAAAACAATAAAGAATATAAATCGACGTCATCAATATAATAGAAAAGACAATAAAGTCGAAATACTTAGCATTCGATAAACGAATGCTTCGTACAACTCGATCGATGCAATCGATCTCGGAAGTAAACATGAATTATCCTAAGTCCACGTCCGAAGTCGGAAGCTCTGTACGGAGGTCCGGAAGCATACCTGTAACAGCCTACCAGAACATCATAAAATTTTGTCACTGGCGTGCGGCTGTCCACTGTATCCTTGTATCCTTTGAAGATGACATTTGAGGTGCGTTCACTGATTGTTTGTATCTTTGATATGAACTCACTCTCTTTTCTGTGTTATGTACAGTTTCTATTGTGTTCCAACTCCCGGAATTTTTGGTTGGTTGACAATTGAGGTACGCGTATATCAATCACCCATATCTTGACCAAAAATTGATGCTTGTTCACTCAGTGGTATTTACTCCATATCCTCGCTGTGTATAGTCAGATTTCCCTTTCTCCATGTTGCGCAATGTATTACCCATTCCTTATCTCTTCTTTGTTTGTCTGAAGTGTGCCCCAATGAGAATCATGTAAGACAAATGTAAATCTAATGATTCTCAGAACACACTCGACATGTAAGAACTCCTATTGTAATAACTACCTGTAAGACAAATGTAAATATAATGATCTATATAATACCGTTAGTGATCTTGAACAGGTAGGTAAATTAAGAATGGAATAAAACTCACTCTCAGAACACACTCGATGTGTAAGAACTGAGAGTGAGGGAAACAAATATGTGGAGTATTTATAACAAATGTAGCCATTTGCAATCAAACGGGCACAGTCAATTAGTAAGTTGTAAGACAAAACCACAAACCATAGTAATACATAATCACTCGATTGGAGACTCGAGTGAATCCAGACTGAGATCAATGATCATTGTTAGACGTCTCAGGGGGACTGAAACGGTGTATGCGCCTCTTCCTTCTACACTCCCCTAGGTGCGTATATTGTTTCGAGCTAGACCTATCCGTGCCTGCATATCCTTCTGGCGGCCAGACGTAAATTTCCTCATCAAGTTTGGCATTAAGGTAGGCAGAGGCGAAATCGATTTGCCAGATATAATGCCCTAGTGTAACCCAAAGAGCGATCAGCATGCGGAGGGATTCAAAACGCATTACCGCAGCGAACATCTCATAATAATCTTTTCCTGCTTCTTGCTTTCCACCGTTTACCACTAGCCTTGCCTTTTCGTCCACAATGTCTCCCTTTCCATTTAATTTGTGAGCAAATACCCATAATGGGTATAGAATCGTCGCGCCAGGTGGTGGGTCCTGGAGGTTGCCAAATACTTGGAATTCTTTCATTTGTTCCATCTCCTTTTGAATAGCACCTTCCCACCTCGCTTGATCCTCCATAGCAGCTGAGTAATTCTTTGGAATAGGCAGTAATCCCATCGCTGTCAATGCCATGTTGTAATTTCCGTCAACCTCGCCAAATTCATCTACTATCTTAGTTAGATTTGCCGTGTAATTCAACGCCCAAGTTTCACCCACTTCTCTCGCATCTGCTTCACATTTCTCGAATTCTTTTGATGCTATGATAGCTGAGCTTTGATTATGGATTCTGTTGGAACGACGAAGTGGAATAATCGTTGTTGATGGTGTAATTTGTGGTGCAGTTGATTTTGATCTGTCGTCTGAAGGGTGATTTACGTTGGTTGATTGATCAGATGTATTGATGTCGTTAAGTGGTGTATTTTGAGTCGCGTGGGGGGGGTGTTTGATTGGGAGTATCTGATGTTGGATCTTGGGCTTTGGGACTGGATGGCCTTTGGACTTCGCCGTCTTCTTCGTCATATGACTCCCCTCCATGCAGTTCCAATGACCTGTTACCATGGCCTTCTTCGAACTCTACGTCTCTACTTTCAACAATCTCCCCTGACTCCATATAAAGTAGGTATGTCCCGCATTCAACATATCCTACCATCTTCCCTTCTCATGCTCTGACCTCTGTCTTTCCAGCCTTACCATCTACCATTGTTGCCCAGCCTCTTGCTCCAAATGGTCTTAAGTGTGCAACACTTTGTTGTTTCTTAGTCCATAGTTCCGCAGGTATGTGTCCTTGAGCTTGAGTAGATGGAAGAAGGTTTTCAGTATAAGTGGTATACGCGGCAGCATGCAACCATAGTGAGGGGGGCAGTTTTGAGTCGCTTAGGAGAGTGCGGACCTTGTCAAAAGTGGTACGGTGTTTTCGCTCTGCTACACCATTTGCTGCTGATGAATACGCTGTGATCCTTTCCAGTTTGATTCCATGCTTCTTCACCCACTCTCACCATAGCGCATTATCGAACTCACCTCCTCCATCGATGCGTACACATAATAGCTTTTGACCAGTCATTCTCTCGGCCATAACTCGATACTCTTCAATGACTCCCACAGTAGTCTCCGCCTCCTTATTTTTCAAGTAATAGTCCTTTGTAAATGCAGTATTTCCATCGACAATTGGCATCATGTACAAGAATCCTGTTACGATCATGCGCATTGGTCGTACACATCACGCGTAGCGCTTCGCACTGACGCAGTCAACCGTACATGATCAAGTCCGTCATCGATGTATGATCAAGTCTGTCATTGATGTGACGCACCGATGATATGGATCAGGTAATCTACTTCCGTGATACTCATCCACCCATCCTCCTTATCCCGTCGCCCCCCCTTTGGCTGGGCTATACACCATACCGCCTTCCTCTCCCCATTAGTCCACTGTCTTCCTATCTGCACTCATTATCTCTACTTCCGATTCATCATAACTACTTTAGGATATTCTGTAGCAATACTGGAGATAGCAAACTTAGCATATAAGACTTGCGGTTGTAGGTAGAAGCCTTAGTTTTAATATTGAATTGGTACGACTCCCAACAATCATATAACACTTGCTCTTATCACTCTCATACCTTGTTCAACCCCATTGACCTTCAGTCAGTCGATACTATCTCAATCTCGAACGAACTCAACACGGACCGCATGGCGTAGCGAGGATACTGTCAATAATGGTATCAAAGGTCCATGTTACGACCATGCCAAGTTCAACTCCCGCGGGCTCGACGATCATTCCCCGGTATTTGACTTTACTATTTTCTTCCGTCGCGGAGCTTACCTCTGCAATCCTGTTACACTTTGCTTTTATATCCCTCACACTTAGCCGACTTCTTATATATCCTTTTATATCATTTCCTTTATACTTTCCCCTTTTATCTTCCACATGTTCGACCATACTATTCTAGGATACTATCGCTTAGCGACCCTTAGGTAGCGACTACAGTATAAAGCTACGAGAGTAGAATAGTTGGTCCTTAGTTTAAATATCGACTTTGATAGCGCACTTCGACAGTGTATCAAATAGAGTTAATCTCAAACCTCATCCTAAGTACGATCACGTGAGTTTCTCCCGCGATCGGAATTACCCTCAACTTTGCTTTCGGACAGCGGCGTGTCAGGGACGCTATTAATAGTAGCATCAACGTCCGACGACCTCTCCGTAGGTTCCCTCCACCCTCACTGGGATTTATCTCGGTGTTCGGTCTTTTACCCCGCGGACTTATAGTCCGCGATCCAACTTATCCCTACGACCCGTGCATGATCATAACAGTCCACTTGATCCACATGCTCCTAACAAATCCACCTCGTCCTGGGGTTCTCATCGGACCAGTTAGGTCAGTATGTACCCTTTCCAAGATCCTCAACTCCCGTTCCACTGGAGTGTCGAAGGGTCTTCATGTTGATTTTCCTACTATGCAGTCAACACATTTTCCTGTGACGTTGGTTTTTGTGATCTCGAGTCCATCGTCCAATTTTCGTCTGGACATATCCTCTATCCTGGATAACCCGGCATAAGCTAGTCTTCTATGCCAAGTTTTGAGATTGGTTGGTTTGTTTAATGAACGAGCCAAAGCAAGTAGGGCAGCCGGATCGTTCTTCTTTTCAAATATTCAATTTCGCTTGGACGACTGAGCTGATGGCTCGAATGGTTCATAGGTGACGAAATCAGACTGGTGTCTGAAGAAGTGATCAGTGGCTGCTGAGTCTGCGTATATGGATCCGTTTTCCTTTGTCAAGTTTGCCAGTAGAGCATACGGCTGGGAGAAATCAGTTACTGCAAGATTTGCGTTTGTCAATGGCGTTGGTTCTTTCTTTCCCCTCCACCATGACGGGTACTGACCCTCTTTTCCTCCTCCCTTTCTATAGCAATCCTCTTTGATGTGTCCCTTTCATGCACAATTTGCACACTCTTTATCGCTCTTAGGTCCTTTACGTGTAAATTGAGCGCTTAATCTCTTTTCCAGTTCATCAAATTTAGACGCAAGGTGGGCCTGCGATCCGATCTGATCTCCCCCTATCGATTTTGTTGATTTTCGATCCTTGATCCTCGAGTACGTGAAAGTGATGTGTTGGATGACCACAGCTGACGTTGTTGCCTGTGGTAGTGTCGCGACAGAGTGTATGATCAGGTCAAATTCGCCCAATGGAAAAGCGGCTAGGATGATCTGACGGAAGGACAAGTCATCAATTTCATTTCCAGCTTCCACGGCTTCTTTGCACAGTGTACGGAGGTTTTTAAAAAATTATCGATGGGTTCTTCGCCTTTAAATCTGTATGAGCGTAGTATCCTTTCGGTATGGACCTTCCTCATCTCGTCCTTGGCCGCATACTCAGCGTCAAAGGTGTCCATTAGTTTGGAGGCTGTCAGAGAATCCGCATTGGGTACGAGGGAGGTAATATCGTCAACGTACGCTTCAATAACCCCTTTAGCTCGTTTGTTTCTAAATTCCCATTCTTCAAGTAGCGGAGTAGAGGAATATACTGGGGTGGATGAAGCTGTCTGAGTGTCGACGGAGGGTTTCTTGATCAAGCTATTGATGTATCCAGTGAGTCCTTGTGCTCTCAAAGTGTTTGTGATCTTTCTCTTGACTGGATTCCAGCTGACTTTAACACTGCCGTCGAATTTCTGATCCTCAGGAACTTCAGGAATGGAAGGGGGAATTGCGCCGTTGCTTGCCATTGTGAGTTCAGGATTTATTGAGGTGTATCTTCAAATGAGTTTAATGTCTTTCTCGAGGTTCAGCAGCGGGCGGGGCCCATAACCTGTAAGATGAATGTAAATATCATGATTCTCAGAACACACTCGACATCCAAGAACTCCTATTGTAATAACTACCTGTAAGACGAATGTAAATATAATGATCTATATAATACCGTTAGTGATCTTGAACAGGTAGGTAAATTAAGAATGAAATAAAACTCACTCTCAGAACACACTCGACGTGTAAGAACTGAGAGTGAGGGAAACAAATATGTGGAGTATTCATAACAAATGTAGCCGTTTGCAATCGAACGGGCACAGTCAATTAGTAAGTTGTAAGACAAAACCGCAAACCATAGTAATACATGATCACTCGATTGGAGACTCGAGTGAATCCAGACTGAGATCAATGATCATTGTTAGACGTCTCAGGGGGACTGAAACGGTGTATGCGCCTCTTCCTTCTACAAATCATTCATTGAGCAACCACTGAGCGATGATTCAATGCACCAGAACATAAATAAGATAAATGAACTCCAGAATCAACGGGCTTTGACCCAAAGTCCTGCATGATATGAACATCAAGTGTGAGAATCTGATACGTTGGGTTAACCAGCCATGGATTAAACGAAAAATCATTCCTCCCCCCTTAAATTTCGATCCATAATTTTTGAATTTCGGATCACCCCGGCCTCTGGTTAACCAAAACTTAAAGAAAGAGCGCGCTGTTGTAGCAGCAGTTCCCAGTCTTTGTCACAGTTCATGACAACTCCCTGTCCACTGAGTACAAAAACAGTTTACTACTGCCTAAAAGACAGAGAAACTGAAGATCTTTAGTGCTGTACGATTGAGTGTCCACTATCCAATAAAGTTGATCCAAATTTCCATAATATCATACATAACACATAAAAATCATTTAAAAGTCGTGTGATCATCATCAATTATACTCAATCTTCAACTCCCCCAAGCCGATGTCGTCATTCCTCTTGCGCGCGCGGATTTCTGCAAACCCTTTGATCCTTTATTTGCCTCCGTATTTTTTCTCGTCGTCGAATCCACACTACTCGCCGGTGAAGAACCAATCGACTTGATTCCTAATCCTTTCCTCAATGGACCAGGGATCGGATTAGGAACGGGTAACGGCTGAGATACAGTAACCGGTGTAGTCCCTGCATGCATACTATGTATACTCATCCGTTGATTCGACATATTGGGTGAGCCAAAACCACCGCTACCACCAGCACCAGCATCGAGGCCCCACCCTCCTGAGCCACCTATCCCCCAACCTGATGTCGACATCGAGGGGCTACTGGGTGGTAACACATTCCCACCCATGGACAACGGCGTACCAATATTAGGTACTGGCATAGGTATCATCGGAGCTGTGACATTCGATGATGGCTCGGGCATTGGTATCGTCGGAGGTATCATCCTTGAAGCACCTCCACTCGGAGCTATGATGGACTGGGTGTCGAAAGAGGGAACGGATGGATCTGGCATTGTGATCACTGAAGAACTACCTGCCTGGGCAGTTGAAGATACATTATACTGAGGTACTTCAGGTTCAGGCATTGAAATTCCTCCTTTCTTCTTCTGTTTCTTTTTCTGAGTCTTTGAAAGAGCCTTCGCGGAAATAGCAGGTTCTGGCATAGACATGGCGGGGGCAGTCATCCTCGATTCACCATCTGCAGGAGTGGCGGTACTTTCCCGATGAACCACTCGAGGGACAGTAGGTTCAGGCATCGGCACAGCTGGAGCGGTGATTCTAGAAATGGGTTCCCTGGCAGGAGAACTGCCTGCGTTCACCCCGAATTGGGGCACGGAAGGCTCCGGCATTGAGACTATATCCTGTGAGCCTGCTTCTGAGTCGTGTTGAGGTACCGTAGGCTCCGGCATCGGAATAGCGGGAGGAATAAACCGGGGACCAGAAGAGGAAGAGCTTCGTCCCGGTGTGAATGAGCCTGGCATCATGGAAAATGGCTCGGCAGCGAGAGGACTTGCTCCTGAATGACTTACCGAAGGTTCAGGCATAGGGATTACCGGAGCAGTCATCCTCGATATCCCGCCAGACGGTGTACCCGCAAGAGTCGACGACACAGAGGGCTCAGGCATGGGAAATACTGGAACAGTCATTCTCGAATTCGATGTCCTACCCGCCGGAGTATTACCAGCGATGTTGGAACCTACGGACGGCTCAGGCATGGGGATCACCGGAGCAGTCATTCTCGACACACCTCCTGCCGGAGTATCATTGGCAGTTGATCCCACGTGAGGCTCAGGCATGGGTACTACTGGAACAGTCATCCTCGACACACCTCCTGCCAGAAGACCATTAGCAGCCGATCCCACAGAAGGCTCAGGCATGGGTACTACTGGAGCAGTCATCTTCGACATAACTCTTGCAGGAGTACCATTAGCAGCCAACCCTACGGAATGATTCGGCATGGGGACAACTGGAGCAGTCATCCTCGAGGTTCCACCAGCAGTAATACCTTTAACACTAACAGTTGAATCTACAGAAGGTTCTGGCATGATCATTGCAGGAGCTGTCATCCTCGATGTCCCGTCAGCTGGTACACCCGTCCCTGCCACCGTCGACGACCCCACAGAAGGTTCCGGCATCGACATTTCAGGAGAAACCATCCTCGATGCCCCCGCGGTTCCTCCTCCCGGAGTCGGCGTATGATACCCCGGCATTCCATACGTCGCGTATTGATCATGTTGAGGAAGTACGTTTGGCTCGGGCATTGGCATGGCCGCTGGAGTTATCCTTGACGAAGCATTAGCAGCCCCGGGGGTTTGATGAACATTTGCTGGATACTCAGTTACAGTAGGTTCTGGCATAGACACTGCTGGTGGAATCATTCTCGAATCACCACCTGGAGTCTGATACGCTCCAGCATACCCTTGACTGGGTATGTTGTATTGCGGGACACTAGGATCTGGCATTGAAACGGCAGCTGGAGTCATCCTCGAACCACCACCTGGAGTCTGATACACTCCAGCATACCCTTGATGAGGTACGTTGTATTGCGGGACACTAGGATCTGGCATTGAAACGGCAGCTGGAGTCATCCTCGAACCGCCTCTACTATCTCCTGGAGTCTGAGTTCCATAGCCTCGAGCGTTCGAGGTTCGATACTGAGGTACAGACGGCTCCGGCATATCCATTCCTACCCTTGAAACAGCTCCCTTTGTCCTTTTCAAGGATCTCTGTCGACCACCAGCACCAAGACCTGTATTTCGTTGGCCTTCAAGGGAAGAACCACTGGGACCCGTAGAAGGATATAGAGGCACCGCGGGTTCAGGCATGGGAACTGACCTCGATGTGTCGCCACGAAGAGTGGAATATCTTGTAGCTTCTGAGCTGTATGGGTATTGAGGGACAGAAGGTTCAGGCATCGAGCTGTGTCCGTATTGTGGTAGAGAAGGTTCGGGCATGGACATTGACATTCTAGAACTACCTCCAATAGCAGCAGCAGCCGGTACGTTACCCGCAGACCCATACTGTGACATATCCCTCAACGTGCTTCGGTTCAAGCTATTTGGGTTAATTGCAGGCATGGCATAGATCCCACCTAGGGTATTACCATCACCATTGCCATATTCGTTATTGGAGTCGTATCCACCATCGCTCATCGTGGTAGGCGGGAACGTGGAAGTCAGCCCTCTACTTCTACGTCTATTAGACACACCGCCCTTGCTCCGCGGGTATTTATTCGGTCTACCCAGCTCAGTACTCAAGCTCGAACCGGCAGCGGAACTCGAGCGAGACGAAGACGATCCTGTTCTGCTATAATCATCACCATCGCCACGAAAGCTGGAAACACCGTACGGATGACGTCCGTTCTGATCATGGGCATTCAGATTGTTGCCATGCGCGTAAAACCCTCCAGGTACGCCTCTAGGTTGTCCTCCTCCACCAATACCAGAAACATATCCAACGCTTGCAATTTGACCAGGATGCGATCCGTCTCTAAGTTTGTGCTGTTGTTGTAGTGAAATAAGATGACCGCCATTCGGAGTAGGCACAAACCCCGGCGGGAGAGAGTCGACGATTGAAAGTGGGTACAGTTGCACGGGTGACGATGATCCCGAATTCAACGACCTGGAGTTGGGATAATCGTGATCATCGTAATCGTCTTCGTCTGATTCTTCTTTGATACTTGGAATGACTGGACCTTCATCATGTTCGGCACTGAGAGTGAGCGGAGCATGGTGTGGACTGAGAAAGGCTTCGTCTTGTGGAGGATGTTCATTTGCTGTGTACCCGTAGTGGTAGTCCTGGTCACCTCGATGGAAGCGGTCGTTTTGGTGGTTCCGGGGGTCTGAGGAAGGAGATGTTGGACGGGACTGCGCATGTGAGAGTGGCTGAGAGAAATTACACATAGGTATAAGAGTACATACTCACTGGGGGTTCTACATTGATGTTGATACTCCTGGAACTGGTACTTCCAGACGAAAGCTGTCTATCCAACTCTACATCCAAATTCAACGCCGATGGTCTCCGTCTCCTCGAATTGGGATTGGAAGTCGACGAAGGCGGTCTCAGTAAATCATTTCCGGAATTGCCACCAGGTGAGTACGGTTGCTAGAATCGAATATCAGATTTCTTTGAAAGAAAAAGAGTGAAAAGAATGAAAAGTGTGATCCAAACTCACCCCTCCTAGACTCCTTCTCCACTGATCCACATATCTCGGACTCATGCCTCTAGCAGTCTCATCCTCCTCACCACCAAACGCAGTACCCTCCCTCGAATGTTCGTGTATTGTACTCAAGAAATCCGGATCAAAACGACCTCCGTCAGCTCGATTTAGTCCTGTGGACCCTCCTGACCCCACAGATACCGCAGAGCCAGCTACAGACGTTACAGCGGGAAAGTCGCTTAAGAAGCCAAGGCCGTTCAAAGAATGTTCATTCGTCATTGAAGTCATCGTCGAAGGCGTTTGGACGTCTCTGTCTTCCTCTGCGGGTGTGATGATCACTTGGACTGGTGGAGCAGGCATTGGGAAATATGTTGGTTGAAAGGGCGGCTGCGGCTCTGGCTCAGGAGGTGCATATTGAGCATGTTGCGGGAAAGTTGAAGGAGCAGTAGGGAGAATTCCAGGCGCAAATGGGACTTGGGAGATTGGTGGTGGAATGGGTATTGGAGTTGAATCAGGTGGCTGTTGTTGTTCCAAGATTAGAGGCACATCTGGTGTGGGAAACGTATATGCTTCAGGTTCAGGTTCAGGTATGGTCGGTGCAGGTTCAGGAAAAACAGGAGGAGGAAGGGGAGGAGGAGGAGATTCATGAACGAATATCTGAGTTTGAGTTGGATGGTTTTCAGGCGGAGAGAGAACGACTGTTTGGAGTTGTCGGGAACGAGAAGATAATGCCGAGTTGGTTCGTTCGGGTTGAAACAGAGGCGAATCAACTTGGATGGAGCGGGCTCTGCGAATGATCGAACTCGATTCCGATATTGACGGCGGCGGAGGTTCTTGTATTGGTTCTTGAACTGGTTCGGCAGGCGGAGGGGATTGATACTGAACCATTTCAGATGGCGGAGGTCGTGTAGAAGACGGATCGACACGTTCCCGACGAGAAGGAGGTGCAGTTGAGCCAGGTTCACTTTTCCTTGAGCGAGTCCCACGACTCCTTGACTGCTCTCTTCGTCTTCGCGGTTGATTGAACGGTGCGTCGTCGTATTCCTCAATATATGCGGCACCATCTCCCACAAGTCTCCTATCCCCATATCCAGACTCACTGGCAGCAACAGCTGCCGCAATAACTAATCTTCCCCTTTTCAGTCCCTCTCCGTATCCTTCTCGTCTTCCCTCTACCTTTGCTTTAAGAATTCTCCCTTCCCCTCTCCATTTCCGAGCTAAACTCCTTGCTCGTTCAGCTTCTTTCTCCGCCTCTGCCCGCATGTGTTCTTCCGCTCTCACCCGTTCTCTTTCCTTCCGGATTTCTTCGTCTTTCAGCCATAGCTGCAGCTTGTAATTTTGGGCTTCTCTACGAGCGCGAGAAGCAGCTTCCTCTGCGCGTGCGGCGTTTTCTGTGAGCTGGGTATGAGATAAGAGCGACGCAGTTTCTCGAGCGGATATTTGAGCTTCGGCTTTGGCTGCACGAGCAGACGCAGAGTCCAGCTGTGAGAGAGCGACATTTAATAATGCTTTGGTCTCTTTGGTCGTCGATTCTTGTGCACGAAGTAACCTAACCAGAGTTGCTGATGGTGTAGAGGAGGAGTGGGAGTAGCTTCGACTATGGTATTTGGGACGGGAGGTCGGATTTTGAGCAGCGATTCTGACATTTGGTAGGTGGGAAAGATGTTTCGTTCTCGAGGACTTGTCTTTTTCAGGTAACAGGAGAGGCTTGCCATCCACAGGAAAGTTTAGGCTGTTTTTGGTCATGTCAAACGCTCTTTCTTTCTTGACTGCCCGGAGGCTACAGTTGCATCAATAAGAGGCCAAGGGGAATAAATAAGCCACTTACTCAACTCCAGAATCCGTGACTGAGCCAGACGACGACGACACATTCTTATGCCTTTGCATTAATTGCTAAAAAAAATGATCCTTGATTAGGCGAACCGAGTATTTGCAGCGTCGAACGGGTCGATGGATATGCTCCGCATGGACAGCTATTCCTTGAATTCAGTATAGCCTAGGACCTACGCGCGTACGTCTTGATTTACTGCGTCAATAGCTGTGTGATGACTGATGAGAACGAAAGTGAGTTCTCACCGGAGGAGCCTGAGTAAAAGAGTCAATGTCTCCCAAGTGTACGACGATTACAGCGTAAATTTTCAAGCGTTCAAGAGCTTTTTATTGGGGTCCCCTACTGAACGATTGCGTCTTCGAGAGAATACAAGGGAAGTGGCAAGTTTGTAGTAACGTTGAAATCGGTAAGCACCAATCAGAAGTAAAGCCGAAAATAAGATCTGTGGGAGCTTGTGAGGATGTTGCATTGGGAGATATAAGTAAATTTAGTCACATTGAGTTTGAAGCTGATTGGCCACCAATGTCAGAATAATCCGATTGTGACCAGACAAAGAACACCGGCGCTCGATCGCGTTTGTGACTTTGTGACTGATTGGTGACAGCCATGTCTGTGACCCGGAGCCTTGGGCGCTTGTGACCAGCCGCCCACTTGGCAAGGGTACTTTCAATTTTTTGTTAACTCAATTTGCAGGCCAAGGTTGCCGAAGGATTCACCTTGCTGAAAGCTTCAAATCCAAGTTTAATTATCAGTGAAGTCTACGGACTGTACATTGGAGTTTAAATTAGAGTGGTAATTGTGAACAGGACAGGGAAGAGGATGGGGAAGAAGATAGATATATCCAAGGAGAGGATACCGGGGAATAAATAGATGAAGGATGAATATGTTGAGTAAGCTCTGGTATGTCTGTATGAAATGGCTGAGATTGACAGTGTGTATGCAAGAAAGGCGGATTTTGAAAGCCAAAATAACGTGGCAGTGGACGTGGGGTCCAGGATGTTGTAGCAGTGACGACGGACCTGGTAAAGGTGGAAAACAAGGAGAGGATGGAGGTGGGGGTGGTTCTCAATGTAGAGGGGGACTATTCTCCTTCAGCTGGTCTTCGTGCTTTCAAGAAGGCTTGAAAAGACTAATGTAACAAGGGTCCTCTTCGAGCTTCTAATTTGCCTCAAAGTGAGCATTCATCCGAGTACAAAGATCTTCAAAGCCATTACAACTGAAAATTTGCCCAGTCTGTCAACCCCTGGCACTTCCCTTGAGTCATGCTTGAGTGCAAGCCCATATGTCGCTCTATGCACAGCCAACTGGACCAGCTAATATTAGCAAAGGGCCCACTTCGCTCATCCAATGACACCTTTAGAATCATCACTTTAGATGCACAATTGAGTGATAGGATTAGGCTGGAGCTCGAGGTTCCCGTGGGTCGTCAACTTTAAGAGCGAGAACAGTCATGATCAAAGCAATCCCACAATTGACAATCTTCAGTTTTTGAAGGTGTAGAATTTATGCCCTGAGCTAGTGAGGACGGATGCGTTCAGTTGGATTGAAAGGATAGGTTATTCAGTGAAATGTATGCCAAAAGTTTTGTAGAGTCTGATTTACGACTGAACAGCCACGTAATACTTTCAGCGCGTAGCTTTCCGAGAGATGGCTTCTATCTCATCCAGCACACGATCGAGACCTTCCTCAGTCCAGAATTCGCGTTCATGAGGCGTAAGTCTGCCCATAACAAAATTTGCCGCATCCGTACCTCCTCGATCTCCTATTCCTAGCCTAAAGCGATAGAATCCTTGTTCTCCACCGAGAGCAGAGATGATGCTCTTAACCCCGTTGTGACCGTTTGCAGAACCGCCTAGCTTGACAGAAAGCTGTTCAACTTTGTGTGACATAGAATCTTGTAGTACAAGCATCGCGTTTGGCGATTTGACTGAGGTGCGGTAAATTTCTGCAATGGATGGACCTGACACGTTCATGAGTGATTCTACAGATGTAAGAAACGGAAAATTAGAACGGAGGGGCGAAGAGTTTCAATGCTGAACAAGTACTGACTGGACTTGTACAGAATCAGCGATACGGGGGTATCAACCAAGGTCACGTTTCCTCGTCCTACTATCCCTTTTCTGTCTGATGACATTCTGATACCTAAACGCAAAGCTAGAGCATCAAGCACATATTGACCCAAACTTGCAGGATATTGAGTAATACGAAGGTGTAATAACAATGTTGAACGCACCTGTGTCTTGTTAGAGGCATTGGTAAATTTCCAAGTGCCGCGACTAGAATTTGAGGCGTAGTAGACATTATTCCTAAATTCTAAAGTAAAGGGCTATTGATAAATTGCAAAGAATTGTTTTGGAGGCTTTTATATTCTGCGCCAGGAAATCGAACGCGAGTCATCCTTTGTCAGAGTTGCATTGCAAACGTTTGCTGGAGGCTGACTCAGCATGTGTTCTTGAACGGCTTGGGCCGGTGTTCCGGCACGGATAGCTGACTGAAACGTGCTACTTCCAATTACGGTATAAACGCGGTTTTTAAATCTCCACCGCGGCCCACCGCATCATTGCTTCTAAGTATTGGTTTCTTTCTTTCGTCCCATTTATTTTATTCCTTCTCTTTCTCTCTATTTCTGACATTCAACATGTCCACAACCACCACTCCTGAAGATGCACCCGCCGAGGCTAATATTATTCGTCCTCGTCGCAATGCTCGGCGCAGGCTTTCTACCCCCACACTGACAATTCAGACTCATCGTATTCAATTCTGCCACACATTTCCACCTTCTTTGGAAGCCCTAGACCTATCCACATCCTCTTCGCCAGCTCAAATTATTGCTTCTCTTCGATTCCTAGTCCTTTCCTATCTAGCCGAACTCGAACAACGAATTGCGCTTATAGCGTCTCCGGACTTGGAGAAGTGGCAGACAAAAGGAGAACTTACTATTGAAGAAGCCAGACAATGGGCCCGCGAGACTCTAGACATGCTCGAGTCTCTGCGGAACGACGTCTGCTCCCATTTACCCGATATCCACCTCTCCGACATTACCGTCGACAACCTCAAGTCACATCTTCCCGATTTTCCAGATGTCCCGAGTATAAGTAACATGCGTGCACATCTTCCCGACGTTCCCAGCATCACCGACATGCGTTCTCACTTGCCTGACTTCCCAGACTGTATCTCTGCCAAACTGGACAACGTCCGTACGAAATTCCACGATATAGATTTTCATACACCTTTAGACTATGTTCCGATTCTTTCTGAGCGTCTCAAGTCGCTTCAATCGCATTTGGCTACGATGGAATTACCAATCGGACTCCCAGGCTCGCATTCTATGCTTTCGGATTTTGTAGACTCTCTGCTCTCGTCTGAGGTAGTCACTGATTTCCTCCATTCCGCGACTCCGGAAGATGATGTTTTTGAGAGGGCAGCGAGGGAAGTTACTGGAGCGGTCAAGCGGTCATTACAAGGGGTTCATTTGATCAGCTACCACGACCTCCCTGAACCTTGGAAGAACAACTCGTTCGTGACTCAAGGTTATAGGTGCGTTTCTCCTCTTCGTTCATTCTTTCGACTACACATTCATAATGTTTGGATTGCATAGATTCATCCCTATTGAACGATGGCCTCTAATAATCATGTCTTTATTTGCATTCCACAACGAATTTCGTGAGATTTCTGGCACCGGTCATGTTCATACCCCTCTGACTCATCTCATTCTCCTACTGCAGTGAACATACACACTCATCTTATACCTGGTCTCTTGTGGGCTATCAATTCTATACCCTTCGTTAATCCTTCTGGCGTCGAGGACCTCCCCGAGGCTTTGTTCATGGCTTTCGCTATCATCTGTCTGTTCAGTAGTGCCGTGTGGCACACGATGGCTGGGTGTGCACATTGTCCGAGCATGGAATTTTGTGCGCGTGTGGACTACGTTGGTATTGGATGGTGAAATCCGTTCATTCATGTGTTCATAACGTCCAATCTGAGCTTTCATCCAGGTTGATCAGTGCAAGCGTTGGAACTGTTGTTCACTATGGATTTCAGTGTCATCCAGAACTACAAAAGACGTTCTTGGTCGGATGTTTATTGACTGGTCTGCTTGGAAATGTCTGCCCTTTCATGAAATGGTTCAATGAGGCTCGCTACCGGGTTAGTGATCCCCACGTTTCTTTCGAGCAAACCTGATCATCGTGCATCAGGGATGGCGCATCGTGTTTTTCCTGTCCTTGGCGTTCTTCTCATTAGCGCCTCTAGCTACTATGGCCATTGTCTACTCCCCAAAGGCCATGGCTGCCTTCATTTGTGAGTTTTTCATTCTCCCTCAACCTTTGATGACAACGCCAACTCACCGTGTCAAACAGCTCCTGTCGTGCCTTCGCTCATCTCATACGTCGTTGGGCTGGTATTCTATGCTACCCACATACCTGAACGATTCATCTCAGAAAACTGGTCTCGCCAATTGGACAGGATTGGTGGAGGTTCGTTTACCTTCATACTTTCCTTTTTGGCATAACTAATTGTGTGGTTCAGGATCTCATGCTATCTGGCACTGCTTTATCGTGCTTGCAGTGGCCCAGCACAAGGCTGCTATACGGATGATGAAAGACGGTCTTTTGTGCCAGATACGTGCATAAAGTTGCTAGTCTCTCATAATCTATGGGTTAGTCGTGTGTAATGTACATATGTTGTTTGTGTGAATCTCAGTGTGGTTGAAGGCAATATTCGTTAATCTTATCTTATCTGAACCTTCTGTTTGTTAGCCGAACAATTGAGCTTAAGTTCGCTCATGTTCAATTCACCTCGACCAGCGCAGAGATATGGAGGAGGTACGACGGGACTTGGCGGAAGTTATGTAGATGAAGATCCTCTCGCCAACTCAGCATATGATGGTCTTGATCCATGGAGTGCGGCTCCTAGTCCTTCCTCGACACCAGCACCTCCTGCTTACTCGGTATTCAGTTCTGTAATAGGTACATGGAGTCTTCATGGACATATACTAGGTCTGACTGCCCTTTTATTAGCGGATGCGACAGTACCACTGGTGTACACCCGTGCTTTTGCGGCGGTTGATCCTGAAAATACTGGAGAGACGTCAGTAAACTCTCTTTCCAGAGTGCTAGCTACATCCTCCCTTCCTGCATCAACCATTGATAAGGTAAGAAATATCTATCTCCACTTGTGAGTGACTACAATGCTTAAAGCTCACCAGATCGTGAACATTGTTAGCTCCAAACCGCGAGTCTCCAAACTTGAATTCTTTGTTGCCTTAGCCCTGGTTTCACTCGCGCAATCTGGAAAAGGTGCGTTAATCCAGAACTTCTCATTACCTCACCTCTCACGAAATGCAGAGGTCAGCATTGAGCAAGTGTCAGCATTGTCATCCCAGAACGAACTACCTGAACCCACTCTCAATCTCGATTCTCTACAACCTTCCGGTTCCACCTTCCCTGCGCCAGCCTCAAGCTATATGCAACCACCGGTCATTCGCTCTCCAGCACTTCATTATACTCCTGATGATCCATGGGACACGACCGCGCGATATATATCTCCACCCTCAAATATGAGTGGATTCAATTCAGCAAGTCGTGAAATCGGGAGTAGCGGTTTCGGCCCCGGTGCTCTGTCCACAGTCACTGGAACAGGGCTCGCTAAAGACTGGTGGAAAAGGCAGAGGAGTGTTTCCGTCACCATCCAAGGCCAGCAGGGGTTCATATTGAATCGATACACCATTTATCAGATTTCAACAGAGGTAAGTCTTTCGAACCCTTATTTTCATCAATGATATATCCGGATTTGTGACAGAGAGGCCCCTCTGTGATTCGACGGTACTCTGAGTTTGTTTTTCTTTGGGACTGCTTGTATCGACGCTATCCTTTCCGACTATTTCCTGCTCTTCCACCGAAGCGAATTGGACGTGCGTTCAGAAAGTTCTTCACCGATGACTAGTCTTATATACAGCCTTATTATCAGCGGACGAATACTTCCTTGAGCAAAGAAGGTAAGCTCAGATAAGGAAAATCTCATTCTACACGCTAACTTCGATTTGAAGGAGGGGCCTAGCAAGATGCCTGAACTACGTGATGTAAGCTTGTCATTAATATTTATCAAGTCGCGCTTAATCTTCTTTACATAGAAACCATCCCATCATCAAAGATGACGGTGTGCTCTCCGTGTTTTTTTCCGAAACATCATTTGAAGAATGGCGAAGACACATTTCAATATCTCTCGATGAAGAGTCTACTAGCAAACGAATTGACCCGGCCGAGGAGATGAGCATTCCAAGTGATCTAGAAGACAAAATCACGTATGTTGCGTAGTCAAGTCATATTCTCAGTAGTTGACTGACTTTGCATTCAGGACAATTCGTCGTCGAGTTAATCCCCTGATTGAACAGTGGCAGCGCATCTGTATACTGGCAGAAAGAATTATCAAGAGACGTGAAGCCGCAGCGGTACGGATGTCTTCCCCATTTCGGCGTCCCTTCATTCCGGCTCATCTGCTACCTTTATTTCCTTCTTCTACCCAACGTTCCTTGGATTCTGCGACCATCGCCTCTTCCACCACGTTCCCGGCATCTGGGACACCCGGAACTTCCAATCTTTCTCAATCGCCAATGTTGAACAACTATATGGTCGATGCGTTGGGCCACCAGGGTGATTTGTCTAGGTTGACAAATACATTGAGAGCCGTCATTGAAGTCGGCGATCCATGTTGGAGGGGAGATGAGTGTGAGCTTTCGGGTGGTGTCAGAACGGGACTGGAACAAGTTGCTTTACACTGTCAGAGGTATTCAGAACTTTCAGAGAATCGGGTGTGTTTCTTTTCCTAATAGCGCCAGTGAATCTTACTTCTGAGGAAATCCTAGACACGTATTTTGCTTGACACCACACTTGAGGCTGTCAAGGTGAGTGAAACTACATGAATCACGATATTGTTCTCAAGCTTCTTTAGAGTCAACGAGATCTCTACATAGCTGTCCGTGACCTTTTCATTCGACATGACCGACTATCGTTCGATCAGGTTGAACGCTTGAAGAAGCGCGTCGAAACTACGTCGTTGAAGCTCGATGGCATCAAAGCAGCTCAAAAAGATGGATGGCAAGAAGAAGTCGATAAATTCGTCGCTGCTATTGAGAAAGACCAAGCAACGATCGCCGCTCAGCTCAGTCGGAGGGTGTTCATTCGCGCTTGGTAAGTCTTCAAAACCCTTTTTCGTGATGTTGGATCTCCTCAAGCTTTATATCATGTAGCGTGTGGCACGAGCTCCGTGTCATACTTCACAACAGGGAAAACACTCTTCTGACTGTCATGACACAATCGTTTACTCGCGAGGAGCAGGAGTACGCAGAGGCTGTTTTTAATAATTGGTCGTCTCTTTCTGAGGCTGTGGAAGGGATGCCTTTTGATTGAGTAGTCTTCCCACGGTTCCGGATTCCCTGCGTCTCCCATGTCTCAATACCCTGTACTAATAAGTACAACACTAACGCGCTCAACTTTTATGATTATCCTCTGGTTCCGGGACGCTTGTTCTTTCTCGCTGAGCTGCCTAAACCTACCAGTGCCTCCTTTACCCATGAACCCCGGGATCTGAAATTTAATGAGTTTTCACCTTCGCGCAACCAGACGTCAGGCAAATTCTCGTCTCGCGACTCAAATGTACGACTCAACACTGGCAATAAGTACTGCCATCGTCTAAGGTTTTTCTTTTTGAACTTTCAGACGATTGGAAATCCACAGCGTGTTACGAACGATCTTCTGGGTTGGATAGAAAGACAGATAGATGCGAAAAACAGATCAACTTCATTAACGGATTTGATTTGTTCAATCAGTGGTATACCGGGGTCTCCCTCGAAATGTAGGTTCTTTCTCAGGACTTCTTTTAGAATGTATGTTGATCCATCGTCAAACGGATGAACAATTGATGAAGACTTGATCGCACCATGTGCAGTCCCGTCACCAGGCCCAGTTCGTGTATTATAATCTTTGCTGAGTTCATTGGCGTGTAATACTATATCGATTCCACTGTATAGATAGCAAACCTGTTGTTCGTCACTGAAATCATGCACTGCTACTTTGCTTAAGAGATACGACGACCTCCTGCATCAATTCGTACCATGTTCCTCATCACCGCTCTACTTATTGGCACCCTGTTGGAGACTCTGACATACGGTGAGCGATACTAAGAAATGGTCAAAATGGTTCTTGCATCAATCATCGGGCAATTGCCATCTAGGCAGCTATGTACTCCTCTGCATCAAACATTTCCAAATCTTGGCAGCACGTCGTAACAAAATACCCTACAAACCCTTTTGTTTTCTGGTCATCGTGAGTTTTGGATTCTTCGTTATTACAACAGTAGTGAGTATATCGTACTTTCAATTGAAAAAGACTCACTCTCATTGCACAGACTGTAGTGTCCGACTTGACATTCATGTCAAATATCTTCACAAATTATCCAAACTCGACTATAAACTTATCCGGATACGCTCGAAAGGATGGTATCAACGAATTCAGCCAAATCTTGTCTATCATGTTGTCAGATTTATTTCTGGTAAGCATTTCTACCCTCTGCAGTTGACCCAGATAACTCAATTTGGTGCAGCTCTATCGCTGCTACGTGCTATATAGTACTCAGCTCCGTCTCGTTGTCTTCCCGTTCATCACATTTGCGGCAGAAGTTGGTATGTCTACCTTTTTTAAATTCGTGGCAATCGCAGTAGTCTGGACTGAGATCTATGCTCTAGGCTTCGGAATATGGGCTATGGTGTCTTTCAAAGGCATTGATATTAAAGAGGTAGACCCTTGGTCCAATCGTCCTTTGGAGCGGTTGTCACTTGGTGAAACGATTTTTGGCTTTGATGCATTTGCAACGAATATATTGTGCACCAGTAAATCAGACTGTACCTCCTCTACGATGCTCTTACTAGACTAACAACCATGCTTATGCTTAAGGTCTTATCGTGTTCCGTTTGTGGCGCACCCACCACGAATTGGTTCAGTTTGACGTGCAAACTTCGCGTTCATCCGGCACCCTTTTTCGTATTGGTTTTGTTATTCTCAATTCTGGTACGTGCTTCCCTCAACTCAGTGAGACTAATGATTACATCGACCTTTTCCCCTAGCCGCAATTTATATTGTCTGGATGATAGCAGTTTTTTCAACTTCGGTCACCTCATCGCTAGTCTATCAGATCATCACCCCAAGCGTGAGTCAAGGTGTTTCGATATTTTAAGAACAATTCGCTGACTTTATGCGTAGTTCTCCTGCATTACTGTATGTTAAGCCTATCATTTCTTTACTGTCATCATCTCTGACCTTCGGTTCTCCACTTTCAACAAGGCCTTGATTGTAAGTGACCCCATCTCAGCGATTCGTCAGCACGTACTGATTTCCACTCAGTTTTCCTCAATAATTGTCAGAGCCCCCGCGTCTACTCCTACCACTGTCACAGAGATGACGACGATCAGCTTTTCTCATCCTCCTGTACCATCTACCGCATCGGACTCGGTGTCAGGGAGCAATGCAAGAAAGCTTGTTTTCGCACAGCGTAGCAGGGACGACTCTGATACAAGCTTGAGTTCGAGGCAAGGGCCGCAAGGGCAGCGGGATTCTTCACAGGAAATGGCCTGATCAATCAATCAAGTAGCTGTAGAATGCAGTAGTATTAGTTTGCTGGTCAGAAATGTCTTGATTGACATCATATTCCTCCACGAAGCGGAGCAAGTTACCTTTTGCAGTGTCAAGATCGATAGTTCGAATGCATCAAAAACGGACGATAATCAGAACATTCGAACCAAAGATAGCTACAATATCAGATTCTTGGCTGGTCCTTGTCATCTTTCTTGTCCATCTTCTTCCAGTCCATCCCACCCTGATACCCAAACCAAGTATATCTTTCGCAGTGGGGACCGCGGAAAAACAAGATGAGTAGTTGGAAAGCCGCACATGCCAAACCAAGTGCGGCAGAGGCACGCCATCCATGCTCCAGATATACTTTGGTTGCGGCAGCAGTTCCAGTGAACTGGCCTATGAAGTTCTAAAAACCAATGGAGCATTGTTCACAGTCATCAATAGAGCAAGACACATACCGACAAAATGAGTACAGCGTTCAGTCGAGCTCGAGCAGACTCGGATATGCTTCAAATAGACGATATTGAGAATTCTGGAGATGATGAATCCCTTACTCACCTAAAAACTGCTGTCGACAAGGACACTTGTTGCATGGCATCGCAAAGATCCAGACCTATGCAGACAAGGACGATCGCGGAGATATTTACTCCAGCAGCGGCGGTTTGTACAGCCCAAAAGATGGCCATGAAGAAAGTTGGAATTAAGATGGCGTACCAAGTCACAAGCCTGTCTATGCCTCGGCCTAAAATGGGTCCCATGGACACTCCAAACATGCCAATGAGTCCAAATAGGCCAATGACCAACCTATCGAAGGGTGTCAGTAATCTGTATGAATACACTTTGCAAGAACTGACGTTGAGTAGTGATACGGTGAACCTCCCAGAATGAAGGTCAGAGTTACCCAAAAGTTCATGTAGCATGCATTTGACCCCATGGTGATTAACGAGGCTTGAATCAAGACTGGCTCTGTTGTCGACAGCTTCACCATAGATGTCAATATTTCCAGGTAAGTCAACCCCCTGTTCTTGGATGGATGCTCGGGGACGACGAAATACAGGGTGATAAGAACGGCAGTCAGAAGTCCCACATCGATGTAGTATATGATGCGCCATGTTGAAAATTGTGCAACGATACCGGATAATACACGAGCAATGAGGATCCCGAAGAGTAAGCCTGCGAATATGATTGATATAGCGGAGGCGCGACGATTTTCAGGTGCTAGGTCGGCGGCAAATGGAGTCAAGATTTGTGGTGCCACAGATGTCACACCTACTACAAAAGATAGTGCTTCGAATACATGTGCAGAATGTGTGACCGCAAGCCCAAGAGTAAAGAATATGTCGGCCAAAACTACTCCGAGAAGGAGTGGACGACGAGGAACAAGGTCACCCAATGGTGAAACGAGTACAACTCCCGCAGCATAGCTGTCGGGTATTCAGTTTTCATTGAAATTGGCAAGGAAAAACACATGCCCCGCTTGCAAAAGTGTTGGAACTCTGGGACATACAAGGCAATTAGCAAGAAGTGCCAATGGAGAAGTGAATGTACACACCGCGATATTTCTTCATACGAGACGTGAAAGTACAGGGAAAGTTGGACTTGAGGAGTGAACATTAGTAAGTCTTGAAAGACTACGCTGACGTATACACTCACTTAATAACGGTTGACCTTTCAGTAAGATAGTTTTCAACATAATTCTAGCCGTGAGGAGCTTTATACACACTGTAGTAGAGATTAGCCACAACTATCGAAAACGGAGTTAGTTGGAATCATGGTTGGACCTGGAATCGCGCACCAAATGTTGTGCAGATTCCGAAAGCTGCGTTACGTGCTATACTGAATCTCAAGGGCCCATCTGGAGTATACCTGAGGTGCTTCGGAATTGGCAGGAAACCAAAATCAAAACTGAGCTGTTCTTTTTCCATTTGCATTTTGGGGGCGGAGCTTTCATTGATTATAAGAGATCGTTCGCCCTTTTCTACTTGCCAAATGCTATGAGATCCCATCATATGAACCAAACGCTATCAAACACGCGTCGCAGACGATATTATTGGAACATAGAGAGTAATCGATTCAGTTTGCCTGATGACTGACGAGCAAGATTGAAGCCATGAGAATGCGGTACACTATTCTGGCTGGCACAAAACTCTTAACAGACTGGATATTTAAAATCAAATTCTTAGAGGATGATACTGTACTGTGACTACTTGACCGGAGTTTAAGTATAAACAACTGAGAAAAGATACCATTGAGTGAAAAAGGAACGGCATGACAACTATAAAAGGAGTGAAAGTGGTGATCGAGTAAGAAAACAAAAGAGAAGCCAAGCCTGGCCGAATGTTCATTTGAGAGTAACGGAGACGATAAAAGAAGACAAGAGAGCAGTAAGTTAGGAGCAACAGATAGCTGGAATCAAGACAGAAGACACAAGTATGTAGTACATCAAGAAATGGAGAAACTGGTACAACGGATGATAAGAACGTGAGAGGGAGTGTGAGACCAACATTACTATGTGTTGGTTGAATTTGGGGGGGCAGATGGTTGGGAGCACGCAAGCAGTCCACCGGGAAGCAACGAGCAAGGATTGGTTCATCTGTCAATCCTGAGCGATCCAGTCCGTACTACGTGAGACCAACTCAATGGAATTGTCAGTAGTCCAGAACAACCTTTCCGTTGCGCTACGACCAGTCCAGCTTTTCTGATCTCTCAGGATCATTGCCTGAATAAACGTTGAACAGAATGTAACAGAGAGTAAGACAAAGAGACGACATACCTGTTGTGCTCCAAAGTTCCTTTGATCGTGCGCAAACAAATCTACATTGTCATCCAACGCCTCGCTCAAGATCTGTAAATCTTGCATAATCGCCTGCATAGCTCTGACAGCACCCAGCGTCAGAATTTCTTTTCTGTTTCGCTGGGTCCCTGAGTTCGGTGGGGGCAATGAACGAGAGATCGTTTGCAGAACAGTATGGAGGATTCGCTTAGTCTCGCTTATAATTTTCTGCGCTTGAGGAAAGTTCCTCCTGGAAACTAAAACCAGAGCACGAGTAATCATGTCCGACGCAAGAAGCTCCATTCTTCTGCGGACAATGACTGGGTCGGAGACAGAAGAAGAAGGCTTGGGAGCATTGGGTGTTGGTGGAAGTAATGTCACGGTAAGCAACACCGGATGCGCGAGACGTGTGACGTTTTTGGCCGCAGCGGGGTCGAAGAAGGAACCGTCGACTTCCACTACGGGAACCTCGTCAATCATCCTATCCATCATACCATCGGCGAAATCAACATCATCGATAGCAAGGGAGTCTAATCCCATGCTTTGAACGAACCGATCTGTCGCATTCATATTGCGCATATCACGGTTGCCCTGTCCATTAGCTCGTGCAAGCCGCTGTTGAAGGTCGGTGTTATCGAGCTCCAGCTCGATGAGCATCTCTTTTCTTTCGCCATATCTCAACTCTCCGACATCAACATCCACGTTTTGACCGTCGCTAGCAAGTATACTTGACGGACCACCAGACACCTTTCGTACTCTGAATCGGTTGCCATCAACGATCTTCATGTGAAGTTTCATGTTAAGAAGTCCAATCGACATCATTCCGCCTACACATCCAGCGATACTATCACGGAGATCATACCAGTCTTTGACAAAGGTATATGTACCCGACGTATGATTGGACATGAGCCAGAGGGAGGCCGGATCGTGCGAGCGCCCATAGCCAAAGGAATGGATCGGCACGTTCGCAGCTTCAGCTCGAGCAAGCACAAGGTCCATTTGCGCTCGACGTGTAGTATCAGAAGCATCGGAGACAAGAACCATTCCAGAAACCGAGTTGCGTGCTTTACGTTGTAGAACGACGTCCAAACCTAATGGAAACACGGAGTTGCGTCAGATCGCCGAACGTAAGGGTAAAATGGGAAGTAGAAGAAAATCGACTCAAACATGCTCACCATGGTTGACCGCCGTTACAACGTCCGTCTTTTCATCTTTGCTTACTCTCACTGAAAACTCATCATTGTGACCCATACCTATGCCGTCTGGATCACTTGTCGGTCTCGCCGAAAGCTCTTCAACAAATTTCTCCAGCCTGCCTTTGCTCTGACCTTTGCTAACGCTCAAGAACGGCGTCTTGCGAACTCTGCCTCCCAGGCCAACCTCAAATGTCACCAAACTTAACCGGTCTCTAGTCCCGAGTGATGCTATGATAAAGTCAAGAGTGGCTTTAATGACGCGCAGTTTCAACTGAGCAGTGCTAGGAGAAGAGTTGGGCGGAGGGAGGGATATGACCATGATGAGATCCATTGCCGGGTGAGTGAGAGGGGTGAGTGAGTTCGATGGTCCAGAAGAAGTGTACGGTGTCACCAAACCGGTTGGAGAGTCGTATTGACTCATCTCGTCATCCTCTCCCAGTGTAGTCAGCTTCTGATGCATCTGTGGCCGCTGCGACTGCTGGAGTACGGACCCATGGGAAGTGGAAGAAGACATGGTTGATCTGGATGAGCCATTCTGGAGCAGACTATCGACACCACTACTGACCGTAGTAGACGTACTGCCACTGAGCATTCTCATTGCTTTTGAGTTTCCGCCAAACTCTTCCATTTCTAAAGCGCGATTGTCTTCCGGTGGCGGTTGTTGATACGATGGGTTCTGGGACTGGAACATATTTACTAATGCCTGAACGGTGTTTCGCCAGGCTTCAAGAGTGGCCCGATCCTTGTATATCAAGATGAACGAGGCAAGCTCGTCTTCCATGTCGATGGTGAGAGACATTTCTCCAGCTGCGCTAGATGCGGTCACCTGCTTGATATGACGAACATAGATTCGACCCTTTAGACGAAGGACCCCTTTGGACTGGGCAGCCGAGGACGTTGCCGACGCTGTATCTGCAAGGCCAGACGCATTCGACAGTAATCGACCAAGCGAACGCTTCTTTTCTTCGACGACGCATATAAGGGCCTCTTTGAAAAGGTAGACATAGAACTCTCGGACAAGAGTGTCTCGCCGTACGGAAAGAAGGTCGTACATCTGAAGTGGTCCAAGGTCCGATAGCGGATGGCCTTTCCAGTCAATTATTCGGTTGCGCAGGTCCTCAGTGATAGCATTGAAAGGAGAATCTTCTTCCTGGATGATTGCCGTTTGCTGCTTATGGTGGTGTGAGCCTGACGAAGATGATTCGTGCCCATGACCAGATGAGTTGTTGTAGTGTATGTCCTGAGAGTAAGACTCGGAAATCTGTTGCTTTTTCCGATGCCTCAGATGGCTGCCCGCCTCAGCGTTATAATCTTGAGGTACAGGACCAGGAACCGGCGCATGAGCCCGTTTGCCGGGAAGCTCGATAACGACAATGCATGTTAGGGGTTGGTTGACATCGTGCGTGCGGGTCAGAGATGAAAATTCAGGGCGAACTTGAATAGAAGGGGCGACAATGTACTGAGAGTGTTCTCTGGAAGGATCTGACTTCATTGAACCGGTATGATCCAGCGGGTCGTCTTCATTGGGATCAAATGGCTTCTGAGGCTGTTGCCGCCGTCGATTTGTGGGTGTATCTCTTCCCGGGTATAACGCTGAGGATGTATGATCACCAAAACCGGTCAATGCAGCCAATTCTAAGTAGGATATGAGGATGAGAGTACGATACAGCCGCCGCCCACTTACTATTTGATTTGCCACCATCGCCGTCACCTACTTTCATGGGTCGTCTGCACACACCACAAACTCCAAGATTCGACTTTCTGGAAACCGTGGATTTTGATTGATTCGGTGGCGGGCCATATACAGCGGTGAAGCAGGCCTGGATAATAGTAAATTTACGGTCGAGAAAAAGAAAAAAAAATCTTGAGCCGAGGACGCACTTCGTGGAGAGCATGACCACACTCTGGCACAATGTGAGGTTTTTCTCCAGGCAATCTAAAGCTGAAGCTGAGAGGCTCCAAGCAGACAGGGCAATCCTCTTCGTCATCGGCATTGTCGGAATTGGAGACGACAGGCATTGGTGCGATATGCATGGTAGCGTACGGGTGAGAAGTAACGGAGTCCGGCAAAGAGAGAGCAGTTTCGACAGAGAAAACAGAAGCAGGTTTGTTTATCTTTGGTTGACGGAATACAGAATTGAGGGATCGAAGAGAAACTTTGGAAGAATTCGGAGGCAAAGGAGGCGCTGAGCGAGGGTTTAGGTACAAGGAATTGGAATCAGCTTGATGGGGATCACTGGGCAACGGACTCTTGCGAGAATACCAAGTTCCCCCTGTGCCAGAATTTTTCATGGATTGCTGTTGTCTTTCCAGCTTCAAGCGTCCCACAGCGTCGCCAAAAAGACGAGGAGGCAACCAATTAATCGCTACTTGTTGCTTTCCCCAGCGATAATTTCGGACCCTTTATTTCCTTTTCTGTATTCGATCAATCTCACGCCTCCACCCGCGGGTCCGACACCCGGGGTCTCAACTGGTCTCAACCCCCCACCACAACGTTTTCTTTGATTTTATTCGAGCATGTACATTCAGCCTCATTCATACTCAAACAAATCAAAGGAATCGTCCCGTATAACTCTCTGGCTTCGTATATTTTCGTAAACTTCATACGTCTCCCCGTTAAGGTGATATTTCTCTTTGGCAATGCATATCAAAGATGCTGAAAGAGCGGCTAGCATATGTTTTAGGTATTCAACTTATTTGAACAAACACGGACTGAGGATTGTAATTCACCCCATGATAGAGTGAGCGCATCATTCCACGTGCTTAGGTTCAGCTGCATGTTCCCGCTGCAGCATTGCCATCATCCCGGCGACAGCATTCACTCAGAATGACCTAGACCTAGCGTGTGGCTGATATAGCCTCTGGTAGTGGTAATGGTTTGAAGGCAGAATCCGCACCTTATGACCCTTCGTATACTCCCACCGCAACGGTAATGCTACGACTCGGTCGTTCAATCCGCGGCACAATGACCTTTGGATTTCTTGCAGCTCAAGCGTCGAGGATACTCAAGTAAACACGAAGGCCTGTCACTGCATTGACGCTTTGAGGGTGAATTCCCCTAAAAGAACAGGTTAACGGAGGAGCTTAGTTCAAGAGTCACCCTGCTCTTGTTTCCGACTGCAAATGACAATCGTGTGCAGTCTTTGCTCCATATTTTCCTACCCGAGCCCTTTGGCCGATTTGCTTCAATCCACTGTTGTCTCTCATCTCTCATCTTCGTTCAGTGTTGCTTCACCCTGTGGTCATCGGGATAATGACCAGACTTGCGCCAAATAAAATCGCCAACTTGTTTATGTCTTTCCGTTTTGCATAGTAGTCGTCCGAATTCGGAATTAGTCTTCTTCATCTGAACGTCCATGGCCCACTTTCGAGCAACAAGTATCTATGAACCAGTATCATTACTGAGTAGGTCCAACTGCACTTCTTTGAATGGATGATCTTTGCGGTATGTAACAGTCAATCTCTACGTTCTCGTCCGTCAATTCTATCCAGCAACTTCCAGCAGGCACCGATACCTCCTGCGCAGGAATATGCTTCAACCCCACGATGTCGCAAGATGCTTGTTGCTATGCGTGAGGTATTTCCGTCATAGCAAAATATCACCATTGTATTCCCTTTGATTTTCTCATCAAAGGATAATTGTTGGTTGAGGCTACGCCATTGTTTGGTCATGGTAGGAGTATCGAGAAATGGATTGGGAGACTCGGCGTCGCTTCCAATGTCAAAAGATATAGCTGCAGGGAAGTGTCGTTTGTTATAATCAACCTCAGCCCGTATGTCCAGGATGACAAGATCCTCGCAGGGAGCAGGCCTTGAGCTGGATTCCCGTCCTGACCAAGAATTCTTCTTGTCGCACATTTCTTCGTTCGACATGTGTACCAGAATTTTAGATAAAACTATCTCCGCCGCCAATTCCCATTCAGGTTGATATGGGTAACGGTCAACATGGAGCAACGCCTCCTCCTGGATTGGGGGGAAGTAGCTCTCTCCCAAAATCTGGAAGTATTCGTCGACATACTGATACGGAAGATCGCAGCATGTGAAAACACCTAGTAATTACAATCCATCGGTATGGAGTATATCACACGTTTGATTTCCTAAAATGCTTACAATTGATCGAGCCATCATCAGCTCTCAGACGGTCAAGTCCACCTTCAAGCCTGGTCCTTTCCAAGAACTTGAAAAGGCCTACTTGTGCAAGGCCAGAACTCGGTCCACCAAGGAGACCATTTCTGCAGAGATCAAGGCTAGCTGCAAATGATTCAAAGGCTGACGCGTCCTCC
Organism: Lentinula guzmanii; assembly: GCA_027919855.1. NCBI lineage: Eukaryota > Fungi > Basidiomycota > Agaricomycetes > Agaricales > Omphalotaceae > Lentinula > Lentinula guzmanii. The sequence goes on from JANVFO010000019.1 coordinate 385,485, forward strand.
AGTACATCGACTGCTTTTTGCCAGGGAAACGGTATATCACCAACAAGAGACAGATTCCGAGGTCCATGCACGAGGTCTCCAGGTGCGGTACAAACACTGCATCATGCGTAAGTAAGCCACATATTGGCTTCTCAGTGATGGAGAAACGACCCACCCGACATTAACGATCTTTGGGTTGAAGTCTTTGAGATACGAACCAGTTCCTGTCATCGTACCTAAACAATGATTGAATAGGATCTCTGCCACCTTTTCCCAAGATCCAGTGATCCAGCGATGGACGTACCCGTGGTTCCCATTCCGGTTGCAAAAACAGAAATATTGGGTAACTGCTTGACAATCTGGGGGCCAGTCCAGCGTTGATGGGCACGATAATTCTGTGACAATCTCAGCATGAAGAGCCTTGAAGAAAACTGACTAGTGCACATCTGCATTTTGATATTGACTCGGATTGAAGTTATTGCCAGTTCGACCATCCTGGGAAGCTCTGAATATTCCGCCATTTGAGTCATGAGGTGATGGTTGGCCAGGTCCACCGAAAAGCTTGCTAGGTAGAAGGTAAATGAGAGAAGTATACAACTGAAGCCGATAATCGGCGTTACTGACGTCTCTAATCCCTATAATCATGACACTAACTTGAGACGATATACTAAGGCTGTGGAAAAATTTCACTTACAAAGAATCTCAAAAGATTGAGTTTGCTCTTGGTTGTTTTATTGGACACATACGCAGTGGCGCCGTCGAGTCCCATCACGCGACTAAGGATCGCTAATGACATGATTGTGCTGCCGGAGGAATACTCAACGATATTGGTGGATGTGTCTATCTTTCCCGCTTCTTTGGCTTTCTGGAGCATATTCAAAGCTAGGAATTCTTAGACCAATAATCTTGAGACCTAAGAAGTATAAAGTTACTGACCCGGCAGTGACTTCACGTTCGCAGCAGGAAGGAAGGTCAGCATCTTGGCGTAGATGTGGACACCATCCTTCTCAAACGGATGGGTCGGGATTTCAACCAACTAATGATGCGTTTCAGTCAGGGTTACTATAGCTTTATTTTATTCATGAGTAATGCAGCGAACCGGAAGCATCTGCACGATGAGTTCAGTATTAATATCTGCTGATCCAACTGAGAGCGAACTCACTGGGTTGCAATCTGGATCATAAAACTTCGCAAGCGCATCTTTTCCAGAGAAGGTGTTGTTATAGATGGGAGCCATGGATGAAATTTCAAGAAACGGCACAATTAAAAGGATATGCTCAAGGAAGAGGACATCCTGATTATTGCCAATAGAGCAAACATATGCTTGGCCGGCTTGGTGAAACGAGTTGATATCATCTCAGCGTCCTCGACTGAGCTCAGAGCTCAAGCTGCATCAGAAAGACGGATAAAGCATCAGATGGGCACCCAGCAACTTGTCCTGAAAACAGGACACTGAACATCAAGAAAGGTCAGTCGTCAATCTCAAAGCTCCATACCTGGTTGACTTTCGTAGCATGATAGAACCACAATATCAGCGATAGAAATATGTGTATTCAATTCCCATACCCCTCATTTTCACAGCAATCAAAAAAAAAGATTAGGACCCCAGAAGCTCCTGCGGTTCTCGTCCGGCCAGAAGCGTGATAGTCACGTAATACTATTTTTAAGAAAAGGAAAAAACTCCGACATGTAAGTATACTGTATGCTCTTTTGCTGATCTACTTAGCAGGAATCCCTGCTCGGATTTTACGAACAGGGTGTACATTAGCAGAACCGTCGAGCCAATGTTTGATGACTGGCTGCCCCTTAAGTACGCTAAATGCTAAAACTAAAGTTTTGAGCTCAAAATGTGCTGAATGTGGACAAAGAAAATGCTAAAATCGTGTTCTAAAGCACATGGGCGGGGCTTGGCAGGAGCTTTCCGGGGTCCTGAAAATTCTACTCAGAGCTACTTACATGGTTCACAAGGATTCAAACCGGTAGAACTTCGAAGATTTCTCAAGCCTTACCGCGTGTTAGGAATCTCTAGTTTTTAGTTCTCCATTTGAACGTTGAAACCTTAGGCCCCTTTTCCAATATCGCTCTCAACCGTGATGCTTGTTCGACGGGTTACTCAATATATCTCAACTCATGCCACTGTATCCTCGACTGTCTCTCGGTCTAGTAGGCACTTTTCCAAAACCAGCGTCCCCACACCAAGGCGTTCTTCTCGATTGAAACTCATTTTTGGTGGTATCTTCGTCAGTGCTTCAGGTCTAGGATACTTTACGTTGCATGGAGGAGATGACAATGACCATGCTACGAAGCCACGGACTCCTCTATCTACGCTTCTAAGATCCTATTGTGTTTTCGCCATGTGTTCAATTCCGCCCCTTGTTGACAAATCTCCTGCAATTCTGGGCGTCCTCACATCGATACCGGGTATCAGGCAATTGACATATGTTTTTGTTCGGAATACTTTCTTCAACCAAGTAAGCACAGCGACTCTGTCCAAGGCACCCCCGTCCCAATTTTCGCGAACTGATCCTGATGTTTACCTCATAGTTCGTTGGTGGTGAGACTCCTCAAGATTGTGTACCCTTACTTAAACAATTATGTGCGGAAAACAAAGGTGGTATCCTCACCTATAGCGTTGAGGTAGGACAGGCAACTTCGACGGAGACTACTCAAGAAGGACGAGCAAGAGTCAAAGATATTGTGCGACAAACCATTCAGTCAATTGATGCTGTAGCAAACACCATGGATGCTCAACCTGCTACAACCGGGGATAGAAGTTTGTGGATTGCCATTAAGCTCGTGAGTACTACCTATCAGTCCATCCCTACTCTTTCATTGATCATTTTTGGTAGACTGGACTGGTACCACATACCCAATCTCTGACCAACCTTTCCATTCATCTCACTAATTCTCGGAAATCATCACATTTGTCCCCACATATCCCATATCCTGGCTGTCCCATGTCGTCTGAACTTGAGTTTCTCATTGAAGGCACAACGCCCACGGGATCTACATTGACAGTCCAAGACATCTCGGACCTTCGCGAGCTCTATGCGGACCTTGAGCAAATTTGTATGCATTGCAAAAAACGAGGCGTGAAGATCCTCATAGATGCAGAGCACAGGTAAGCTGGAGGTGAAATTCTCTACAAAGTATTTCGCTTAACGGCCTTACTTAGTTGGTTTGAGGTATTGCATCTTTTTGGGGTCGTTACAATAGTTCGAGAACTGAAAAACACTTCAGCCGGCAATCGATGCAATGGGCCTCTCCCTCATGCGTAAATTCAATTCACTCTCAGATACCACTAACTCCTCTCCTCTACCTCTTGTCTATGTCACATTCCAGGCCTATCTTCGCCGGTATTGTTGCACGACAACCTTATAGATGTGCTCTGATTTCGTTTGTAGAAATAAAGATTATCTCATTCGATCTCTTGAAGATGCTAAGGCTGAGAATTTCTCTCTCGGTGTTAAGCTGGTCCGTGGGGCATACCAAGCGTTGGAAATACAGCAATACAAGCTTGCCAAAGGAGATACAGATACACAACTATCGCTTTCCATATCGCCCGAATCGCAACTTCCCACATGGAGTACAAAGCTCGAGACAGATCAATGCTACAATGACTGTATACGAATCCTGATTTCCGCCTTGCACGAGGATATCGTGGACTCTCACAATCCACATGTTGGGATCATGTTTGGAACACATAATTCCGACAGTTGCGAGCTCATATTGGAAGAGCTTGTCAGATATGGTTTGGCAAAAATAAGCGATATAGGCGTTATCACAATACCTCCAGAGGTTTCAAACAGGATGACCATAGCGCAACTCTACGGTGAGGAGACCACTCTTTTCCATATGCCTGCTCATAATTTGACTGCAAACAGGTATGAGTGATGTTCTCAGTGAATCATTAGTAGCAAGAACTCGAACCCAATCACCATTGGTGGTGAAGAGTATCCCGTACGGCGCGCTATCTGAGGTATGCACTGATATAATACAGTCACATTTATGCACTTATCACATAATTTTACCACTGGCAGGTAATGCCTTATCTGAGCCGGAGGGCCATTGAGAACAAATCTGTCCTTGGGCAAGGAAAAGCTGTTGCAGAACGAAAGCGGGCAGGGGAAGAAATTTGGCGTTTCTTCTTCCGAGAATAGAGAAGAGGATAAGTAGTACGATATTCTAGGTGACGCCACTTATGTCCCAGACGACTTGCAGTAGCTTGCTTGCAGTGCAGTATTTTTGAGCGCTAATTTGTACCGTACCGGCCACATGGGGTAATGCTAAGTAGCAGGTTAAGCAGACCCGCGACCTGACGAAGTACGTAACTGATCGCGTGGCAATTCAACTGGTCGTTGCGCGCTGTGAAAGTCTTTTGACTGCACACTCATCTTTTCGCCGCGATGGCGAGCACAGGAAAACTACGCCAACGGGTTCCAGTCTCTGCCAGGCCAAATTTTGAATATGACCGTATACAAGAAGAGGAACACACTGACGACGTTTTCCAAAACCCTGTAAGCCCCCTACTTACTGCCACGCAAGTACTCAAGTAACCGCTCTTGGTCGGCTTTCCAGAACAAACGTCACCCCATTGAGAAAATACTTGAAACTGACAACGCCAGCGTTGTCGTCGTCGCCGTTCTGACCGCATTAGCGTTTGCGCTGCGGTTCTATAAGATTAATCACCCAGACCAAGTTGTGTACGTTCGAAATTTCTATATTTCAGGAGCTTCACAATGTAACTGAACGCCTTCTAGATTTGACGAAGTCCATTTCGGAAAATTTGCATCATATTATATCCTTGGAGAATACTATTTCGACGTACACCCTCCTTTTGCCAAACTTCTTTTTGGATTGGCTGGCTGGTTTTCGGGATTCGATGGTCACTTTCAGTTCGAAAACATCGGTGACAGCTATACCCAAAATCATGTACCCTATGTTGGAATGCGCGCGCTTCCAGCTATCCTCGGCAGTCTTACAGTCCCGGTTGTCTATGCCATCATGAAGCAGAGCGGATATTCCACTGTCATTGCAGCGTTCTCTGCCGCGATCATTCTGTTCGGTGTGTATTATTCCTCCAATGGACTGGCTCTCAGTATTTGACGCGTTTAACTCTCAGATAACGCGCATATCGCACAGTCGCGTCTGATTCTACTGGATGCCACTCTGATATTCTTCATGTCTCTCACTATCTATGCCTATGTCCGGTTCCAGAAGCTGCGCTACAGGTATCTAGATGCATTTCATTCTTTATGGTTTATCGATGTTTATCTCTTTTAGGGAGTTTACTACGGAATGGTTTAGCTGGCTTTTCGCAACTGGTTTCTTCATGGCTTGTACTTGGGGATCAAAAGTCAATGGTGTACTCACCGTAGCTACTATAGGAGTTGCGGTTCTCATCGATCTCTGGGGTATCCTAGACTACAAGAGATCCCCATCCATGGTGAGTGCTCGGTACACGGTGTCTTTCAACTAACCGCTGATGAATATATTCTCAGGATTACTTCTGGAAACATTTCGCAGCCCGGGCCATAGGCCTTATAGTGATTCCCTTCACTATCTACCTGTCGTTCTTCTGGGTCCATTTCGCCCTTCTTCCGACTTCCGGTACTGGTGATAGCTTCATGAGTCCAGCATTCCAGGAAACCCTCGCAGGAAATGAGATGCTGTTAAGCGCTCAAGGTTCGTTGTCCTAATCCAATGTTTTGAGTAATTATGTGACGATGTTCGCAGAAATTCGTTACTACGATACAGTCACTATGAGGCACAAGGATAGCAAGGTCTACCTACATTCACACGTCGAGCGTTATCCCCTCAAGTACGACGATGGACGTATAAGTAGCCAGGGTATATGTTTTATCTTCGTCATTGTTCACCCAAACTGATTCAAGAATCTTATAGGCCAACAAGTGACTGGTTATGCTCACGCTGACGAAAATAACAACTGGCAAATCATTCCTACGAAAGCTCTTCCTGAAACCGGCCGTGGCCGAATTGTTCGTCACAATGATATGATCCAGCTGCTTCACGTCAACACAAACACTGTTCTTCTTACCCATGACGTTGCTTCACCTTTAATGCCCACTAATCAAGAATTTACCACCTGGCCCAGAGACGATACTTCGCGCTTCAATGAGACTCTGTTCCAGTTGTCACTTATTGATGCTCATGACGGAGAGGCCTGGAAGAGTAAATCAGGGTATTTCAGGCTCGTTCACGGACAGACGAGGGTGTCAATGTGGACGCATAGCAAACAGCTTCCAGAATGGGCTTTCAGGCAGCAGGAAATCAACGGCAACAAGAATCCTTCTGAGAAGACCGCGACATGGTTCGTAGAGGATATAATTGCTGATGAAAGTGAGATATTGATATTGTTCCCTCGCTACGCCCCATATTTCTTCTGACTTCTTTGACTAGCGGGACAAGACCCTAAAGAACGCACTGGCCATCAACCCCCAAAAGTTCCCAAGAAGATGAATTTCTTCAGGAAATTCGGAGAATTACAATTGCTCATGTTGCAGCACAACGCAGGTCTGACGGCCTCGCATCCCTACGCAAGTGGGCCCCTTAATTGGCCTTTCCTTATTGCCGGAATCAGTTTCTGGACGGAGAATGATCCGCAAAAACAGATCTATCTTATCGGAAACCTTGTCGGCTGGTGGACGTGTGTTGTTGCGCTATCCATATATGTTGGGATTCTTGGAGCAGACCTGTTATCCCGTAGAAGAAATAGTAATCCTATCCCTGCACGTAAGTCTCGAATGGGCTCTTTGTCCCTCGTTAGGTTGACAATTATCTATTTTAGCCGTTCGTAATCGTCTATGGAATTCCGCTGGTTTCTTTTTTGTGGTATGGGCCGTGCACTACGCTCCGTTCTTTTTGATGAACAGGCAGTTATTCATCCATCATTATCTGGCGTCGCATCTGGCATCTGCCCTCATTGCTGGGGCCGTTCTTCAGTTCATCCTTTCGGAAACCATAAACCACCCCATATCTGTTGAAGCGCCAACGATCAGGCGTCACAAACGCCAGTACGCTGACATTGGGTTGAAAGGCCCCATCATCTTCGTTCTTTTTTCTATAGCAATGTTCTCGATGTTCGTCTTCCTTGCTCCATTAACTTATGGGACTCCGGGGTAAGCTTTTCTTTTCCATCTCTTAGCTTATACGACGCTCAATACTTCTTGCGTAGGTTGACCGGCGATCAAGTCAATAGTAAACGACTTTTGTCTTCCTGGACGCTGCATTTCGCAGCTAAAAAGACTGCTGAGGTTGTACAGTAGTGAGAATATAATGGTGTTCTGATAATTTTTTTCGACTTATGTTGAAGAGTACCTGTATATTGGACTAGTTTATATTTTCTCTAAGCCTCTTCACGGATTACATTTTCGCCATTCTTACGAAGGTCGAAGCTTCTGAAAATTTACATTGAACGTGATATCCGAGTATCCCGGGTCCGGATCCAGAATGATAGAGGTATCTAAACAGGGGGTTTCTTCATAACTTCCTGTTTCTACCATCACCAACGCTTCGCCCATACCGCCGCTATGCCTCAGATCCTCAACAATGCCCTCGACGCTGTTGGAAATACTCCGCTCATACGTCTTGACAAGGTAGCGGTGCTCCATGGACTGAAGTGCAATCTTCGTGAGTTGTTTCTACTTTTGAAGATCCGAATGGCTTACGCGACTACCGTGCAGTGGGGAAGGTGGAGTTTATGTCCGCTGGTGGTTCAGTCAAGGATCGTATAGCAAAAGCAATGGTCGAAGCTGCTGAGAAGGAAGGCAAACTCATACCAGGGAAAAGCGTCGTCATCGAGCCTACATCTGGAAACACTGGTTTGTGGTCATTACTCCGATGCTTGGACAACCTTCCTGATGCTTGTTTGTCATACGTTAGGAATCGGTCTCGCCATGGCTTGCGCAATTAAGGTATGAAGCACACGTTATGCTTTCCCGCGAACGTATGCTGAATACTACAGATAAGGGTTATTCGGTGATTATCACTCTCCCGAATAAAATGTCTCTTGTAAGTATAGCTTTATATCTACTTGATTCTTCAGTGCGCTCACAAATTCATGTGCACGGCAGGAGAAAGAAGCAGCGCTACGTGCGTTGGGTGCAGAAGTCGTCCGCACGCCCACTGAGGCAGCATGGGACTCCTCCGAAAGTCATATAGGTAGAGTCTATTATATGTTCCATGAAATATCGTGGCTGAATTCCTTAACGATCCCAGGAGTTGCGCGAAAGCTGCAGAAGGAGATCCCATACGGCATCATCCTAGATCAATACGGGAACGTCAACAATCCGCTCGCACACGAATTGACCACTGGACCTGAGATCATCGAAGCTGTCAGATCCACACCGTCAACTTCGGCAAGGGTGTCCTCGCAGAAAGTCGACGCTATCGTATGTGGAGCCGGAACTGGAGGTACTATCTCAGGTATCTCCCGAGCCATGAAGAAGACGCACAACAAAGATTGTATCGTCGTTGGTGTTGATCCTGTGCGTATCCTGCGTGTATAGTCATAGTCTGAGCTGACAATTGCTTTAGGAAGGCAGTATCCTTGCAATTCCTAGTTCGTTAAACACAAAGACTGAAGGTGCTGCGTACGTTGTTGAGGGAATTGGTTACGACTTCATTCCGGATGTGCTCTCTCGCAATTCTGCTGACATTGACGAATGGATCAAAACTAACGACAATGAAGCATTTGATGCGGTACAGCTACTTATGCGGAATGAGGGACTACTGGTTGGAGGAAGTAGTGGGAGCGCTCTGGCCGGGACATTGAAGTGGTTAGAAACGAGGAAGGATATCGCAGAGAAGGAGGGATTGAATGTGGTCGTTGTTCTTCCCGATGGGTCAGTACATTGTCTGTTTTTTTTCGTTCGCAGTGTCGCTCATGCAACCTCTAGGATCAGAAATTATATGAGCAAGGAATGGTTTTTGAGCCGTGCTTTACATCGAGAACCCACGCCGCTTGCTCACAACATTGCAAAAATTTTGCAGAAACCCAACACGAACGGCGTTGAGCGTACATAGACCTTACATTTTCATGTCTCCTCATTTTTTTTGATGGATAGCGGAATGAATTATTTGCGGGATCGAAGTACTCGCACCAATAGCTAAGAACTACATAGTAATTTAGGACTACCACAAAGAAGTGAATCCCTCCACCCAAACAGGAGAGCTCGAACTCTGAGCTGACCATCTAGTCGTTGATTAGACAACTAAAATCCATTGCTTTCGGCACATCACCAGAACCAAGTAGCTGTGGAAGCATAATCGCACTACTCGGGCAGAAAGTGGCCAGGAAGAAACATAAGATTACTCAGAGAAAGAGAATATGTTGAATCGCAAATAGATTATGGGGAGAGAAAGTCAGGTTGAAGAAACGAACAAAGAAAAAAAAATATGCACAGTGCTTATAAAGACCGGCGCTAAAGGGCGTCAAAGTCTATACCTTTAGAAACAAATAGTGAACACCGCGAGCACCCTGAGCCACCGCGTCTGCCTTGTCTTTATTCCTTTGACGCTTTAATGCTTGCTCACGACTGCGTTTTCTTCCTTTCTCATCTTCATGCTTAATGTCATTCGACTCGAGGATAAAAAATGCTACCAAATTTCTACAAAGCAGCAAAGTTAAAGAACGTCAAGAAGGAATCAGCGCCTTTCGAATCATCTTTGCGCAGAGTTCTTCTATAGACAAATTCCATGACGCAGCCAGTCAAGACGGGCGAAAATCTGCGTATGATAAATGGGCGTCTGTGCTGAACGGGCTTCAGACCTGTATTAGATCCGAAAGGAACGCGTATGTTTCCGCGAAAAAGAGCACGGATATGGTCGAAAAGAGACTAGCGATTGCTGCAGGGACTTATAGATGGTTAATCGAGAAGGCGATGATGAAATTCACGAGGAAGACTGTCCTTGATGTATGTGACTTCTTGTATAGGGAAATGAAGATTCGTGGTACTCTGATACCATCGGTAGCGCTGGATTTCATTAAGGCGTACGAATGTGTGGTATCTCATCCACCTCATCTAGCTCGACTGGAAGAAGAACCGAGATGGAGGGAGATCGTAGAGCTCTCACTCAATGTTGTTCTGGGCAGATCACTCAGAACACCGCTGTCTGTAGATGGCTCTTCTGAGGATCCACGAAGCCCATCGCAAAATGCTGACTCCGAACTGTCTGTAGAAGACTCTCTTGCCTACGATGAGGATGAGGAGACGGATACTGCTCCTGGGCATAAGCGGAAACGTGGTGCTTCGCAACCCGGGCCTTCACTTTCGAAGCAGCGATTTAAAATTGTATCTGCGGAGCAGGTGGCTTGCATGTCCCTTCTTTCGGTCCTCTTCAAATCTAGCTCTGCACCTCTTTTGCAGGGCAATATCATTTCCCCTATCCTTCACTGTCTCCAGAAATTCTTGGAGATCTACCCTGTCGACAGCTCACTTCATCACGATTTTCTTGCACTCACGCTGTCGACTTTGAAGCACGTATCCGTGAATTACAAGGACGAAGTGATCTGTTTTGCAACCAATAGCTGGACGAATTTGCTTGAGTTATGGGGTACCAAAAACAAAGCGTTGAAGGAAGGATTGGTGGCCATCTTGCGCATGCTCTTTCCTTTTCTCACGGCAGATCACGACATCGGAGAATCGCAGACCAAGAGGTGGATCGAAAATTTGACAAAGTTGTGGAATTTAATGAATGGGCAGGTGCGGTGGACTCTTGATCCCCTTTCTCTAAGTGCCATTCGGCTGCAAATCTCCACTAGAGACGATTGCCAAAAGGCTTTCAGCGCAAGGACCTTTCGAGCTGGCACTCAACTTGACTCAGGTCAAGCACTGATTTGGGCAATCCTGGAATTACAGGCCGATTGTGCAGAAAAGGTACGTCGATTTTGTTCCTTTCTTCTTAGCGTCGTCGAATCTCGCTCTTCTATCGTAGCTTTTCCAACTCTTCGAATCGACACCTGTACCAGTTAGTCAAATGCAATCAACTCAATCGAGTAAACGCTCTCGTTCATTAGAGAATCCTTTGTTGTCCCTTTTACAATCCATTCAGTCACCGCAATCACCTCCTATACGCATCTACAATTTACAGCTTCTATTGTTTTTCATCGACCGGCATTGGACAACAGTTCATGAATCTCTGCAGTCGGATATCATACGAACTCTTCTAGACCATGTAACAAGTGATGATGGGACTGTCCAGAGCTGGGCATTTGTGTGCCTTGCCGCCGTTGCATATGCGGATTGCAACAGTAGTGATAGTGTCCTCTCCTTCCAAAATCCGTCTACGAGCCCTCCGACTCCTGGCCAGACGGAATCCACGCCAAACGTCTTACCCCGAGGTGCTTCAACTTGGGACTCTGTGTGGACGCATGCGATACGCCGCGCCAGCTCACCTCAAGTGTGCCGTGCCGCCTGCCATGCCGCGAGCATCTTACTCGTCTACGCTAATACTAAATCTGCCCAACGGTCGCTCGCCAGATCTTCCGTTACTTCTCATCGCGTCCTTTCCGAGATCGAAACCCTCGCGAAGGATCTAGACGTTCAAGGTCCTACTGCCCCTTACGACTCCGTGTGCGCGTTTCTATCATCATGTCTGAAAGTTGCGAACCAGGATGTGCGTTTATACCGTATGCAGCTTGAAGAAAAAGTTTTAACTTGGCTTATTGACTCCTGGAAACCTGCACACATCAACAGTCCAGAAGCACCACTGTATCTCGTTAGCGACGTGATGACATTACTGGAGACGATTTGTTCATCTTCGCAGCGAAGTTCGCTTCTATGTCGGGTGATGTTACCGCAATGTTTGATTGCGGAAACTCTCATAGCCGAGGAGCAGACTAGAGTGATTCGTGATTACCTGTTGGACGCGAAGCTACCGTCTGTTGAAGTTAATGGTGGTCGACCTGAGTTTCCTCCATCACCCGAGGAAACGTCGAATTTGGGGAAGGCTGTGTTCATGGCAGCCATTCCTTCAGAACCAGATCTTGTTCAACCACGGGCTCGAGAGCGCAAGCTCTCAACATTCTTCTTAAAAGGCCTTGAATCAGCGATAGCATCGTTGCAGGAAGCCTCTGGAATTCTTACTGTTCCCAAAGCTGATGTAGTTCAGAAGGCGCTGAATCTCGCTGTCATCGGCCTTTCTTTTGAGTCCGTCCTTGTTCTGAATGGTATTCAATTCAGCAAACGTGTCATGCAGGCAGCGTGCAGGTTGATTGCCTCAGTTGCCAGATTACTCGATCGGCCTCAGTGGACCATGGAAGAAAAGGGCCTGGCTCTTCTGGCACTGGAGCCTCTGGTTTGCATCGACGTGGAAGCTTACGACGATATTTCTTGGACTGTCTTACTGCCGCCGTCCGTAGGTACGGGTATCCGCTCACAAACTCTCAAGTCTCTCCTATTGGATAATGAGCGGCAGCGGAAAACGTCGCGGATGGAAAGGTTACAGCATCTCAAAACGCTATGGCGAAATTCTGATGTGAGTGATTGGTTCACCTGCACTACCGTTATTCGTTACGCCACTTCATTTTCCAGGTACAAGCCACCTTTAGTGATATATCAGAGATTCTGAAAGATACTCTTCGAAGCATCATGGGCCAGCCCTCGAAATTGCCAGTCGACGCAATGGTGGTCGATGACAGCTTTAGTATCGCCAATCGCAGCCAAACGAGATCATTATCACTGGGAACCGTGGGCGGGACTGCCGCTCAAGCTTTGCGTCACGTCGCAGGTATCTGTATCTCGTTTCTATCTATCGGCCCCCTTTTGCAACAAACCGCAGACGAGCCTACCCGCGATAGAGAACTCACGGAGCTAATGCTCGAAGGTGCAGCAGCAGACATCAACCGGTTCCTTCTGGCCTGCCCAGTGTATTTTGATAGCATTCGAAAACAGAGTCTCAACCTAAGCATCAATCATCTAACCCAGTTCATCTCTATTTTTGGGGACCACCTGAAGAACTATTCGACTAGCAAGAGCGAAGAATTAAATCTACAACTGATTTCATTCCTCGATGCGACATTGTCCCTTTGGATGTCTCTCGCGCCCTCAAATCAGGACACTGCTGATAACTTTTGGGAAATTGCTGACCATTATTCCGTGCAACTCTTGCGGGACAAGCTAAAACATTGGAAAGTGCGTGACTCGGTAGCGCGACTTTATGATAAGTATCTCGTTCTTGATCCTACGCAGCGTATATGGTTGTACCAGGACGAAGAAGCCATCTCTCCAAGGCATATTCTTCCTAGCTTAATCAAGGATGTCGATATACGCGTTCGGTTCCGAGCTGTTGTGATAACTGCGCGCATGTTCGAAAATTCGGAAGATCCCATGGCGCTGTATGACACCCTCAGACAAAATTATACTAAACACCTTGATCAGTGAGTCTGAAGGAGCGCACATTACAGTCACGGCTGATTGTTTCTTACACAGATTTGAACTCATGCTCACTAGGATACTTTCATTGGGTAATTTGATGGTTGTGAGCTCCGCCGTTCGACGTGGACCGTATTGGCATCTGTTGGAAACATGCTTCTACACAGCCAGGTATAATCGGCACATTGAAACAATCCTCATTGGGGTTTCTCAACGCATGGGTCTCCATAAGCTGTCCGATCTCTTCGAAACATACGCATACCAATTGGCGTTTTCCATACTCAAAAGCGAGCACAATGTCTTGCAATTTCCAGTCAATCTACTCGGATATAAGGATCGTAAGGAGCGCGCCAACGAAACGATTCGTACCTTCACTCCTGCTAATCTCGTAGCGGTCGGAGACGCTACATCCAGGGAGCAAGGTCGGAGTTTGTTTGAGGGACATTGCCAAGCCATACAGCGGCCGGCGGAGGAAGTTATCCGCGAATGCTTTGGCGACATCGTTGGCTACCAAGTGCTCACGTTCCTCGATGATAAAGACTTGACCGTAGAGCAACTAGAGACGGAAATTCTCCAGACCCTCGGTATACAGGACCTGTCAGTTTTCCATGAAACGCTCAAGGATACTGTGGACAGCGTTGCAGCCTCGATTATGCGAACTTTGAACGAACAGGATTTTACCGAGAATGGAACAATTATACATGCTTTACACAGTCTCGGCTCTAGTAAATCTGTGCAACTTTTTTCCCTTCTAACACGATACCGACGACTTGGAGATATCCACACACACATACCCAACCTTCCAAATTTCAGCCCCCATACCATCTTGCGGGCGCTTTCATGGCTCACGACCCAGGTTCCGGATGGAGATAATCATGCACTCACTTATCACGTCCTGGAGGCGCTTTTTGCAAACGTCCAGCGATCGTTTCTCATCAACGAGCAGATACGGCTAGTCAATGCTATCACGCTTTGGGTTGCATATAGACATCAAAAGACAAGCTTTCATGACGCGACTTTACTGCACGCGCTTATCCGTGGCGCTTGCTCGTTACTTGGGCAATGGGATTTAGTGCCTGCAGCCCAGTCCATTTTAGAATGGTGCTTCACCCTTTATGATTCAGGCAATGATCCTCGCTTTCCGGATATCCTCATTCGCATAGCCTGTCTGTGCCATGATTATGCCACAGATGCTGAAGACGGTCTTCGGACAAAATGTCAAGCACTACTTGAATGGGTGGATAGTCAAACCTTTTCTCTTTCTTGTATACCCAGTGTTGTCGAACAAGTGAAATTGGCTCTCCCTGCTTGGCCTCATGAACCTTCATCAATACTGGACCCTCTCTTCGATGCTATAGATCCAGCCAGTTTATCCAAAGTTCTTACTGATAGACACATATCCTCCAACAAGTTTCGTCTGGTCCGCCGCCTTCGCGATCAGTCTCAGCTTCATGTATATGACCATTCGCAATTTTCTCAAACAGACTTTTGGAAATTGAAGGAGTGTATGCCACCGGCTCACCAGCTTCGCGAGGAAGATATGCACGCCTTTGCAAGTTTGTTGGTATTGAACCAAGGATCTATCGATGGGTTCGGCAGTGAACCAGAGCAGAAGATCCCCCATACTTCTCAGAGCAAGCTTCGTCAGCAGAAAGAAAATACAGGGATCAGACTTCATACGCCCGAAAGCTCTCTGTTACTTGTCCTTCTGAAAATGCTTGACAACTACGACGACGACGGCTCTTGCCATGCTGCATATCAAACTCTACGCTCCTTGCTGCTGACATTGTCGTCGGACTCATTTGAGGCGCTATACCCATGCTGGCCTCCGGAATATCGGATCGAGGTCAGCTACCTGCGACAATTTCATCAGCTTGCTACTAAACGAGCAGTCCCCGACCTATCTACGTCGTTATCCTCGCCGGAATTCCTCGATGTGGCACAAAATTTCCCCGCCTGGATAAGTTCCTTTACAACACTCCTTGCCGATATTCTGTCTGCCTCAAATTGGTTTTACGCTCAACTCTCTGATATACTTGAATCTCATATTTCTTTCACCAGTACAGTTTTACCTTTACTGGTACAAACTCTTTTGCAATCACCCGATGGAAATTCGCATTCCTTGGCATTGTCGCGATACTTCGGGCGATTGCTCTCGTCAGAAACTACCACAATTTCATGCCGGCGATCTATTATCGATGTCGTGTTGCATCTGCGCAACATCGAACCTGAAAGTCACGAAGCACTAGCGTATAATCGATGGCTGGACATCAGCTTTCTTTCCCTTGCTCAAAATGCGATAGTTTGTGGGGCGTATACGACCGCATTGTTATTCCTGGAACTGGATGCAGAGTACAGAGATATATCTACCGAAGACGATATCTCCACAGAGCAAATAATGTATGAGATATACAGCAATATCGACGAGCCTGATGGTTTTTATGCGATTCGAACTCAGGACCATCATCAGTTCTTAATGAGACGCTTCCATCACGAGAAAGAATGGGAGAAAGCGTTTCGATTTCACGGTGCTGCATTAGAAACCGATGCTCAAAACGCTACGGAAATTGAAGGCCTTTTACAATCCTTCCACTCTTACGGTTTCAACCGCATCGCAACGCAGACGCTCCTCAATTGTAATCAAGAGAATCCGAATATCGCTTACCAGCTCGGTTGGAGAGCAGAAACATGGGACCTTCCGGAAACTCACGACGGTCATTTTCCCGGTGCTTCTTTGTACCTCGCTCTTCGCGCTGTGCATCGCGAACGAGACCAGGGAGTCACAGACACTGTTATACGGCACGTTTTACTAAAAGAGATGGATCACCTCCGCACCCTCGGATCCGAAAACATTGCTCAAATACGCGAAGCAATCCAGTCATTGATGTCTCTCAGCCAAGTTATTCAATGGAGATCACTCTTTGTTCAGGACCTCATTACGAGTAAATCTGCGGATGTTTCCAAATGGTCAACATTCACTACAGTGGAGTCCGGTTTTCAGTAGGTGTTCTTTCTATGATTCACTGACTAGGGCTTATATGTGTCCATTAGCTTCGATGACGTGGAAAGTATTATGGCAACCCGCGTATCTCTTATTAAATCAGCTAGACGGAAGGAAATGCGTCACCAGATTGGCGCTATGCTTTCTCCTTTCAGTAAGACTTTACTTAGCGTGGAGAAGCGGTGCCTTCTTCGTCTATCACAGGCGGCTAGAGAGACTCACCAACCCCAAATCGCGCTCAATTCTGTCATCAAAGCTAAGAGCCTTGAGGGTGGCTCGCCTTTCGCGGTCACAGAAGAGTTCGCGTCGGTTTTGTGGTCCCACAAAGAGGAGAAACACGCAGTAGAATATCTCAAAGATCTACAAAAGGAGATAGGAAGCACCGATCCTATATGGCAAGCACAAGTGACGGCGCGACTGGTATGTGTAATGTCGTGATTCTGGTTTCTATACATGAACGTGAATTTTAGGGCTCTTGGACGGCGGAGGCTTGCCTTGAACAACCGTCGTTCATTAAGCATACATTCTTTGAGAAAGCGATCGTCCTAATCGACCAAAACGCAAGTCGTAGCGAAGGACGTGCCTCTGTATATCGTCAATTCGCCAAATTTGCTGAAGACCAATATAAGGCAGCTCTCAATTCTCCAGACCTCATCCGTCTAAACGTGTACAAAGAACGTAAAGAGAACGAGCTCAGGCATTACGAACAAATCAAGCAGGAACAGAAGGGCCGTTCTGTGGACAAGACTCTGGCGAATACCATCGCCGCAGTCAAGAAAGTTCTAGCACAAGACAACAAAGCAACGTCTGACTTTATTAGCAACCGCGATGCCTATCTGAAACAAGCTATTCAAATGTATTCTCGGTGTCTCGAAGCCTCAGATGAATTCGACAAAGACGTTCCCATCCGGTTCTGTTCACTCTGGTTGTCTAACTTCAGCTATGATCTTATTCAAAAGAGTCTTGTTGAAGCACTTCAACGAGTGCCATCTCGGAAACTCGTATTCTTGGCCGTAAGTGGTAGCTGAGGCGACGCTGGTTGTACTAACATTGCTCTCACAGCATCAAATATTCTCCCGGATCGACGACAAGGAATCTTTAGCACAAAGAACGCTACGCCCCACAATGATTCGGATGTGCAGTGAACATCCCTTTCATAGCCTCTATCAATTGTTCTGTCTTCAGCCATCGAAGGCTCAAGCAAAAATGGATCCACGTGGCTCAGGCCGTGCTTCTGGAGGAAGAGCAGTAGAGCCGGAGTCTCTTACTGGTAGATCTCTAGCAGCCAAGGCTATATTCAAACAATTGCTGAATAACTCAGCCACTCATACACGTACTGCTGCTGTTGAAGAACTCTGTGAAGCATCTTTATTGTTCGCGAACTTCCCGGTATCAAAGGAAAAGAAAGTTCCCGACGATCAGCCCATCCGAAATCTACACTTGAGTCGTGGAACGGTTCCCGTCATCACCGCGTACACTCCCATTGATCCGTCTACGCGATATGATCCTAAAGAGTGTGCTTGCGTAGATCGGTATGCCGGCGAATACGATACTGCTGGTGGTATCAATCTTCCGAAAATCATCCTCTGCAATGGGACAGATGGTCGGAAGTACAAACAACTCGTGAGTTCTTCCATGTGTATTCGTTATTTCATGCCAATGTCATTTTTTCAGTTCAAAGGCGACCAGAAGGACGACCTGCGTCAAGATGCTGTTATGGAACAAGTCTTCGACCTTGTCAACGTTGTTCTCAATCGCGATGTCGAGACGAAACGGCGCAATCTGTACATCCGAGGGTATAAGGTGATACCCCTGGCGAGTCAAGCGGGTATCCTCGAGTTTGTAGGAAACACAACAACTTTGAAGAGTTGGCTTGACAAAGCTCATCCGCGGTAAGTTTACAATCTGCTGAGAATAGTTTTTGGTTAACAATCAATCGGATACACAGGTATCGGCCTAATGATATCAGGAATATCGCGAAACGACTGGCAGAACAACAGAAGAGTCCCGGTTCGACGCCCGAAGCCAACTACAGAGTTTATTTGCAGTGTATGCAAAAGTTCAAACCTGTGATGCGGCACTTTTTTACGGAAATGCATAAGACGCCCATTGCTTGGTTCCGTACTAGGCTGAACTACACTCGGAGCGTCGCTACTACTTCCATCGTTGGTCATATACTGGGCCTCGGAGACCGCCACACCTCTAACATCTTGATGGACAACAACAAGGGTGAAGTCATTCATATTGATCTAGGCGTAGCATTCGACCAAGTGAGTGTAGATATTCTGAGTTAAATGATACAAGCACTGATTAATCGCAGGGCAAACTTCTTCCTGTACCAGAGAACGTTCCGTTCCGAATGACACCCGACATGGTCGATGGAATGGGAATTTCAGGAACAAATGGCGTTTTCCAACGATGTGCTGAGGAAACTCTTCGGGTCCTTAGGGATGGGTCGGATGTGATTATGACCGTATTACAGGTATTTCGCTATGATCCTTTGTACAACTGGTGAGTCCAAGCCAAGGTACTCTCTACTCCGACACTAATACAATTCATGCAGGACTGTGAGTGACTATAAGATGAAAAAGCAAGTGGACATCGAAGACTCTGCGACGACGACCACGCTCATCATGAAGAATCCCGAAAATGAGAGGATTCTCACGGAGAGATTAGGCATTGGGATCAACCTGGACAGTACTCGCGCGCAGGAAGACGCGGATCGTGCGCTGATGGGTGTTTCCGGGAAGCTCAGCAGGACCTTGAGTGTTGCTGCAGCGGTCAGAACTTTAGTCGCGGAGGCTACGGACACGCGCAACCTGGGGACAATGTTCTACGGTGCGTATCTATTCAGAGATCCAAAGCACGACACTTAACGATGTCGTTACGCCAGGTTGGGGACCTTACTATTGAAAATTAAAAACGGAAGTCAATTTTTGTTTGCATATCTTTCCGAATTGCCCGGAATACCAATGTATCGACTAAAGCATCAAGCATATTGTACAACATTCACATATACACAGTCTTTTCAATATATCAAACTTTCCTCTTCATCCTTTGGAATCGCCTCGCCCGTCCATCGTTCTCACTCATTTACTTTTCGAGAATTAACCCTTGCATGACTATTTCCAGTTCTTCATTACCGATACGATGCTTTCCTTTGGGAATTCCAGGTCGCACTTTCAACGGGCGACTCAAGAATATCCGACCGTTCAAACGTTTCCATCGCACGTCCTGCGCCGTTCATCGGTGAGAACTCAACAAAACAGTAAGATAAATTCTGTCCGGTGAAGGGATCAAAAGATGTATTGATATGTTCTCTGATCATTCAGCACCGAAGCACGCAATAGGCAATATTCTCTTCGTACACATGATAGGCCTCAAAGAGCGTTTCGAAGTCTGTCTATTTCGCAAGTAAGGGCATGTTCCCTACGCATATACGACGACCTTCGAGGAATCATGAGCCGCGTTTTTGCGTTGTGCCGAATCCACGTTCCATGATCGTTGTTTAAAGAGCTTGGTGCGCTTCAGTAGGTATACTGTCAGACCCGGGTGATAGTGGGAGTAAAGGCTTTGTCCTCATGCGCCAGTGAACTGGGCTGACTAAGCGGCGCTCATTTCTAAGCCGGCCATCCTCTGTTCCGTTTTCATTCATTGTCGCTTTTGAATCCCAGTAGCGAGTTTCTTTTTGTATTCAAAGCAGATTGCGATTTTCCTTGAAACCCGCCACGCAGGTGCGACTGTGCTCATGCTTCTGGATTTAAATTTCAAGGCTCAAGTAAATTTTGGCTTTTCAGCATAGCTTTCGACATAACGCATAGAATGCCTCTTGGAAGGAAGTTACAGACGCTAACAGCACGATCATGATTACTATGATGGTGCTACCACCCTCTGGGCCATCAAAGGCTCTATGTATGATAATTCAAAAGCTACCGCCCTTGGCCCTTCACGCTCGCGAAGCAGACCGACGGTCGCGGAAGCAGGGAATCGTTTTGTGTGTATAATTTTTCCTCGACAACCTCATACTTCGAGGTCTGATCATTGTTAGCAGACTTTTCAAACCAATATCTGATTGGTGTCACTTCCAGAAATGATACTCTGTGCTAACAAGTTTCCTCACCTCAACTCCTCTTATCATGAATGTTCATTTCCATTGGGTGAGTGACTTCAGATGAGATTTTGAGACGCACGTCGCAGAATATTGTAAAGGGATTCATTACCGATTCGACGCGTTCTCGAAACTAGGGCCGAGACGGAAAGTTGTCGAGACTCGTAGATCATATACATACATAGGGCGTTCCTAGGGACCGGCCGGTGTAATACACTTGCTTCCTTCCTTCCTAGGGCAGTTAGTTGTCTGGTCAATAGATTGAGCACCTCACGCAATACATATTGAGGCACCGGCGGTTAGTAAGCTGCGTACGAAGGTATCGCAACCGTATCATTTGGACATTGCTAATTGGCCAATGAAGTGTCTCGAGGGACCAGTATTCTCAATAATAACTATCAATTGATGATAATTTTTACAATCAACACTCAGAAAGCTCAAAAGAGGTTACAGAGACCAGGTACCACCTGCTACCATCGGATCCATCCATGATGAATGTTTCGGGCAGTGAGAAAGCGGTGAAGGGCGTAGCACGTGGTAGAGTAGCATTCGAATGATAATAATATCGCACAACAACATCAACGATTACGGTCCTTTTAACACTTTCTCTCTTTTCTCCACCTTGACGGCCCAGCAATTTCGAGAAAACATTAGAGACTAATCACTGTGATAAATTCACTGTTGCTCTTAACGACAATCAGCCTGGCTGTGTCAGGATATGTCCAGTGTCCAGCACCGCCGTCATTCCAAGAACATCACAGTTGAATACCACAGGTAATTTTTTTCCTGACTATATCTTTGACTTTCCAGTCTGTTATTCTAATCATCCATCAATGTTCCCAGGCCGAGCCGGGAGAGCATCGCCGAATACAACGCTTTACTCACTGAATCCAATATTCACGCCGCAGAAGCCAACAAATACAAGGGCTTTAATCCTTCCAGAACTGCTCCTGCTCCACCTACAAAATCTACTCTTCACAAGCCACGGACTAGAAAGCTCTCCTTACCAGCTAATCCTCCTTCGCAATCGCCTTCTGTGCCAGCTATGACGACTTCTTCGCCGCCGCCTCGTCCTTCCCGTGCCAACACGGCCAATTTGAACGATCTCTTCCAGGCAGAGCCTATTCCAAGCAACCCACGACGTCTTTCTCAGCCAGGTCCAATACTTTCCAACGACAGCCAGTTTTACGCTGATCCTGTCGAATCACTCCCGCCGGCAGACTTCAGTAACTCTGCAGGGTCTATCGCCAACAGATCCCGAAGCAGCACTCAGTCCAAACCCAAAAAGAGTGTCCTTGGTTTCATTTTCAACTCATCCAAACGCCCAGAAATCTCCACTCCATACGATCCTGTCCATCTTACTCATGTCGGATTCAACTCTTCCACTGGAGAGTTCACCGGAATGCCAAAAGAATGGCAACAACTTTTACAGGAAAGTGGTATTTCCAAGCTGGAGCAGGAAAAAAACCCTCAGGCCGTAATGGAGATTGTCAAGTTTTATCAAGAAGGCCATGGTGATGTCTGGGACAAGTTGGGTGCCATGGGCGGAAACACCCCCGATTTGGCTAGCGGACTAACATACGGAGGAGGAAAGAGTAGCATTGTTGACGATAACCTTCAGAGTGCGGTGTGTATCTATACTTGTCTCTCCAATCTACATCACTGACGTATTTACATCCAGCGAGCACCACCGGCACCTCCCAAAAAGCCCAGTGCACCGTCATCATTTCGTCCAGCTCCTTCTCCTCCCACTACTGTCACACCTTCTCTAGACCGCTCAACCTCGCAACGAACAGCATCTAAACCAGTCCGACCAAGCGATCCATCTGTGAGCCGGTCCAACACGACTCGTGATCGACGGCCTCCTGGTCCCGGTGTTTCGTCGGCTCCTGCATCTGGCGCAGGTTCGTCTCAGCAGACAGCTCATCGCACGCCCAAAGCCTCACCTGGATCATCTTCTACCGATCTGCCGCTCAAACCGCCACAGCCTCACCGGGATGCTCCGCGGCTAACAGAAGGCCGACAGCAACAACCCGCTCAATCACCTGCGGCACAGCAACTTGCTAAAGCGGCTGGTGGAGGAGTTGCTACTCCTCGAAGAAGAGAGAAGAAGCCGGTTGACAAGGAGAAAGAGGAAGATATCGTTCGTCGATTGCAACAGATTTGCACAGATGCAGACCCTACCAGGCTTTATAGAAATCTAGTCAAGATAGGACAAGGGTATCTATGCACAAATCCTTCCATTTGATCTACGTGCTGATCTTACTTCTACAGAGCATCCGGAGGCGTCTATACTGCCTACCAGGTTGGAACGAATCTTTCCGTAGCTATCAAACAGATGGACCTCGAGAAACAGCCCAAGAAGGATCTTATCATCAATGAAATTCTTGTTATGCGCTCTTCACGTCATCCAAACATCGTCAATTACATTGACTCGTTCCTGTACAAAAATGATCTTTGGGTCGTGATGGAGTACATGGAGGGTGGTTCATTGACGGATGTTGTTACCGCTAACTTGATGACTGAAGGCCAAATTGCTGCTGTTTCAAGGGAAACAGCACAAGGACTAGAACACTTGCATAGACACGGTGTCATTCATCGAGATATCAAGAGTGACAACGTTCTGTTAAGTATGGTTGGAGACATCAAGCTGAGTGCGTGTTTTCTGTCGATTCTTATTTCCTACAATAGTTCACATCTTCGTTCGAAACCTTCCCCACAGCCGATTTCGGTTTCTGTGCCCAAATATCTGATCCTGCGCATGCTAAACGTACGACCATGGTCGGGACGCCATACTGGATGGCCCCCGAAGTCGTTACGCGTAAAGAATATGGGCCAAAGGTTGATATCTGGAGTTTGGGCATTATGGCCATCGAGATGATCGAGGGCGAGCCACCTTATCTCAATCAGAATCCGCTCAAAGCTCTCTATCTCATCGCCACCAATGGTACGCCCAAAATTGCCAATCCGGAGAATCTGTCGGCAACGTTCAGCGATTACCTGGCAAAGACGTTGGAGGTTGATGCGGAAAAGAGGCCCACAGCAACAGACTTGTTACAAGTGAGGGTTACAATCAGCAACTTTTTTTTCATTCCTATTGATGATCTTCTAGCACCCCTTTTTCAAACTGTCGGAACCTCTTCGAACGTTAGCGCCGCTCATCAAGGCGGCCAGGGAAATCGCAAAGAACAAGCAATGACCGGTTCCAGAATGCAATCGCAGAAAGAACAGGAGTACAAATAAACGGCAGGTTCCGGTGATACAATACATTTGATCCAACACCAAAGGAATTCATCCTTCCAGTTTTGTATTTTTAAATAGCGGATAGAGTGTCGAGTCTGGGCCCTTATTTTCCATGTTCACACATCTTTTCATACACTCTCATATCTTCAACTCGCTAGTCAGTTCTGCGGTGCTTTTTTACTCTCACAGCAAGTTGCTATGCACAACGTCCAAACGGTCCGCTATTCCACAGACATCTAGGTTTCATTTTCCTTGACTCTCTCCGTTCTCTTTGTTTTATTCAAAATAACTCCTATCACCAATCTCTTACGGCCTTTCGTTGAAACCTTCTTGAAGATTAACTAGGCTCTCTGCATGCATGTTCTCTTCGTCTTTCCCCTCTCTGACCTTTCTCCTTCCCCTCTTGACGATTGTCCCTTGAACGGTTCATTATTCCCCTTTCCCCTTGTTTTCGAACGTGCATGTATTTGACCTATATCTATGGTTACTGTTACAGTTATATTCATGCAGAAAATTATTCAATTAGACTGTTTGTTCCGAGTTCATTTGCTGATGGGCAAAGCTGTCAACTGGTGTATACGCGCTTGTTAGCATTCTTCAAAACTATCCAAGAATGTAGATCTATTTCCTTGGCTGAGATAGCCAGGATGGGCCACGCAGGTGACTCATATTTCCGTTGTCGGACCAAGGGTCTAGTACCGGAGCATATTTTA
This sequence comes from Lentinula guzmanii, assembly GCA_027919855.1. Classification (NCBI taxonomy): domain Eukaryota; kingdom Fungi; phylum Basidiomycota; class Agaricomycetes; order Agaricales; family Omphalotaceae; genus Lentinula; species Lentinula guzmanii. The sequence goes on from JANVFO010000019.1 coordinate 409,923, forward strand.
TTTTTCTACTTGGTGCGCTTGCGGCGAGGACAAAGCCGTTCTCTAACAGTTGAGAATGGCCAGGTTCTTTGACATCGGTGAGATAACTATATCATATATATCTGTTCAAGATGGGAAACTTCTGCTAGACCATTGTCTGTTTGTTTTAGCATTTCGGTCCATTGTCTGACCTCAATTTCAAATCCTTTGTGGGTATATAAACAAACCATGACCCTTTCATACTCTTCACGACATTTTCACCCTTCTGTTGAGCGTCCTTACCTCATTATCCAACGCTTCGCAACGCTCCTGCCTCGTCTGCCTTAAATCATGATGGTGTTTCCAGATGCACTAGCTGCCGATAGCTCCCCTTCTAAAGACGGCACCTCAATTACTATCGAAAGTGCTGAAAATCATGATACTACAAGCTCTTCCCAGTCTCCTGGTCACAATCGAATAATCCACAAGAAGAAGAGCTCTCATGATTTGAGAGACGATTATTACCAGGCCGCCGTGGAAACCCCACAGGCGCAATCTAAGGACTCTTAGAGGTGGGATCTCGCACACAATATACTGCCAACAAATATTCGTGCTACATAGGATGATGGATCCAAGGTGCGCCCCCCTCGTCCAACACATGTCGCTGTTTGATCTAATCTAGAATTCTCACCTCACTTCGTAGGGTTCACGTTTGCCAGTGCCCAAGTCACATTATATTTAGTTTGGGAACGATTTCCTCAGGTCTTATTGTATTAGTAGGTGTTATGTAACTTATGATGAACATTTCATGATCCTCATGCCGTTGAATATCCACGAATCTTGAACACCCCGTCTCAATCTGTACTGATTCCGTTATGTATACATGAAATGGCATTTCATGTATACATACCATGTACACTTATAATACCCTGCCTAGCGTCGAGGACTCCGAATATTATTATAGATCGTTTCAGAGAATGATTGAGACTTTGGTGGCATGTCTAAATCATCGGGCTGTCGATGTTAAGTTGTTAACTCATCAATAAAATGATTCGAGGACAAACTCCGCGAGGTAAGTCTCGAGTTGAATATTTTGGCTAAAGGGATGCTAAACGAAGATAGTTGGAACATAAAGCAAGAGCGCGAATACTCAATGAGCTTCTTATATATACGAAGGTGAAGGCGAACTTCCAGGGCAATCTTGGATTCCACTCCTTGAAGCTCCTTGAAGGTGAGTAAAAAAACTCCCAGTGCATGCATGACCTTGCACGACCCACTTGAACAGTTTCGATAGTTCAAACGCATATCATGCCGGACAGATGCTCACCCAATCCTGAAGAACAGCAGTGATGATAAATACCCATCTCCAATAGAAGTGCATTCTGGTAACCGTACTCTTCTTAACAATTCACAAATGAAGTGAAATATATGAATGGAATTAGCATATCTAGCTTTCTTAATCAGAATTAATCAAAGTCAACGAAAGGGTGAACTTACCATCGAGCTTGACACAATAACTCTCCCTTGACCATTTCAGCCTGGAGAGTGGTCTTGTAAAAAATAGAATAAGTATGAGATACTTGTTACGACCATGCCAAGTTCAACTCCCATGGTCCCGATGATCATTTCCCGGTAATTTGCTACTTTCTTCCATCACAGAGTTTATCTCCGTGAGCTTTCACACTTTACTTTTATATCCCTCACACCTTAACCAATTCTTTATATATCCTTCTATATCATTCCCTTTATACTTACCCCTTTTATCCTCCACATGTTTGACCATACTATTCTAGGATACTATTGCTTAGCAACCCTTAGGTAGCAATTACAGTATAAAGCTACGAGAGTAGAATAGTTGGTCCTTAGTTAAAATATCGACTTTGATAGCGCACTTTGATAGTGTAGTGATCTCAAATAGATTTCACTCTCAACCTCACCTAAGTATGATCACGTGAGTTATCCCGCGATTGGAATTACCCTCATTGTCACTTTCAGACAGCGGCATGTTGGGAATGCTACTAATAGTAGCATTAACATCTGACTACCTCTCCGTAGGATCAATCAACCCTCACCAGGAGTTATCCAGGTGTTCGGTCTTTAACCCCCATGATCCAACCTTCTACCTACGGCCTGTGCATGATCATAACAGTATATTTAAACTCAAACTCGGCACATCATATTTCATCACCTTTCACTTCCTTTTCCTCCATTCATCTTTTCCTTAACCAAAATGGTCAACACCAGGAGCAGACGTGCTCGTACCACCACTGAAGACTCTGAAAACATTCAGGAGGAGCCAGTAATGGCAAATCCATTTGCTACCAAGACAACAGCCTTCGCGCCATTTGCTGAGTCCATATCTGGAACGGGACTCCCCTGGAGGTGCAACAATGCTTTTGGCCCAGCCCCGAGCCAACCCGCTATGGTACAGGTATCCAACATTCGTGCACTTGGTTCACCGGACCAATCAGAATTTGAGTACTGTTACGATCATGCACACCGGTCGTACACATCGCGCGTAGTGCTTCGCACCAATGTAGTCAACCATACATGATCAAGTCTGTCATCGATATGACGCACCAATGATATAGATTGTCAACGTCTCGCTAGCTCACCGATGTAGCCAGGCATCACGCGATTTAGAAGATAGCCGATGGGAACTATGGTCAGTGACTTGCTAACTCACTATATGACTAGGCGTCACACAAGCCGAGATAGTCAAGTCAAACAAAGTGAATGAGGGAGGAAAGGTCTTTGATTCTTGTCTAGCTACCGAGGAGAATAGATGAGATCAGAGATAGAGACTACTCTAAGAAATGCCCTATCTTATATACATATTCTGAAATGAACCCATGGGAACTATCTCACATCATAACTGTGAGGCTATACAACGATCTGTCAACGGTTGACAGACATGAGAGAATTCTCACACTGTCAATCTGTCAATAGTCTGACAGACATGAGAGAGTTGTGTTGACAGCGTGGGAATGACAGTCTGTCAACAGTCCGACAGACATGAGAGAAATACGTTGACATTGCGAGAATGCCAAGGCTGTCACATGTATGTAAATGAAAGAAAAGGAAAAGATAAAAGAAAAAGTATAATAAGATAGACAAAAAGAAATTGAAAAAGAGTCAGTTCGTAACATCACCCTCTCCTTAGGGCACGAGTTCCACAATGTGCTTGTTGTAAAAGAAAGTTTTCGGAGGGTAGTGAAGCGGGATTGGGTTCTGTGTCAGCAAGAGGAAGAGGACAAAACAATTCTGTAGGGAACAAGGAAATAGGGATTTCAATTCGACGAAATATTGCGGGTTTTGGTTTCGTCGGATTCTTTTCATGGAATCCCTTGAGCAATTGGTCAACATTTGTGAGGTTTGATCACGGTTCCCAGGTCTGTTCATGTGAACCGTATCCTTTCCACTGTACTTTGTACTTGATTCCTCGTCCTACTTTCTTCGAATCAAGGATTTCTTCTGCTTCAAACTCTTCTTCTCCTCCTACAACTACAGGAGGCGGGCGTGTGTTTCGGGGTTGTGTAGGAAAACTAGGTTCTTTATATGGAGTGAGAAGAACTTCGTTGAAGACATTGTGTACATGTTTCCATGTACGTGGGATTTCCAGTTTATACGAGCTGGCACCTATCTTCTGTTGGATCGTAAACGGTCCGTACCTCTTGTCACCTAATTTCTTCATTGGGCGATCTACCGACAGGTTGGTTCCTTCTAGCCACACCTTGTCGCCAACCTTGTATTCTATACCCTTCTTCCTCTTTCCGTCATACTGCCTCTTCATCTCTACCTTTGCTTTCTCTAAAGCTGATCCTACTTCCTTTCGTATCTTCTTCATTCCATCTACGAAAGCTTGTACTGAGGGGTTGTCCGAAGTCATTTGAGTTGCCGTGCCTTTATATGGGTGTCTTCCTGTATCTGCATAGAAGGGAGAAACTTTCGTCGCTGAATGAACTTTGTCATTGTAGTTGAACTCTGCTAAGGGTAACCATTCGTGCCAATTATTTTGTTGGTAATTAATGAACAAACGGAGATATTGTTCAATCTCTTGGTTTGTTCGCTCCGATTGACCATTTGTCTGTGGATGGTATGCTGTAGTAAAGTTCGCTTCAATGCCTAACAGCCGATAGAGTTCCTTCATGAACCTCGAGTGATACTGTGGTCCTCGATCATGAACTATCTTGCGTGGAAGTCCATGGGTGGAGAAGATGGAATCTCGATAAATCTTTGCCATTCCTTCTGAAGTGACTGTGGTATGGGTTGGTACAAGTCTCAGTCTCTTTGTGAAGTGGTCGATGAAGATTGCAATCACATTGTAACCGCCAGATTCAGGAAGTTCTCCAATCATGTCAGTACTGATTACTTGCCAAGGTTCAGTTGGAACGGTGTGAGGATGAAGATGTCCAATGGGTCGAGTGCGATGAGACTTTGTTGCTTGACACTTCTCGCAACCTTCCACATACTTTCCAGCATCTCGAGTAATTCCTGGCCACCAGTAATCACGAGTGACAAGTTCCGCTGTTTTGTACTGTCCAGGATGTCCTGCAAGTGGTGAATCGTGGTACTTAGTAAGGATTTTGGACCTAAGTACTCTGTTCTTCGGTACATAGATTCGTCCTTTCCACTCAATAATCCCTTCAGTTTCTTTCCACTCAGGGTTTTTGGCATCGAGGTTATCCTTTACAAGTCGATCAACGTGGTTTCGATTCTTTTGGATTTCTGACAGGAATACATCTTCTGGTGAGGAGATATTAAGGGCGCGAATGAAAAATTCTGGCTTTAGAAGGATGATGTTCTCATTGTCCTTTTCCCCTGTCTGAAGACCTGTCATCCTTGACAGGATGTCAACTTTTGTCATTGTCTTTCCTGGTCGATGAACTAGATTAAAATTATATTCCGCAAGTTCAAGAACCCATCGAGCTTGTCGTCGATTTAGCTTTTGGGGTTTCTTGAAATACTGTAGGTTTGCGTGGTCTGTAAAGATTTCAATCTGTTCTTCGGCTCCAAGAAGATATTGACGCCAATCATCGAGCGAGTCCATCATCGCCATTAATTCCTTGTCATAAATCTCGTAGTTTCTTTCAACTTCATTGAGTGAACGAGATCGGAATGCTACAGGCCACCATTTTCCGTCGACAAATTGAGAGAGACAACCACCATTTGCAAAGTCAGATGAATCAGCTTCAAATCTAAACTTTCCATGATTTTGGGGAATGAGGAGGACTACTTCTTCACAGATTCGACGCTTGAGTTCGTCGAATGCATACTGTTGGGCCACTGTCCATTCCCAGACTGCATTTCCAGTAAGTTTTGTCAATGGCTTGGCAACTTTGCTAAATCCTCGAATGAATCACCTGAAGAAGTTACAGAAGCCAAGGAACTGTTGGACATCATGTTTCTTCAATGGGGTTAACCATTCTCGTACAGCTTTGACCTTCTTTGTCAGCGACTCGATAGCTTTTATACTAAGCCAGGCGTCACACAGAGAGAATAGATCAAAAGATAATGGATAGTGCAGGAGGAGTATGCCCTCAGATACTTGTCTAGCTACAGAGGAGGATAGACGAGATCAGAGATAGAGACTACTCTAGGAAATGCCCTATCTTATATACATATTCTGAAATGAACCCATGGGAACTATCTCACGTCATAACTGTGAGGCTATACAACGATCTGTCAATAGCTTGACAGACATGAGAGAACTCTCACACTGTCAATCTGTCAATAGTCTGACAGACATGAGAGAACTCTCACACTGTCAATCTGTCAATAGTCTGACAGACATGAGAGAGTTGTGTTGACAGCGCGAGAATGACAGTCTGTCAATAGTTTGACAGACATGAGAGAAATGTGTTGACATTGCGAGAATGTCAAGGCTGTCACATGTATGTAAATGAAAGAAAAGGAAAAGATAAAAGAAAAAGTATAATAGGATAGACAAAAAGAAATTGAAAAAGAGTCAGTTCGTAACATTCTTCGGGTCCATTTGAATTGTTCCGTTCTCAATGATTATTCCAAGGTACTCTATAGATGTTTTCTCGAAAGAACACTTCTCAGGCTTGAGAAAGAGTTTGTGTTCTTGAAGAATATCAAGGACTCGGTTTACAATTATTCGATGACTTTTCAAGTCATTTGTAAACACAAGTATATCATCCATGTAGACTATAACATGTCCTTCATTTATCAAATCTCGAAGGATATGATTCATGAATCCTTGAAACATCACTGGTGAGTTGGTTAATCCAAAGAACATAACAGTTGGTTCGAATAATCCTCGATTGGTCCTGAACGCGGCTTTCCACTCATCTCCTTCTTTGATCCGTATATTGTTGAATCCCCATCGAATGTCCATCTTTGTGAATATCTTAGCGCCCTTCAATTGATCAATAAGCTCCTGAATGAGAGGGAGTGGATATCGATTTTTAATCGTCATTTCATTCAGTTTGCGATAGTCTTGTATTGGTCTAAGGGTACCGTCTTTCTTTTTGATGAAGAAGAATGGTGAGGCCATCGGGGATGTCGAGGGTCGAATTCGTCCGGTTCGAATGTTTTCTTCAAGGAATGCATCCAACGCTTCTTGTTCCTTCGGGTTCAAAGGATATATCTTACAATTGAGTGGTTTAGAACCAGGTGTTAACTCGATTGCATGATCCCAAGGGCGTCGTTGTGGTAATTGATCAAATTCCTTTTGACTGAAAACATCCGGGTATTTGTTTATATATGGAGTGGAAGTGTTGAAGTGTTTTCGTGTTTCTTCTTCCGCCTTCTTCTCTGTCCATTTCCTGGAATCTACCTGTTCTTGTACATATCGATCCCAATCAAACACAAAAAGTCTCTCGCCGTCTTCAAGTACCGCTCTTGTTTGAACGTCTTCAGGCGTCCAAAAGTGAGGATTATATCCACACCGAGTCGGACATCGTTCAAAAGTAACTTCTGATTTAACCCAGTTGACACTTGGATTATGATGTCGCAACCAATCTAGTCCTAGGAAGATGTGTTGTTCTCCAAGATTGACAACACCAAACTGAACTCGTTCCGAGTGGTCTCCGATAGTTACACGGACTTCAGCGTATTTGGTTATTGAGCCATTCTCGTTGAGTGTACCGTCAGCATTGTAGACAGGTATTTGAATAGGTAAATCTTTGGTTACAATCCTATGTCGTTTTACAAAGTTTGCGTCAATGCATGAACCTGTGGCTCCACTGTCGACTAGTCCTTGTGTAACTATTTGCCTGTTGTCCTCTAGTGTTTCGACAATGACTGGGAGTTTCAAGCTTTTTCCATGTGTTCCACGGATGTAGCTTTTCTTTGTTGCGAGACTCTTAACAGCTTTGACTGCTGTTTTCCAGTTCAATGCTCGTATTTCCATGACGGTTTCCTCCGAAGCTTCTCTTATTCGCGAGGAAGGTACCCATGTCCTTAAAAGCCAACGGCTTTTGGAAGTTCCCCTTCCTTGAGCCTTTGAGCAGTCCATTCAGCCGTGCCGGGTTCGTATCGTATAGGTTTTTTAAGTACTTCAGGTTTTTTATGAGTAAATGCAGAAGCGTGTTTTTCTACATTATTATATTTGATAGTGAAATCAAGTCCACTATCTACTATGTCCGAAGTATTTAATTTAGAACACTCCACCAGACCTATATCTACTGGGGAGCTCTTATAAAACCCATACTATTCACCCAGGCGGTGAATGAATTCATGTCCATACCAGCTGGTAACCCTGGTACTACATCTACACTATTTACATTAGTTTCTTCACTAACGTTGTCCGTTCTCTCACTGCTATAATCCATAAGTTCTATGCTACGAACCGCGGCTTTGTTCTTCTTCGGGCAGTTCCTACTAATGTGGCCTTTTTCGCCACAGTTGAAGCAAAGGCCATTTACCCTTGCTCGATCCAGGTCCATGGGTCGTCCCGAACCTCCAAGGGTCGTCCCGGACCCATCGCGTCTTGCTATCATGGGGGTAGACCCTACCACTCGAGGTCCTTCCCATTTCTTTGGCTCTTGCCTACTGTAGGCTTGTTGCATGGATCCTTGACCACGACTTTGTCCTTGTATGCTGTTACCCCAGCTCATGTTGTTGTATCCGCGCTTCTGTTCATCGTAGCGGCGGCGGATTAGATCGTTGGCGGTGACGAGTTTCTTTAACTCGTCGTAGCTGTTAAACTCCTCTGTCCTCGTTCGGACTAGATTGCTCATGATGTTGAGGCTGACTGCTCTTTCAGCCAACTGAAGAACATATTCGCTCTTCTTGTCATACCCCGCTTCCTTTAGCAGGAGTTCAAACTCCTTGAAAAAGTCATTGGCCTTCATACGACCTTGCTGAATGCGATTCAGCTTATCCATTGCCTCCTTCTTCTGGGAGACGTTAGAAAAACTGCTCTTTAGTTCTTCTAGGAATTCTGTGAAGTCTACGTTCCAATCACCAGCGACTTCATCCTGGTGATCACTGGTGTATACTTCCGCCCAGTCATCAGCTCTGCCTCCTCGAATGTAGGACATTGCTACATTGATGGATTCGTTATCATTATTGACCTGCTGTGTCCTTCGCAGATCATGGATGTACGCAAGGAGTGTTCGGAGCCATGCTCAGAACTTGGAGATATCTCCTGTAAATACGCCGGGTTCTTTAACAATGGTTTTTCGGGAGAATGAGGTGTTGGAGGTGGCAGGAGTAGCGGCGGTAGTAGCGGATGTGTTGGCATGCATGGATTGGTTGGATGGGTCAGACATTTCTGAGCTGAGTTCGGTGGTGAAGGATGGAGTGGGTGTGGGGGATCCTAAATGGATGGTTGAATCCGGTGATGCGGGAGAGGGAGAGGGAGATGGGTATGGGAGTGAAAAATCCTGAGGTCTTGACGAGAACACCAGGATAGGAGGGTGAGGTGCTTAGAGGTAGAGGCTCGTGTCGAGTTATGTGTTAATCCAGAAGACTGTCTACGTTCGCTCCTCGCACAATGTTGTCTTTCGAGTCGTCTGCGTGAAAACTTTGCGTTCCAACGTCCCTACTATCGAATCTTCCGAGGAAGAAACTCGATGTTCTGTTGCTAGCCGTGATTTACACTCCTTGGTAGGAGTCAGGCACACTAGAGAGAGTATTTTCCTCTCAGCACGGGTTGAGCTGTACTACAGTGTCTCGATGTAGGTATGTATTAACAAAGTGTTTACGCCAACGCTGGCCTTAACACAGACGAGCTATGGGAATAGGGAGTGGATGGGAGAGGAAACGAGGTGAGGTGGGAAGGTGAGTAAGGAAATGAAAAAGAGTAAATTTAATAACGCAGCGGGGTCCAATGTCCAACCAATATGTCGAAGATTTGGGTCGTGACGGGTGGGTCGATAATATCTCTGATCTTCTGTCAATGTCTTGCTAGCTCACCGATGTAGCCAGGCGTCACGATTTAGAAGATAGCCAATGGGAACTATTGTCAGTGACTTGCTAACTCACTATATGACTAGGCGTCACACAAGCCGAGATAGTCAAGTCAAACAAAGTGAATGAGGGAGGAAAGGTCTTTGATTCTTGTCTAGCTACCGAGGAGAATAGACGAGATCAGAGATAGAGACTACTCTAAGAAATGCCCTATCTTATATACATATTCTGAAATGAACCCACGGGAACTATCTCACATCATAACTGTGAGGCTATACAACGATCTGTCAAAGGTTGACAGACATGAGAGAATTCTCACACTGTCAATCTGTCAATAGTCTGACAGACATGAGAGAGTTGTGTTGACAGCGCGGGAATGACAGTCTGTCAACAGTCTGACAGACATGAGAGAAATGCGTTGACATTGCGAGAATGACAAGGCTGTCACATGTATGTAAATGAAAGAAAAGGAAAAGATAAAAGAAAAGTATAATAAGATAGACAAAAAGAAATTGAAAAAGAGTCAGTTCGTAACACTGCACTATCCATTGCTTTTGATCTGTTTCTCTCTGTGTGACGCCTGGCATAGTATTGAGCTAGCGAGTCACTGACAGTTTGTTTCGTCCGCAAACTGTACATGAGCTGACATAGTCGCGAACAAATTCCCAAATCTTTGGCCAAGTGTAATGGCGTCGGATTGATTCGAGAGTCCGGTTCTGTCCAAAATGACCTGAAAGGGGGTGATCATGAAAATATTGTAAAATTTTAAGGCAAAGGTTAGAATGGTTAGGAACGTAAATGCGATTGTCAAGTTTTAGCAGTCCATCATCACCTACTGTCCAACGAGTATTGGAATCGTCTTTAGCTAGGGCTAAGCCCGCGATTGCTTCCGGATCCTGTTCAATAGAATCGCGGATGGAGGAATGAAGCAATTGCAAGTCCATTACAATTGCAGCGCAAAGCGCGGGGCCTTCTAGAAAAGTTGCTCGAAGAGAAGTGGTTAGTTGTTCATTGGTAAAGATAGGTCTGAAATTCTGCAGGTTAACTTGCACGTAACCGGTATCCCCCTCTTTTAGATAGACGTCCTAGCGTCTAGTGAGGGCATCGGGTTCAGCACCCAATTTGCCCAGACGAAAATGAATCACCATATTGAACTGGTGGAGGAATTCTGACCAGCGGACTTGTTGCCGCGTGAGGATTTTGGTGGTCGAGAAGTATTCGAGATTCTTGTGGTCAGTAACCACATCAATCGCATCGCCCGATCCTTCGAGATAGTGATGCCAAGCTTTCAAAGCCTCGAAAATAGCGAGGAGCTCTTTGTCGTGAGTGTCGTAGTTAAGCTCTGCAGCTTGGAAGGTTCGGGACAGGAACACAATGGGATGAATCTCTCCGTCCGGTAGGAGGATCAAGAGGATCGCGGCTAGCGCGTAGTCCGACGTGTCAGTCTTGACGATAAGGGGTAGGTTAGGTTGCCAGTGTGCGAGGATGGGAGTGTGAACGAAGCTGTCTTTGAGTTTGTCGAAAGCTTCTTGGCACTCCTTGGACCATAACCATGATACATCCTTTCACGTGAGCCGCATCATCGGGAGTAAGATTTTGCTATAATTATAAATAAAATGTCGATAGAAATTAGCGAAACCTAAGAAGGATTGAACATCCTTGACTTTGCGGGGAACCAGCCAGTCAACAATAGCTTGAACTTTGTCTTTCAACATCGTTAAGCCCTCCGGAGAAAGAATATAACCGAGGTACTCGACCGTGTCTACACCCCATTCGCATTTGGTGAGGTTCGCGAACAAACAATGTTTACAGAGTCGTCAGAGAACCTCGCGGACATGTTCGCGATGAGATTTCTCATCGTCCGAGTAAATGAGAATATCGTCGATATAGACAATAACATTAACATCTAAAAGGTCAGCGAAAATGTGATTAACGGAACACTGGAAGGCCGCGGGAGCGTTAGTAAGGCCGAATGGCATAACCTTCCATTCATAGGAACCCCAACGGGTCCTGAAGGTGGTTTTCCATTCGTCGCCTTCCGCGATTCGGACTAGATGATATGCATGAGTGAGATCGAGTTTCATATAAAACTTAGCTTTCTTAGGAGCATCCAAGAGGTCAGAAATAAGGGGTAAAGGGTAGCGGTCTTTTTTGGTGCTCTTGTTAAGACCGCGGAAGTCTACACAGAGACGGAGTTTACCATCCTTCTTCGGAACAAAAAGTACCGGAGCTCCATGAGGAGAGGTGGATGGTTGAATGGCACCTGTTTCGAGGTGCTTGTTGATAAACTCGCGAAGAGCTTCAAGTTCCTTTGAGGAAAGAGGGTAAAGGCGACCGATCGGTGGTTTGGCGCCGGGCTCCAAATCAATCTTGAGGTCGTAAGGTTGGTGCTCTGGCAGCACTTCGGAATCCACTTCGTCAAACACGTCGGCGAATTCCGCATACTCCGGCGGTAAGTTGGAAGTATTGGTCTTCGTCTCCGCGGAGTCGGGTGAGGTTGAAGTTGAAGCAGCTCGCGCTGAAACTTCAGAGTGAATTGCTTGTAGTAAAATAGGTTTGCACTTAGCGGCCTTACATGCATGGTTGAAAAGGACCATGTTCACTAGAGCGATGTTGACTTTGGGATTCTTGAGCTTGGAAGTGGCCAATTGAGCAACCAAGGGATAGGTGTAGATGGGTTCGAAGAGGAACTTGTCTGATAAAGGATGGGGTGATGGGCGAGAGTGCGATTGAGGGGTGCAAAATCTTCTTCGATCGGGTGAGGTTAGGCTGATCCGGTGCAGGATCAGTTAATTCCGGAGATATCACTCTGTTATGACCATTCCAAGTTCAACTCCCGCGGTCCCGACGATCATTCCCTGGTATTTGACTTATCTTTTTCTTCCGTCGCGGAGCTTACCTCCGCAATCCTTTTACACTTCACCTTTATATCCCTCACGCCTTAACCGATTCTTTATATATCCTTTTATATCATTCCCTTTATACTCACCCCTTTTATCTTCCACATGTTCGACCATACTACTCTAGGATACCATCGCTTAGCGACCCTTAGGTAGCGATTACAGTATAAAGCTACGAGAGTAGAATAGTTGGTCCTCAGTTTAAATATCAACTTTGATAGCGCACTTTGACAGTGTATCTCAAATAGAGTTCCTTCTCAAACCTCACCCTAAGTACAATCACGTGAGTTTCTCCCGCAATCAGAGTTACCCTCATCTTTGCTTTTGGATAGCGGCATGTCGGGGATGCTATTGATAGTAGCGTCAACGTCCGACTACCTCTCCGTAGGTTCACCTAACCCTCACTGGGATTTATCTTGGTGTTCGGTCTTTTACCCCGCGGACTTATAGTCCGTAATCCACATTTATCCCTACAACCGTGCATGATCATAACACACTCACAGAATTGAGGACGTCAGGGTGAGGGACTCAACTTGCTTAGTGGAACGGAAAGTGATGTTTTGAGATACCCAGTCAATCAACGGATTGTAGCGGGTTGAGAAACTGTAGCCTAATACAGCTTTGCAAGAAGAGTCAAGTGAGGTGACATAGAATGTCAGTAGTAGCAGCTTGCTGGAGGGGAATCAAACATTAAGAGTAGTTGTCTCAGTGATCGGTTTGGGTGACAATGAACCATCAAAAAGTTGGAGATTGATTGGAGGGATAGGTGAAGTGGGTAAACTATTTGCTTTTACAAAAAGTGAATCAATAAAGCAGTCAGTAGAACCAGAATCAAGTAAAGATATAAAAGATAGCGTCGCGATGGCGGAATTGCAAGAAACGTTACAAGCCGGTAAATCTAAGGTTAGCAATAATGTGAAAGACTGTTTGTCATATGAAAGAGTGGATGCATTGAGTTTTACTTCCCGCGTGGTATGAACTGAATCAACACAACTCCCGTGTTGTACCAGGGTACAGGAGCTGCTGATTAGTTTTCTGAGTCCATGGAAGTTGTCTTGGCGCTCTCCTGCATCTCTGCGGCTCGGCCTCGAGTCTCACGAGCCTTCTTCTGCTCGCAATCTTCAAACCTATGCTTCCCGCCACAGAAACCACAAAGACCCAACTTCTTCTGGCGCTCCACCTCACTAGGGAGGAGTTTGCCATCAGAACCTAGGTTGTTAGTGATCGACAAACGAGTCAATGCTGAACTCGTCGATGGAGATGAGTGGTTGCCTTCGCTAGGCTTACCTTGTTTTCCCAATCCTTTTGTCAAGAAGGCCACAGAGGAGTGATGAGGAAGAACTTGGCGGGTTCTTCAAGGATGTAGTCGGTGCCTTCAAGAATGAAGTCACAACCGAGGAGTGGACGTTTTCATGTTTCTGCTCTTCTTCCCGTCTCCAGTACCAGTTGTCCACGTGAAGGACTTCATTCCGATATTCCGCGAGAGTAGCGGGTTCTGGAAGATGGGCCATTTTGTCTTTGATACAGTTTGCCAAGCCGCATTGATATGCCCACTTAAGGGCTTGGGAGTCCCAGTTTGTAGATGCCACAAGAGTGTTGACGCGGATGTTGTAAGTCCGCACGTTGTCGGATTCCTTCATCCGCAACGTTCCAAGTTTGTCCTCGGCTTCTCCCTGAGCATCGTACATACCAAAATTCTCCTGAAGCTCCTTCACCAATGACACAAAGGAGGAGGTCCAGGCGGGCATTGCCACGAGATTTGGATCCAGAATGTCTGGTTTGAACCACTCCTTCACGGAGCCACCTAGATAAGACAACATATAGTTGATCTTCCTTTGATCAGTAAAATACGCTGGGCAGTCAATAAAGACCAGGGATAATGAAACAAGGAAACTCTTCAGTTTCCGCAGGTTAGTACTGTCGAAAACCTCTGGATCCTTGACTTTTGACCTTGCGGTCTCTGTCAGGCCACGATTGGTGGATAGACTCATAATTGCACCTCCAAGGTTGTCGAGAGTTCCCCTGAAGGTGGTGAACAGCTCCATAAGTTGTTGTTCAGCAATCTCGGAGTGATTGCTGCTTGGCTGCGCTGGCGGGCTCCTAGAACAGCTAGGTCCGCGGGTGCTTCGGGGTGAATTAGGTCCACCAGGTCTGCCTGGTCCTCCGGGTGGTCCTTCGGGATCAGATCCCTCAGGGTCTGGTCTGGTAAGTCAGGACTTACCTCCTCAATATCCTCCGCAATCTCAGGTTCTTTGGGAACCTCAGCGGGCATGAAGGTTGAATACCGATCCTGTGAGGGACCGGCATGGGTGGTGGGTGAGTTGCTGGCGCATTCTGTCAGCAAGAGTGAGAGTTGTTGGAGATGGGGGGATGGCCATCTCCAACGTTGGTATCGCCATGCAATTGCTACGTGGCATTCATACTGTGATTGGTTGCCCATCAGCAGTGTAGAGTGTTGGTACTTGTTAGGAGCGTGCGGATCGAGTGGACCTTTGGTACTGCTATTGACAATACCCTCGCTACTGTCAACGTCTCGCTAGCTCACCGATGTAGCCAGACGTCACGCGATTTAGAAGATAGCCGATGGGAACTATGGTCAGTGACTTGCTAACTCACTATATGACTAGGCGTCACACAAGCCGAGATAGTCAAGTCAAATGAAGTGAATGAGGGAGGAAAGGTCTTTGATTCTTGTCTAGCTACCGAGGAGAATAGACGAGATCAGAGATAGAGACTACTCTAAGAAATGCCCTATCTTATATACATATTCTGAAATGAACCCATGGGAACTATCTCACGTCATAACTGTG
Source organism: Lentinula guzmanii (assembly GCA_027919855.1). Classification (NCBI taxonomy): domain Eukaryota; kingdom Fungi; phylum Basidiomycota; class Agaricomycetes; order Agaricales; family Omphalotaceae; genus Lentinula; species Lentinula guzmanii. Next base: position 424,972 of record JANVFO010000019.1, read on the forward strand.
AGGCTATACAACGATCTGTCAAAGGTTGACAGACATGAGAGAATTCTCACACTGTCAATCTGTCAACAGTCTGACAGACATGAGAGAGTTGTGTTGACAGCGCGGGAATGACAGTCTGTCAACAGTCTGACAGACATGAGAGAAATGCGTTGACATTGCGAGAATGACAAGGCTGTCACATGTATGTAAATGAAAGAAAAGGAAAAGATAAAGAAAAAGTATAATAAGATAGACAAAAAGAAATTGAAAAAGAGTCAGTTCGTAACATCACCCTCTCCTTAGGGCATGAGTTCCACGATGTGCTTGTTGTAAAAGAAAGTTTTCGGAGGGTAGTGAAGCGGGATTGGGTTCTGTGTCGGCAAGAGGAAGAGGACAAAACAATTCTGTAGGGAACAAGGAAATAGGGATTTCAATTTGACGAAATATTGCGGGTTTTGGTTTCATCGGATTCTTTTCATGGAATTCCTTGAGCAATTGGTCAACATTTGTGAGGTTTGATCGCGATTCCCAGGTCTGTTCATGTGAACCGTATCCTTTCCACTGTACTTTGTACTTGATTCCTCGTCCTACTTTCTTCGAATCAAGGATTTCTTCTGCTTCAAACTCTTCTTCTCCTCCTACAACTACAGGAGGTGGGCGTGTGTTTCGAGGTTGTGTAGGAAAACTAGGTTCTTTATATGGAGTGAGAAGAACTTCGTTGAAGACATTGTGTACATGTTTCCATGTACATGGGATTTCCAGTTTATACGAGCTGGCACCTATCTTCTGTTGGATCGTAAACGGTCCGTACCTCTTGTCACCTAATTTCTTCATTGGGCGATCTACCGACAGGTTGGTTCCTTCTAGCCACACCTTGTTGCCAACCTTGTATTCTATACCCTTCTTCCTCTTTCTGTCATACTGCCTCTTCATCTCTACCTTTGCTTTCTCTAAAGCTGATCCTACTTCCTTTCGTATCTTCTTCATTCCATCTACGAAAGCTTGTACTGAGGGGTTGTCCGAAGTCATTTGAGTTGCCGTGCCTTTATACGGGTGTCTTCCTGTATCTGCATAGAAGGGAGAAACTTTCGTCGCTGAATGAACTTTGTCATTGTAGTTGAACTCTGCTAAGGGTAACCATTCGTGCCAATTATTTTGTTGGTAATTAATGAACAAACAGAGATATTGTTCGATCTCTTGGTTTGTTCGCTCCGATTGACCATTTGTCTGTGGATGGTATGCTGTAGTAAAGTTCGCTTCAATGCCTAACAGCCGATAGAGTTCCTTCATGAACCTCGAGTGATACTGTGGTCCTCGATCATGAACTATCTTGCGTGGAAGTCCATGGGTGGAGAAGATGGAATCTCGATAAATCTTCGCCATTCCTTCTGAAGTGACTGTGGTATGGGTTGGTACAAGTCTCAGTCTCTTTGTGAAGTGGTCGATGAAGATTGCAATCGCATTGTAACCGCCAGATTCAGGAAGTTCTCCAATCATGTCAGTACTGATTACTTGCCAAGGTTCAGTTGGAACGGTGTGAGGATGAAGATGTCCAATGGGTCAAGTGCGATGAGACTTTGTCGCTTGACACTTCTCGCAACCTTCCACATACTTTCCAGCATCTCGAGTAATTCCTGGCCACCAGTAATCACGAGTGACAAGTTCCGCTGTTTTGTACTGTCCAGGATGTCCTGCAAGTGGTGAATCGTGGTACTTAGTAAGGATTTTGGACCTAAGTACTCTGTTCTTCGGTACATAGATTCATCCTTTCCACTCAATAATCCCTTCAGTTTCTTTCCACTCAGGGTTTTTGGCATCGAGGTTATCCTTTACAAGTCGATCAACGTGGTTTCGATTCTTTTGGATTTCTGACAGGAATACATCTTCTGGTGAGGAGGTATTAAGGGCACGAATGAAAAATTCTGGCTTGAGAAGGACAATGTTCTCATTGTCCTTTTCCCCCATCTGAAGACCTGTCATCCTTGACAGGATGTCAACTTTTGTCATTGTCTTTCCTGGTCGATGAACTAGATTAAAATTATATTCCGCAAGTTCAAGAACCCATCGAGCTTGTCGCACAACAGGAAGCATTCGAAACATTAAGGGACTCCTTCACCTCGGCCCCGATCCTGGTCTTATGGGACCCAGGAAAGCCGACGCGGATTGAAGTAGATGCCTCGGGATTCACCTCAGGGGGTACACTGCTGCAACTACAGGAAGATGGACTTTGGCACCCAGTCGCATTCCGATCCGCATCATTGAACCCAGCGGAACGGAACTATGAAATCTATGACAGGGAAATGCTTGCCATTATCGAAGCACTCAAGGATTGGAGGCACTATTTAGAAGGCTCACCCGAACCATTCGAAATCATCACCGACCATCAAAACCTGGAGTTCTGGAGGACAGCACAAGATCTTAGTCGTCGACAAGCAAGATGGGCCCTCTGGCTTTCCCGATTCGACTTCCGACTCACACACCGTCCCGGGAAAGCGAACACACAAGCCGATGCTCTCTCACGGATGCCACACCATCAGGTAATCGATGCGGAAGACAACAAGGAGCAAACGGTGCTCCAACCAAAACACTTTATCAATGCAGCGCACATGGTACTATTCCAAAACCCCCTACTTGAACGGATCCGGGAGGTTAGCGAACGGGAGGCAGAGGTATTGGATGGATTAAAGAGCCTGAAGGGACCACAAGTGCTGACAGGGGGATTGGATGAGTGGAAAGAGGACAATGGTTTGGTGTACTATCGAAACAAGGTATACGTACCACCCAACCCGGATCTCCGGAAAGCGGTACTGGTACAATGCCACGATTCACCTACAGCTGGACACCCGGGGATGCATGGTACGTTAGAGCTCGTTAGCAGGCAGTACTGGTGGCCGGGGATGCGGTCATTTGTGGACAAATATGTAGAAGGATGTGACCTCTGTCAACGGAAACGACTCAATCCACACCACTCCTCTCCGCTTCAGCCTCTTCCTGTTCCGGACGGTCCATGGCAGGATATTGGCGTAGATCTCATCGGAGAACTCCCCATGACCCAGGACGGACATAATGCTGTAATAACCTTTGTTGACCATTATACCAAGATGATCCACTACTTCCCAACCACAACAGAAATCACTGCCGATGGCGTAGCCGACTTCTTCTACCGCGAAATATTCCGACTTCATGGTCTTCCTCGACGGTTCATTTCTGACAGAGGCCCCCAATTCGCGGCAGATGTAATGCGGCAACTCTTGAAACGACTCGGGGTAGAATCAGCACTCACAACGGCATACCATCCTGAAACCAACGGTCAAACGGAACGAGCAAACCAGGAGATCGAACGATACATTCGCATGTACATCAGCCGGCAACAAGATGATTGGGATCAACTACTACCTACCGCTGAGTTTGTTATCAACTCTCGAATTCACTCCGCTCACGATCATTCTCCATTCGAAACCCTCTATGGATACACCCCCGAATTTACGATTCCAATCCAAGTTTGGAACAAGTACCCAACAATTGATCAGCGGTTGACGTTGCTACAGCATGCCCGGGGAGGATGCGGAGGCTGCTCTTAGGATGAGTAAGGAGCGTATTAAGGGAGACGACACAAGGGAGGTTCAGACATTCACAGTTGGACAACCGGTATGGCTATCGCTACAGAACCTAAAGATTCGACAGAAAAATCAAAAACTTGGGAGTCGGCGACTCGGGCCATTTGAAGTAGCAGAAAAGACCGGACCTCTGACATATCACCTTAACCTACCAACTTGGATGAAGATCTGTTACGACCATGCCAAGTTCAACTCCCGCGGTCCCGACGATCATTTTACGGTATTTGACTTCACTACTTTCTTCCGTCGCGGAGCTTATCTCCGCGATCCTTTTACACTTTGCTTTTATATCCCTCATACTTAGCCGATTTCTCATATATCCTTTTATATCATTTCCTTTGTACTTTCCCCTTTTATTCTCCACATGTTCGACCATACTATTCTAGGATACTATCACTTAGCGACCCTTAGTTAGCGACTACAGTATAAAGCTACGAGAGTAGAATAGTTGGTCCTCAGTTTAAATATCGACTTTGATAGCGCACTCATACAGTGTATTTCAAATAGAGTTAAATCTCAACCTCATCCTAAGTACGATCGCGTGAGTTTCTCCCGCGATCGGAATTACCCTCAACCTCGTTTTCGGACAGCGGCGTGTCAGGGACGCTATTAATAGTAGCGTCAACGTCCGACTACCTCTCCGTAGGTTCACCCAACCCTCACCGGGATTTATCTTGGTGTTCGATCTTTTACCCCCGCGGACTTATAGTCCGCGATCCAACTTATCCCTACGACCCGTGCATGATCATAACAAGATCCACGACAACATCCATGTTAATCGACTATCACCATGGAAAGGGAACGAGGTTAATGGAGTTAGGCCACCACCACCGGATCCGGAGATCGTGGAGGGGGAAGAGTTCTATGAGGTGGACAAAATTTTGGACAGTAGGTTTTATGGACGATGGAAGAAGCTACAATTTTTGGTACGATGGAAGGGTTATGATGAAGGACAGGACAGTTGGGAAAATGAGGAGAATGTGAAGGGATCAAGTGACGAAGAAATTGCAGACTTTTATCGGACACACCCCAATGCACCACGGAAGATCTCGGCGGCCATTTTTAATTCGTTGCCCTGGCAAGCCTATGAAAACCTTACAGAGCTGGTCGCTGGGACATCGACTGTAGAAGGGGGGTAATGTCGTGACAACCAAGTACTTACATCATTTTCTTTCTTTCATTTTCACATGCTCTAGTAACCACATGACCGCGTTCATTACTCATCGTTCATCTGACCACTCATTCTCGCGCTGTCATTAGTTTATTGTTCTTTCCTTATTCCCCATTCGCTCTTCACTATCTCACTCTCGCGCTCTTGTTCTTTGTTCCTTGTTCTTTTACCCTTATCCCTTACCCTGGTTCTTATTGTTTCAGACTCGTATATATAGTACAGTAGACAGCTACCAGTTCCCTATCTCGACCTCTTGGTCTTTGGGAACTAGGTTTGTGTTTGTATCTTCGTTTACACTCAATATTGACTTGGTCTTTGGGAACTAGTTTGCCTTATCTGACCCTTGTGATTGGCCCTTCGTGCTATCACAGTCGCTGAGATCACTTACCCTTTTAGACCTCTGTGTGTTGAGCGTTATTCACACTCAGGTTTGTGCTTGTGCCGTGCTTGTTACGACCATGCCAAGTTCAACTCCCGCGGCCCCGACAATCATTTCCCGGTATTTGACTTCCTTACCTTCTTCCGTCGCGGAGTTTATCTCCGCGATCGTTTATACTTCACGCTTATATCCCTCACACCTTAACCGATACTTTATATATCCTTTTATATCATTCCCTTTATACTTACCCCTTTTATCTTCCTCATGTCCGACCATACTATTCTAGGATACTATCGCTTAGCGACCCTTAGGTAGCGATTACAGTATAAAGCTACGAGAGTAGAATAGTTGGTCCTTAGTTTAAATATCGACTTTGATAGCGCACTCATACAGTGTATTTCAAATAGAGTTAAATCTCAACCTCATCCTAAGTACGATCGCGTGAGTTCCTCCCGCGATCGGAATTACCCTCAACCTCGCTTTCGGACAGCGGCGTGTCGGGGAGAGGATTATTCGAACCAACTGTTATGTTCTTTGGATTAACCAACTCACCAGCGACGTTTCAAGGATTCATGAATCATATCCTTCGAGATTTGATAAATGAAGGACATGTTATAGTCTACATGGATGATATACTTGTGTTTACAAATGACTTGAAAAGTCATCGAATAATTGTAAACCGAGTCCTTGATATTCTTCGAGAACACAAACTCTTTCTCAAGCCTGAGAAGTGTTCTTTCGAGAAAACATCTATAGAGTACCTTGGAATAATCATTGAGAACGGAACAATTTGAATGGACCCGAAGAAGGTCAAAGCTGTACGAGAATGGTTAACCCCATTGAAGAAACATGATGTCCAACAGTTCCTTGGCTTCTGTAACTTTTTCAGGCGATTCATTCGAGGATTTAGCAAAGTTGCCAAGCCATTGACAAAACTTACTGGAAACGCAGTCTGGGAATGGACAGTGGCCCAACAGTACGCATTCGACGAACTCAAGTGTCGAATCTGTGAAGAAGTAGTCCTCCTCATTCCCCGAAATCATGGAAAGTTTAGACTTGAAGCTGATTCATCTGACTTTGCAAATGGTGGTTGTCTCTCTCAATTTGTCGATGGAAAATGGTGGCCTGTAGCATTCCGATCTCGTTCACTCAATGAAGTTGAAAGAAACTACGAGATTTATGACAAGGAATTAATGGCGATTATGGACTCGCTCGATGATTGGCGTCAATATCTTCTTGGAGCTGAAGAACAGATTGAAATCTTTACAGACCACGCAAACCTACAGTATTTCAAGAAACCCCAAAAGCTAAATCGACGACAAGCTCGATGGGTTCTTGAACTTGCGGAATATAATTTTAATCTAGTTCATCGACCAGGAAAGACAATGACAAAAGTTGACATCCTGTCAAGGATGACAGGTCTTCAGACGGGGGAAAAGGACAATGAGAACATTGTCCTTCTCAAGCCAGAATTTTTCATTTGTGCCCTTAATACTCCTCACCAGAAGATGTATTCCTGTCAGAAATCCAAAAGAATCGAAACCACGTTGATCGACTTGTAAAGGATAACCTCGATGCCAAAAACCCTGAGTGGAAAGAAACTGAAGGGATTATTGAGTGGAAAGGATGAATCTATGTACCGAAGAACAGAGTACTTAGGTCCAAAATCCTTACTAAGTACCACGATTCACCACTTGCAGGACATCCTGGACAGTAAAAACAGCGGAACTTGTCACTCGTGATTACTGGTGGCCAGGAATTACTCGAGATGCTGGAAAGTATGTGGAAGGTTGCGAGAAGTGTCAAGCGACAAAGTCTCATCGCACTTGACCCATTGGACATCTTCATCCTCACACCGTTCCAACTGAACCTTGGCAAGTAATCGGTACTGACATGATTGGAGAACTTCCTGAATCTGGCGGTTACAATGCGATTGCAATCTTCATCGACCACTTCACAAAGAGACTGAGACTTGTACCAACCCATACCACAGTCACTTCAGAAGGAATGGCGAAGATTTATCGAGATTCCATCTTCTCCACCCATGGACTTCCACGCAAGATAGTTCATGATCGAGGACCACAGTATCACTCGAGGTTCATGAAGGAACTCTATCGGCTGTTAGGCATTGAAGCGAACTTTACTACAGCATACCATCCACAGACAAATGGTCAATCGGAGCGAACAAACCAAGAGATCGAACAATATCTCTGTTTGTTCATTAATTACCAACAAAATAATTGGCACGAATGGTTACCCTTAGCAGAGTTCAACTACAATGACAAAGTTCATTCAGCGACGAAAGTTTCTCCCTTCTATGCAGATACAGGAAGACACCCGTATAAAGGCACGGCAACTCAAATGACTTCGGACAACCCTCAGTACAAGCTTTCGTAGATGGAATGAAGAAGATACGAAAGGAAGTAGGATCAGCTTTAGAGAAAGCAAAGGTAGAGATGAAGAGGCAGTATGACGGAAAGAGGAAGAAGGGTATAGAATACAAGGTTGGCGACAAGGTGTGGCTAGAAGGAACCAACCTGTCGGTAGATCGCCCAATGAAGAAATTAGGTGACAAGAGGTACGGACCGTTTACGATCCAACAGAAGATAGGCGCCAGCTCTATAAACTGGAAATCCCAGTACATGGAAACATGTACACAATGTCTTCAACGAAGTTCTTCTCACTCCATATAAAGAACCTAGTTTTCCTACACAACCCGAAACACACGCCCGCCTCCTGTAGTTGTAGGAGGAGAAGAAGAGTTTGAAGCAGAAGAAATCCTTGATTCGAAGAAAGTAGGACGAGGAATCAAGTACAAAGTACAGTGGAAAGGATACGGTTCACATGAACAGACCTGGGAACCGCGATCAAACCTCACAAATGTTGACCAATTGCTCAAGGAATTCCATGAAAAGAATCCGACGAAACCAAAACCGCAATATTTCGTCGAATTGAAATCCCTATTTCCTTGTTCCCTACAGAATTGTTTTGTCCTCTTCCTCTTGCCGACACAGAACCAATCCCGCTTCACTACCCTCCGAAAACTTTCTTTTACAACAAGCACATCGTGGAACTCGTGCCCTAAGGAGAGGGTGATGTTACGAACTGACTCTTTTTCAATTTCTTTTTGTCTATCTTATTATACTTTTTCTTTATCTTTTCCTTTTCTTTCATTTACATACATGTGACAGCCTTGGCATTCTCGCAATGTCAACGCATTTCTCTCATGTCTGTCAGACTGTTGACAGACTGTCATTCCCGCGCTGTCAACACAACTCTCTCATGTCTGTCAGACTATTGACAGATTGACAGTGTGAGAATTCTCTCATGTCTGTCAACCTTTGACAGATCGTTGTATAGCCTCACAGTTATGAGTGAGATAGTTCCCATGGGTTCATTTCAGAATATGTATATAAGATAGGGCATTTCTTAGAGTAGTCTCTATCTCTGATCTCGTCTATTCTCCTCGGTAGCTAGACAAGAATCAAAGACCTTTCCTCCCTCATTCACTTTGTTTGACTTGACTATCTCGGCTTGTGTGACGCCTAGTCATATAGTGAGTTAGCAAGTCACTGACAATAGTTCCCATTGGCTATCTTCTAAATTGCGTGACGCCTGGCTACATCGGTGAGCTAGCGAGACGTTGACATGCAGGAGGAGTAAGTCCTCAGATACTTGTCTAGCTACCAAGGAGAATAGACAAGATCAGAGATAGAGACTACTCTAGGAAATGCCCTATCTTATATACATATTCTGAAATGAACCCATGGGAACTATCTCACGTCCTAACTGTGAGGCTATACAACAATCTGTCAATAGTTTGACAGACATGAGAGAATTCTCACCATGTCAATCTGTCAATAGTCTGACAGACATGAGAGAGTTGTGTTGACAGTGTTACGATCATGCGCATTGGTCGTACGCATCGCGCGTAGCGCTTCGTACCGACGCAGTCAACCGTACATGATGAGATCCGTCATCGATGCGACGCACCAATGATATGGATCAGGTAATCTGTTTCCGTGATACTCATCCACCTATCCTCCTCATCCTGTCGTCCCTCCTTCGGACAGGCTATACACCATACCGCCTTCCTCTCCCCATTAGTCCACTGTCTTCCTATCCGCACTCGTTATCTCTACTTCCGATTTGTCGTAACTACTTTAGGATACTTGTAGCAATACCGGAGATAGCGAACTTAGCATATAAGACTTGCGGTCGTAGGTAGAAGCCTGAGTTTTAAGATCGAATTGGTACGACTCCCAAGAATCATACAACACTTGCTCTCTCCACACTTATACCTCGTTCGACCCCGTCGACCTTCAGTCGATACTATCTCGATCTCGAACGAACTTAACACGGACCGCGCAGCGTAGCGAGGATACTGTCAATAACGGTATCGAAGGTCCACTCGATCCGCACGATCCTAACAGTATCTTAAAACTCTACTCTCTACGCTGTTACTGATCCTTTCATTCAAATCTATATGGCCCCTCGAACTCGAAGCAATCGAAACACCAGTCCCGACCACTCTCAGGTGAACCCCGAAGGCAATCCGTTCGCAAACAACGCGCAATCCTTTGGACCCTACACCGCATCGTTATCCGCACTAGGCTCGCAACGAGCACGACACCCAGGTTTTGGCCCCATGACATCCGCGAGTGCTATGTCCTCAGTCTTGACACCCAACGTCCTCAGCAGGAACGACAACCCGAAGGGAGATTACGAAATCTTGTACACCGCAGATGGACAGGAGATCGTAGTCCAGACCCCGAAGAAGGATCGCGCTCCGATCCCTCGTATGGCGACAGTTCCAACCTCTACCGGAGTCGAAGACGCTTTAGACGACGACTTTCTCGACAATCGCGATGACACTCAACCGCCAAACAACCCCCCTGGGCCTGACGACTCCGACAACGACGACAACGATGATGACAACAACCCCGGCGCACCTAGCGGTCCCGGAGGTCCCGGTGGACCTGGAGATGATGGTGGTGACGATGGTGACGGACCTGGGGGTCCCGGAGGACCGGGTGGTTCAGACGATCGAGGTAACGCTCGATCGCCGACCAACCCGATGCATTAGGACAAATGACTCTCGCTACGTTCAGTTCTTTTAAAGAGTCTATGATGGTCTAAAAGGCGTTTTAGCTGGTATGTCAACTAAGAAGACAGAACCAGGCAAGACTATCGTAAAGAACCCTGATGCATTCGATGGCTCCGAACCCAGGAAACTCAAGAACTTCTTGGTATCCTTATCCCTCGTATTCCTCGACCGTCCCGAATACTTCACCGAGCAGCGAAAGATCAATTATACAATCTCGTACCTTAGCGTATGGCTCGGGAATGGTTCGAACCCGACATCCTCGATCCCGATGTAACTGCTATGCCGACGTGGACCCATTCGTTCAAAGCTCTGGTCAAGGAGATACAGGACAATTTCGGTCTCTACGACGCGCAAGGCGACTCCGAAGACAAACTCGGTAACTTGAGGATGAAAGATAGCGACAATGTTCGAAAATACAACATTCGATTCAACACCCTAGCCGCCATGACCAGCTGGGACCATGGCGCCCTTCGATGGGCCTACGGTCGCGGTCTAGCATCCCATATCAAAGACAAGCTCGCACGCATTAAGGAACCTGCGACTCTCGTAGAGTTCTGCGAAGAAGTACTTTGCATCGACAACCGATACTGGAGAAGAGAGGAGGAAAAGAAGCGTGAGGCGAATAGGAATTCTGGAGGGCAGACAAAGACTCAACAGAAGAAATCTGACAACCCCGCCACACCAGCCACCTCGACCTCGACAACATCGACGTCCTCCAAACCGCAAGGTAAGAGTTCGACACCGCAGTCTTCGACATCGAACTCCAAGCCGAACACTCTGAACAACGGCCCGAACCAACAGAAACCCGCCTACGCTAATCGATTGGGCGCGAATGGTAAGATCACACCTGCGGAGAAGGAACGTTGACGGAAATTCGGATTGTGCAACTTCTGCGGCTCGAATAAGCACCTACTAGCTGACTGTAATCTGCGTAGGGCTCGGGAAGCTAAGGTTAGAGCTGCGCAAACAAACCCCGCGCAAGAGTCTGCTTCTTCAGCGACTCCGATGTCTGCCTCGACGGTAGGATCGGGAAAATAGTCCGCAACTCTTATACCCCGGTACGAAGCGAGAGTTGCGTTGACCCGGTTCGTACCAGCAGTGGGGAAGTTGTTCTCAATGCGTCCGCTCTTTCGTTACACTCCAAGTCGTTTATGATCAATTTATCTATCCATGTACTTTTTGATAAGACCCACATTCCGATTTCTTTTGATACTCTCCTCGATTCTGGCTCTACAGACAATTTTATCGATACAAAGTTCATATATTTGAATTCTATTCCGACCGTTCCGACTTCTACTCCGATCAACCTCCGACTCTTCGATGGTTCGTTAACAACGAAGCTGTCAGCGACTCGATAGCTTTTATACTAAGCCAGGCGTCACACAGAGAGAATAGATCAAAAGATAATGGATAATGCGGGAGGAGTATGCCCTCAGATACTTGTCTAGCTACAGAGGAGAATAGACGAGATCAGAGATAGAGACTACTGTTACGAACTCTCTTTTTCATTTCTTTTATTCTCTTTTAGTACTTTAGACGCTCATTCCCTTTTAGGTATGTTAAGCGCCGTAAGCGCTTACACAAGCGTTTGTATTATTCTTTTATCTTTTCCTTTTCTTTTATTTATAAACATGCGACAGCCTTGCTGTTCCCATGCTATCATTAATTGTCGACGCGACTCTCTCGTGTCTGTCGAGGCATTGACAGATCTAGGCCGTCTACATACATTCTTTTATATTACCTCATTGTTTCATCGTTGTATACAGACAGCTTTACTTATGGATACGGGTGACTCCTATTGTATAGCCTCACAGTTACGGTGCGAGATAGTTCCCATAGGTTCATCTCCAGATATGTATATAAGACAGAATATTTTGTAGAATAGTCTCTATCTCTGATCTCGTCTATTCTCCTCGGTAGATAGACATCAATCAAGGACCACTTCTCTCTGACCTTTATCGCTTGACCATCTTCACCTGTGTGACGCCTGGATTCAGTATTGATCTATCGAGTCGCTGACAGAAGATCAGAGATCCTACCGACCCACTCGTCACACCCCCTAGTCTTCAACGCTTTGGTTGGACACTGGAACTCGCTGCGTCATAAATTCCTTCTCTACATCTTTTTACTCACAATCGCACCTACCTCTTCTTCCTTCATTATCCACTACCCCATTCCTATAGTTTGCCTGTACTCAGAGCCAGCGTATAGACAGCGATTATAGAATACATACCCACATCGAGACTTTGTGGTACGGCTCAACCCGTGCTGAGAGAAAATACTCTCACTAGTGCGCCTGACTTCTACCAAGAAGTGTAAATCAGGACTAGTAACAAATAATCGAGTTTCTTCTTTGGAAGATTCGATAGTGGGGCGTTGGAAATATAAACGTCTGCACTAGCGATCCGAGAGACAACACTGCGCGAGGAGCGAGTGTAGACAGTCTTCTGGACGAGTACATAAATCGACGCAAACTCTCTATCCCTAAGCACCCCTCCCTCCTATCCTGGCTTTCGCGTCAAGACCTCAGGACTTCACACTTCCTGGATCGCGCGCTTCTCGATCCACTTCACCTTCACTGTCGGACTCAAACTCCGACTCAACCATCCATTTAGGATCCCCCACTCCCACTCCATCTTTTACTACCGAACTTGGCTCAGAAATGTCTGACCCAAATAACACCTCCATGCACGCCAATAATTCCGCCGATAATTCCGATACTCCTTCATTCAGTTATTCCCGAAAAACAATCGTCAAAGAACCTGACGTATTCACAGGAGACACGTCCAAATTCAGAGGTTGGCTCCGTACACTCCTCGCCTACGTCCATGACCTGCGAAGGACACGACAGGTCAGTGATGACGACGAAGCTATTAGTGTAGCCATCTCCTACATTCGAGGAGGCAGAGCTGATGATTGGGCAGAGGTGTACACCAGCGAACACCAAGATGCAGCCAGCGGTGAATGGAACGTGGATTTCACTGAGTTCCTAGTAGAGCTGAAGGGTAGCTTCTCTAATGTCTCTCAAAAGAAAGAAGCAATGGACAAGCTGAATCGCATTCAGCAAGGTCGGATGAAAGCCGACGACTTTTTCAAGGAGTTCGAACTCCTGTTGAAAGAGGCGGGGTATGACAAGAAGAGCGAGTACGTACTCCAGTTGACAGAAAGAGCGGTCAACCCGAACATCATGAGCGACCTAGTCCGAACGAGGACTGAGGAGTTCAAAAGCTATGACGAGTTAAAGAAACTCGTCACGGGTAATGATTTAATCCGCCGCCGCTACGATGAACAGAAGCGCGGATATAACAACTCGAGCTGGAATTACAGCTCACAGGGACAAAGCCGTGGACAGGGATCCACGCAACAGGCCTACGGTAGGCAAGAGCCGAAGAAATGGGAAGGACCTCGAGCGGTAGGACCTTCTTCCCCAGTAATAGCAAGACGGGACGGGACCGGAACGACCTTTGGAGGCACCGGACGCCCCATGGACTTAGATCGAGCGAAGGCAAACGGCCTTTGCTTCAACTGTGGCGAAAGAGGCCACATTAGCAGGAATTGCCCGAAGAAGGGCAAAGCCGTGGTTCGTAGCGTAGAACTTACGGACTATAATAATGAGAGAACGGACAACGTTAGCGAAGAAACTAGCGTAAATAGTGTAGACACGATACCAGGATTACCAGCAGGGATGGACATGAATTCGTTCACCGCTTGGGTGAACAGTATGGGTTTTGTAAGAGCTCCCCAGTAGATATAGGTCTGGTGGAGCACTCTAAATTAAATACTTCGGATATAGTAGATAGTGGACTGGATTTCACTATTAAATATGGTAATGTAGAGAAACACGTACCTGCATTTACAAAAAAATCCGAAGTAGACAAAAACCCTATACGCTACGGACCCGGCACGGCTGAATGGACTGCTCAAAGACTCAAGGAAGAGGAACTTCCAAGAGCCGTTGGACTTTTAAGAGTTTGGATGCCTTCCTCGCGAATGAGAGAAGCTTCGGAGGAAACCGTCATGGAAATACGTGCACTAAATTGGAGAACGGCAGTTAAAGCTGTTAGGAGTCTCGCAAGCAAAAGAAGCTATGTTCGTGGAACACACGGAAAGAGCTTGAGACTACCAGTCATTGTCGAAACATTAGAGGACAACAGGCAAATAGTCACACAAGGACTAGTCGACAGTGGAGCCACGGGTTCATGCATAGATGCAAAATTTGTGGAAAGGCATAGGATTCCGACCAAAGATTTACCCATCCGAGTACCTGTTTACAATGCTGATGGCACACTCAACGAGAACGGCTCCATAACCAAGTATGTTGAAGTCCGTATAACCATTGGAGATCATTCAGAACGCGTTGAGTTCGGCGTTGTGAATCTAGGAGAACAACACATCTTCCTAGGACTAGACTGGTTACGATATCATAATCCAAGTATCGACTGGATCAAGTCAGAAGTCACTTTCGACCGATGTCCCTCCAAATGCGGTTATAATCCTCACTTCTGGACACCCGAAGACGTACAAACCCGAGCGCTCCTCCAAGACGGCGAAAGACTGTTCATATTTGACTGGGATCGATATGTACAGGAACAAGTAGATTCCAGAAAATGGACGAAGGAACAAGCCGAACAGAAGACGAAGGAGCATTTTGACACGTCTCGACCATACGTTAAGAAATATCCAGACGTGTTCAGTCAAAAGGAATTTGACCAGTTACCACAACGACGCCCCTGGGATCATGCAATCGAGTTAACGCCTGGTTCTAAACCACTAGATTGCAAGATCTATCCTTTGAACCCAAAGGAACAGGAAGCACTGGACACGTTCCTTGAAGAGAATATTCGAACTGGACGAATCCGACCTTCGACGTCACCGATGGCCTCACCATTCTTCTTCGTCAAAAAGAAAGACGGTACCCTTAGACCAGTACAAGATTATCGCAAACTGAATGAGATGACGGTTAAAAACCGATACCCACTCCCTCTCATTCAGGAGTTGATTGATCACTTAAAAGGTGCAAAATTCTTCACGAAGATGGACGTCCGCTGGGGATTCAATAATATTCGAATCAAGGAAGGGGACGAATGGAAAGCCGCATTCAGGACCAATCGAGGACTATTCGAACCAACTGTTATGTTCTTTGGACTCACCAATTCTCCGGCAACGTTTCAGGCGTTCATGAACCATATCCTTCGGGACTTGGTCAATGAAGGTCACGTAATAGTTTACATGGATGACATTCTTGTCTTCACGGATGACTTGGAGAGTCACCGTGCCATTGTAAATAGAGTACTCGATGTCCTCCGCGAACATAAACTTTTCCTAAAACCTGAAAAGTGTTCCTTCGAAAAGACTCGTATAGAATACCTTGGCATTATCATCGAGAACGGAACTATACGTATGGACCCCAAGAAAGTACAAGCAGTACGCGAATGGTTGACACCCTTAAAGAAACACGATATTCTACAGTTTCTAGGATTCTGTAACTTCTTCAGGCGGTTCATCCGAGGATTCAGTAAAGTCGCAAAACCATTAACAAAACTAACTGGAAATTCGAAGTGGGAATGGACTGCAGTACAACAATTTGCATTCGAGGAACTCAAACGTCGGATTTGTGAAGAAGTCGTTCTTCTTATTCCCAGAAACCATGGAAAATTCCGACTCGAAGCTGATTCCTCTGACTTTGCGAATGGTGCTATTCTATCCCAGTTTGTTGATGGTAAATGGTGGCCTGTCGCATTCCGATCTCGTTCGCTCAACGAAGTAGAACGGAATTATGAGATCTATGACAAGGAACTTATGGCAATTATGGATTCTCTCGACGACTGGCGTCAATACCTCCTCGGTGCCGAAGAACAGATTGAAATATTTACAGATCATGCGAATCTACAATATTTCAAGAAACCCCAGAAACTTAATCGGCGACAAGCTCGATGGGTTCTTGAACTTGCAGAATATGATTTTAATCTTGTTCATAAACCAGGAAAATCCATGACGAAAGCCGATGCACTGTCAAGGATGACAGGTCTTGAGACGGGGGAAAAGGATAACGAGAACATTACTCTTCTGAAACCGGAACTTTTCATTCGCGCTCTAGGTATCTCCACACCAGAAGATGAATTTTTGTCAGAAATCCGTAGAAACAGAAACCACGTTGATAGACTTGTAAAAGACAATCTCGATGCCAAAAACCCAGAGTGGAAGGAATCTGACAGAATCATTGAGTGGAAAGGACGCGTTTACGTGCCAAAGAACAGTGTACTCCGATCCAAGATTTTAACCCGGTATCATGATTCACCACTTGCGGGACATCCCGGACAGTATAAAACAGCAGAACTTGTCACTCGTGATTACTGGTGGCCAGGAATCACTCGAGATGCTGGAAAATATGTCGAAGGTTGTGAAAAGTGTCAAGCAACAAAGTCTCATCGTACTAGACCTGTAGGACGTCTTCATCCTCACACAGTACCAACTGAACCCTGGCAAGTAATCGGCACTGACATGATCGGAGAGCTTCCTGAATCTGGAGGATACAATGCTATCGCGATCTTCATTGACCATTTTACAAAGCGACTGAGACTTGTTCCAACTCACACTACAGTTACTTCGGAAGGCATGGCAAAAATTTACCGCGATCATATCTTTGCGATTCATGGACTCCCGCGAAAGATAGTGCATGATCGAGGACCACAGTATCACTCACGGTTCATGAAGGAACTTTACCGGTTACTAGGCATAGAAGCGAACTTCACCACGGCATATCATCCACAGACAAACGGCCAATCTGAACGAACAAATCAAGAGATTGAACAGTATCTCCGTTTGTTTATTAATTATCAACAGAATAATTGGCACGAATGGTTACCGCTAGCAGAGTTCAACTATAACGATAAAGTTCACTCAGCAACAAAGGTTTCGCCCTTCTTCGCAGATAATGGAAGACATCCATACAAAGGCATGGCAACTCAAATGACTTCGAACAACCCCACGGCACAAGCCTTTGCGGATGGAATGAAGAAGATTCGCAAAGAAGTAGGATCAGCTTTAGAGAAGGCGAAGGAGGTTATGAAAGCGCAGTTCGATGGAAAGCGGAAGGAAGGGATAGAGTACAAAGTTGGTGATAAGGTTTGGCTCGAAGGAACCAACCTATCGATAGATCGTCCAATGAAGAAATTAGGCGACAAGAGATACGGACCGTTCACGGTTCAGCAGAAAGTAGGCGCCAGTTCCTATAAACTGGAAATCCCACGTACATGGAAACATGTACATAACGTCTTCAACGAAGTTCTTCTCACCCCGTATAAAGAACCTCGCTTTCCTACTCAACCACGAAATACTCGCCCACCACCTGTAGTTGTTGGCGGTGAAGAAGAATTCGAAGTAGAGGAAATTCTTGACTCAAAGAAAGCAGGCAGAGGCATTAAGTATAAAGTACAATGGAAGGGATACGGTTCTCACGAACAGACATGGGAACCACGGTCAAATCTTACTAATGTTGACCAGTTACTCAAAGAATTCCACGAAAAGAATCCAACGAAGCCAAAACCCGCAATACTTCGACGCATAGAAGTACCTATTTCCTTATTTCCGACAGAACTCTTCAGACCTATCACACCACTCGACACCGAACCTAATTCCGCTTCACTACCATCCGAAAATTTCCTCTTACGACAAGCACATCGTGGAACTCGTGCCCTAAGGAGAGGGTGATGTTACGAACTCTCTTTTTCATTTCTTTTATTCTCTTTTAGTACTTTAGACGCTCATTCCCTTTTAGGTATGTTAAGCGCCGTAAGCGCTTACACAAGCGTTTGTATTATTCTTTTATCTTTTCCTTTTCTTTTATTTATAAACATGCGACAGCCTTGCTGTTCCCATGCTATCATTAATTGTCGACGCGACTCTCTCGTGTCTGTCGAGGCATTGACAGATCTAGGCCGTCTACATACATTCTTTTATATTACCTCATTGTTTCATCGTTGTATACAGACAGCTTTACTTATGGATACGGGTGACTCCTATTGTATAGCCTCACAGTTACGGTGCGAGATAGTTCCCATAGGTTCATCTCCAGATATGTATATAAGACAGAATATTTTGTAGAATAGTCTCTATCTCTGATCTCGTCTATTCTCCTCGGTAGATAGACATCAATCAAGGACCACTTCTCTCTGACCTTTATCGCTTGACCATCTTCACCTGTGTGACGCCTGGATTCAGTATTGATCTATCGAGTCGCTGACAACTACTTCTAGGAAATGCCCTATCTTACATATATACATATTCTGAAATGAACCCATGGGAACTATCTCACATCATAACTGTGAGGCTATACAACGATCTGTCAATAGCTTGACAGACATGAGAGAATTCTCACACTGTCAATCTGTCAATAGTCTGACAGACATGAGAGAGTTGTGTTGACAGCGCGAGAATGACAGTCTGTCAATAGTTTGACAGACATGAGAGAAATGCGTTGACATTGCGAGAATGTCAAGGCTGTCACATGTATGTAAATGAAAGAAAAGGAAAAGATAAAAGAAAAAGTATAATAGGATAGACAAAAAGAAATTGAAAAAGAGTCAGTTCGTAACATCACCCTCTCCTCAGGGCACGAGTTCCACGATGTGCTTGTTGTAAAAGAAAGTTTTCAGACGGTAGTGAAGCGGGATTGGGTTCGGTGTTGGCAAGAGGAAGAGGACGGAACAATTCTGTAGGGAACAAGGAAATAGGGATTTCAATTCGACGAAATATTGCGGGTTTTGGTTTCGTCGGATTCTTTTCATGGAATTCCTTGAGCAATTGGTCAACATTTGTGAGGTTTGATCGCGGTTCCCAGGTCTGTTCATGTGAACCGTATCCTTTCCACTGTACTTTGTACTTGATTCCTCGTCCTACTTTCTTCGAATCAAGGATTTCTTCTGCTTCAAACTCTTCTTCTCCTCCTACAACTACAGGAGGCGGGCGTGTGTTTTGGGGTTGTGTAGGAAAACTAGGTTCTTTATATGGAGTGAGAAGAACTTCGTTGAAGACATTGTGTACATGTTTCCATGTACGTGGGATTTCCAGTTTATAGGAGCTGGTGCCTATCTTCTGTTGGATCGTAAACGGTCCATACCTCTTGTCACCTAATTTTTCATTGGGCGATCTACCGACAGGTTGGTTCCTTCTAGCCACACCTTGTCGCCAACCTTGTATTCTATACCCTTCTTCCTCTTTCCGTCATACTGCCTCTTCATCTCTACCTTTGCTTTCTCTAAAGCTGATCCTACTTCCTTTCGTATCTTCTTCATTCCATCTACGAAAGCTTGTACTGAGGGGTTGTCCGAAGTCATTTGAGTTGCCGTGCCTTTATACGGGTGTCTTCCTGTATCTGCATAGAAGGGAGAAACTTTCGTCGCCGAATGAACTTTGTCATTGTAGTTGAACTCTGCTAAGGGTAACCATTCGTGCCAATTATTTTGTTGGTAATTAATGAACAAACGGAGATATTGTTCGATCTCTTGGTTTGTTCGCTCCGATTGACCGTTTGTCTGTGGATGGTATGCCGTAGTAAAGTTCGCTTCAATGCCTAACAGCCGATAGAGTTCCTTCATGAACCTCGAGTGATACTGTGGTCCTCGATCATGAACTATCTTGCGTGGAAGTCCATGGGTGGAGAAGATGGAATCTCGATAAATCTTCGCCATTCCTTCTGAAGTGACTGTGGTATGGGTTGGTACAAGTCTCAGTCTCTTTGTGAAGTGGTCGATGAAGATTGCAATCGCATTGTAACCGCCAGATTCAGGAAGTTCTCCAATCATGTCAGTACCGATTACTTGCCAAGGTTCAGTTGGAACGGTGTGAGGATGAAGATGTCCAATGGGTCGAGTGCGATGAGACTTTGTCGCTTGACACTTCTCGCAACCTTCCACATATTTTCCAGCATCTGAGTAATTCCTGGCCACCAGTAATCACGAGTGACAAGTTCCGCTGTTTTGTACTGTCCAGGATGTCCTGCAAGTGGTGAATCGTGGTACTTAGTAAGGATTTTGGACCTAAGTACTCTGTTCTTCGGTACATAGATTCGTCCTTTCCACTCAATAATCCCTTCAGTTTCTTTCCACTCAGGGTTTTTGGCATCGAGGTTATCCTTTACAAGTCGATCAACGTGGTTTCGATTCTTTTGGATTTCTGACAGGAATACATCTTCTGGTGAGGAGATATTAAGGGCACGAATGAAAAATTCGGGCTTTAGAAGGACGATGTTCTCATTGTCCTTTTCCCCCGTCTGAAGACCTGTCATCCTTGACAGGATGTCAACTTTTGTCATTGTCTTTCCTGGTCGATGAACTAGATTAAAATTATATTCCGCAAGTTCAAGAACCCATCGAGCTTGTCGTCGATTTAGCTTTTGGGGTTTCTTGAAATACTGTAGGTTTGCGTGGTCTGTAAAGATTTCAATCTGTTCTTCGGCTCCAAGAAGATATTGACGCCAATCATCGAGCGAGTCCATAATTGCCATTAATTCCTTGTCATAAATCTCGTAGTTTCTTTCAACTTCATTGAGTGAACGAGATCGGAATGCTACAGGCCACCATTTTCCGTCGACAAATTGAGAGAGACAACCACCATTTGCAAAGTCAGATGAATCAGCTTCAAGTCTAAACTTTCCATGATTTCGGGGAATGAGGAGGACTACTTCTTCACAGATTCGACGCTTGAGTTCATCGAATGCATACTGTTGGGCCACTGTCCATTCCCAGACTGCATTTCCAGTAAGTTTTGTCAATGGCTTGGCAACTTTGCTAAATCCTCGAATGAATCGCCTGAAGAAGTTACAGAAGCCAAGGAACTGTTGGACATCATGTTTCTTCAATGGGGTTAACCATTCTCGTACAGCTTTGACCTTCTTCGGGTCCATTCAATTGTTCCGTTCTCAATGATTATTCCAAGGTACTCTATAGATGTTTTCTCGAAAGAACACTTCTCAGGCTTGAGAAAGAGTTTGTGTTCTCGAAGAATATCAAGGACTCGGTTTACAATTATTCGATGACTTTTCAAGTCATTTGTAAACACGAGTATATCATCCATGTAGACTATAACATGTCCTTCATTTATCAAATCTCGAAGGATATGATTCATGAATCCTTGAAACGTCGCTGGTGAGTTGGTTAATCCAAAGAACATAACAGTTGGTTCGAATAATCCTCGATTGGTCCTGAACGCGGCTTTCCACTCATCTCCTTCTTTGATCCGTATATTGTTGAATCCCCATCGAATGTCCATCTTTGTGAATATCTTAGCGCCCTTCAATTGATCAATAAGCTCCTGAATGAGAGGGAGTGGATATCGATTTTTAATCGTCATTTCATTCAGTTTGCGATAGTCTTGTATTGGTCTAAGGGTACCGTCTTTCTTTTTGATGAAGAAGAATGGTGAGGCCATCGGGGATGTCGAGGGTCGAATTCGTCCGGTTCGAATGTTTTCTTCAAGGAATGCATCCAACGCTTCTTGTTCCTTCGGGTTCAAAGGATATATCTTACAATCGAGTGGTTTAGAACCAGGTGTTAACTCGATTGCATGATCCCAAGGGCGTCGTTGTGGCAATTGATCAAATTCCTTTTGACTGAAAACATCCGGGTATTTGTTTATATACGGAGTGGAAGTGTCGAAGTGTTTTCGTGTTTCTTCTTCCGCCTTCTTCTCTGTCCATTTCCTGGAATCTACCTGTTCTTGTACATATCGATCCCAATCAAACACGAAAAGTCTCTCGCCGTCTTCAAGTACCGCTCTTGTTTGAACGTCTTCAGGCATCCAAAAGTGAGGATTATATCCGCACCGAGTCGGACATCGGTCAAAAGTAACTTCTGATTTAACCCAGTCGACACTTGGATTATGATGTCGCAACCAATCTAGTCCTAGGAAGATGTGTTGTTCTCCAAGATTGACAACGCCAAACTGAACTCGTTCCGAGTGGTCTCCGATAGTTACACGGACTTCAGCGTATTTGGTTATTGAGCCATTCTCGTTGAGTGTACCGTCAGCATTGTAGACAGGTATTCGAATAGGTAAATCTTTGGTTACAATCCTATGTCGTTTTACAAAGTTTGCGTCAATGCATGAACCTGTGGCTCCACTGTCGACTAGTCCTTGTGTAACTATTTGCCTGTTGTCCTCTAGTGTTTCGACAATGACTGGGAGTTTCAAGCTTTTTCCGTGTGTTCCACGGACGTAGCTTTTCTTTGTTGCGAGACTCTTAACAGCTTTGACTGCTGTTTTCCAGTTCAATGCTCGTATTTCCATGACGGTTTCCTCCGAAGCTTCTCTTATTCGCGAGGAAGGTACCCATGTCCTTAAAAGTCCAACGGCTTTTGGAAGTTCCCCTTCCTTGAGCCTTTGAGCAGTCCATTCAGCTGTGCCGGGTTCGTATCGTATAGGTTTTTTAAGTACTTCGGGTTTTTTATGAGTAAATGCAGAAGCGTGTTTTTCTACATTATTATATTTGATTGTGAAATCAAGTCCACTATCTACTATGTCCGAAGTATTTAATTTAGAACGCTCCACCAGACCTATATCTACTGGGGAGCTCTTATAAAACCCATACTATTCACCCAGGCGGTGAATGAATTCATGTCCATACCAGCTGGTAACCCTGGTACTACATCTACACTATTTACGTTAGTTTCTTCACTAACGTTGTCCGTTCTCTCGCTGCTATAATCCATAAGTTCTACGCTACGAACCACGGCTTTGTTCTTCTTTGGGCAGTTCCTACTAATGTGGCCTTTTTCGCCACAGTTGAAGCAAAGGCCATTTACCCTTGCTCGATCCAGGTCCATGGGTCGTCCCGAACCTCCAAAGGTCGTCCCGGACCCATCGCGTCTTGCTATTATGGGGGTAGATCCTACCGCTCGAGGTCCTTCCCATCTCTTCTGCTCTTGCCTGCCATAGGCTTGTTGCGTGGATCCTTGACCACGACTTTGTCCTTGTATGCTGTTACCCCAGCTCATGTTGTTGTATCCGCGTTTCTGTTCATCGTAGCGGCGGCGGATTAGATCATTGGCTGTGACGAGTTTCTTTAACTCGTCGTAGCTGTCAAACTCCTCTGTCCTCGTACGGACTAGATCGCTCATGATGTTGGGGTTGACTGCTCTTTCAGCCAACTGAAGAACATATTCGCTTCTCTTGTCGTACCCCGCTTCCTTCAACAGGAGTTCGAACTCCTTGAAAAAGTCATCGGCCTTCATACGACCTTGTTGGATGCGATTCAGCTTATCCATTGCCTCCTTCTTCTGGGAGACGTTAGAAAAACTACTCTTTAGTTCTTCTAGGAATTCTGCGAAGTCTATGTTCCAATCACCAGCGACTTCATCCTGGTGATCACTGGTGTATACTTCCGCCCAGTCATCAGCTCTGCCTCCTCGAATGTAGGACATTGCTACATTGATGGATTCGTTATCGTTATTGACCTGCTGTGTCCTTCGCAGGTCGTGGATGTACGCAAGGAGTGTTCGGAGCCATGCTCGGAACTTGGAGGTATCTCCTGTAAATACGTCGGGTTCTTTAACGATGGTTTTTCGGGAGAATGAGGTGTTGGAGGTGGCAGGAGTAGCGGCGGTAGTAGCGGATGTGTTGGCATGCATGGATTGGTTGGATGGGTCAGACATTTCTGAGCCGAGTTCGGTGGTGAAGGATGGAGTGGGTGTGGGGGATCCTAAATGGATGGTTGAATCCGGTGATGCGGGAGAGGGAGAGCGAGATGGGTATGGGAGTGAAAAATCCTGAGGTCTTGACGAGAACGCCAGGATAGGAGGGTGAGGTGCTTAGAGGTAGAGGCTCGTGTCGAGTTATGTGTTAATCCAGAAGACTGTCTACGTTCGCTCCTCGCGCAACGTTGTCTTTCGAGTCGTCTGCGTGAAAACTTTGCGTTCCAACGTCCCTACTATCGAATCTTCCGAGGAAGAAACTCGATGTTCTGTTGCTAGCCCTGATTTACACTCCTTGGTAGGAGTCAGGCACACTAGAGAGAGTATTTTCCTCTCAGCACGGGTTGAGCCGTACTACAGTGTCTCGATGTAGGTATGTATTAACAAAGTGTTTACGCCAACGCTGGCCTTAACACAGACGAGCTATGGGAATAGGGAGTGGATGGGAGAGGAAACGAGGTGAGGTGGGAAGGTGAGTAAGGAAATGAAAAAGAGTAAATTTAATAACGCAGCGGGGTCCAATGTCCAACCAATGTGTCGAAGATTTGGGTCGTGACGGGTGGGTCAATAAGATCTCTGATCTTCTGTCAGCGACTCGATAGCTTTTATACTAAGCCAGGCGTCACACAGAGAGAATAGATCAAAAGATAATGGATAATGCGGGAGGAGTATGCCCTCAGATACTTGTCTAGCTACAGAGGAGAATAGACGAGATCAGAGATAGAGACTACTCTAAGAAATGCCCTATCTTATATACATATTCTGAAATGAACCCATGGGAACTATCTCATGTCATAACTGTGAGGCTATACAACGATCTGTCAATGGTTGACAGACATGAGAGAATTCTCACACTGTCAATCTGTCAATAGTCTGACAGACATGAGAGAGTTGTGTTGACAGCGCGGGAATGACAGTCTGTCAACAGTCTGACAGACATGAGAGAAATGCGTTGACATTGCGAGAATGCCAAGGCTGTCACATGTATGTAAATGAAAGAAAAGGAAAAGATAAAGGAAAAAGTATAATAAGATAGACAAAAAGAAATTGAAAAAGAGTCAGTTCGTAACAGTTCCCAGTGTCTGTTGTCTTCGTCTTCAGTTGACCAGTGAATGTCACAATGTTCTTTAGTGTCAAATGCATGGGTTGTCTGAACAGTCAGAGTTAACTCCAAAAGTCAGCGTGGTGATAGTATCAGGTGGAGAATTGGTGGATCCTGATTTCCACTCCTCGTAAGATCAGTAATAGAGCTGATGGTATGAGTAATAGATCTTGACCTAATGTCGCGACGTAGGCAGAAGCAACAAAGGGAAGGGATCAATGGCACAAGCATAAGCACAAACCTGAGCGTGAGTAATGCTCAGCACACAAAGGCCTAAAGGGATAAATAATCTCAGCAACTGTGATAGCACGAAGGGTCAATCACAAGGGTCAGATAAGGCAAACTAGTTCCCAAAGACCAAGTCAATATTGAGTGTAAATGAAGATACAAACACGAACCTAGTTCCCAAAGACCAAGAGGTCAAGATAGGGAACTGGTAGCTGTCTACTGTACTATATATACAAGTCTGAAACAATAGGAACCAGAGTAAAGGGACAAGGGTAAAAGAACAAAGAACAAAGAACAAGAGCACAAGAGTAGGATAGTGAAGAACAAATGAGGAACAAGGAAAGAACAATAAACTAATGACAGTGTGAGAGTGAGTGGTCAGATGAACAATGAGTAATAAACATGGTCATGTGGTTACTAGAGCATGTGAAACAAAAGAAATAAAATGATGTAAGTACTTAGTTGTCATGACAAGTACTCAGTCAGCATATCATTGTATTCCAATCAATGATTACTATCCAAAACTGATGCAACATTGTTTATAGAACACTGTATCCAGTCCTTTCCACATGCAAAGTTGAGCAGGTCCAGGGTGCAGCTACTACCATTCTGAGAAATAATGACATGTGTAGGTGGAAACAGAAGGGTTGGGCGGAATTTTGGTGGTATCCAGATGATGATAACAGAAATGCCTAGATCAGAGTGCCAGCCATGCAACCAGCCTTCATCATCAATGTAACAGGAATAAAAGGAGAAGTATTGGCTGATAAGGTAAGTATGAGGGTTTTGACAGTGTTGAATTGGCTTGCAATTGCCAGATGTAGTATTAGAGCCTGTGAAAGATTTATCTACAAATTGAGGGATTATTTTGTGAACATAAGAGAGCTCACCTTGCATTATGGATACAGCTCTCCTGTCATCTGGAGAAAGAGTAACTAAGGTGACTCCATGTGGATGTCCCTGCAGAGGATCAATGTCTACATTCCAAATTCTGATTGAACAGTCTTCAGATCCAGATACAATTCTCTTGCAATCTGGTGAAAAAGCAACAGAGGTGACTCCACCTGAATGTCCCTGCAGAGGATCACCAATTGCTTCTCCTGTGTCTGCATTCCAAATTCTGAGTGACTTATCCCATGATCCAGATATAATTCTCTTGCCATCTGGAGAAAAAGCAATAGAGGTGAGCCAATTTGAATGTCCTTGCAAAGAATCACCAATTGCTTCTCCTGTGTCTGCATTCCAAATTCTGACTGACTTATCCCATGAGCCAGATACAATTCTCTTGCCATCTGGAGAAAAAGCAACTGAGCTGACCACATGTGAATGTCCCTGCAAAGGATCACCAATTGCTTTTCCTGTGTCTGCATTCCAAATTCTGATTGACTTATCCCATGAGCCAGATACAATTCTCTTGCCATCTGGAGAAAAAGCAACAGAGGTGACCCAATTTGAATGTCCCTGCAAAGGGTTGCCAATTGCTTCTCCTATGTCTGCATTCCAAATTCTGATTGACTTATCCCATGATCCAGATACAATTCTCTTGCCATCCAGAGAAAAAGCAACTGAGCTGACTTCACCTGAATGTCCCTGCAAAGGATCACCAATTGCTTCTCCTGTGTCTGCATTCCAAATTTTGATTGAACAGTCTTCAGATCCAGATACAATTCTCTTGCCATCTGGAGAAAAAGCAACTGAAGTGACTCCACCTGGATGTCCCTGCAAAGGATCACCAATTGCTTCTCCTGTGTCTGCATTCCAAATTCCAATTAGACAGTCTTCAGATCCAGATACAATTCTCTTGCCACCTGGAGAAAAAGCAACTGAGGTGACTCCACCTGAATGTCCCTGAAAAAGATCACCAATTGCTTCTCCTGTGTCTGCATTCCAAATTCTGATTGACTTATCCATCAATCCAGATACAATTCTCTTGCCATCTGGAGAAAAAGCAACTGAGGTGACTCCACCTGAATGTCCCTGCAAAGGATCACCAATTGCTTCTCCTGTGTCTGCATTCCAAATTCTGATTAAACTGTCTTCTGATCCAGATACAATTCTCTTGCCATCTGGAGACAAAGCAACTGAGGTGACCCAATTTGAATGTCCCTGCAAAGGGTTGCCAATTGCTTCTCCTGTGTCTGCATTCCAGATTCTGATTGACTTATCCCATGATCCAGATACAATTCTCTTGCCATCCAGAGAAAAAGCAACTGAGCTGACTTCACCTGAATGTCCCTGCAAAGTATCACCAATTGCTTCTCCTGTGTCTGCATTCCAAATTTTGATTAAACAGTCTCCAGATCCAGATACAATTCTCTTGCCATCTGGAGAAAAAGCAATTGAGGTGACTCCACCTGGATGTCCCTGCAAAGGATCACCAATTGCTTCTCCTGTGTCTGCATTCCAAATTCTGATTGAACAGTCTTTGGATCCAGATACAATTCTCTTGCTATCTGGAGAAAAAGCAACTGAGGTGACTCCACCTGAATGTCCCTTCAAAGGATCACCAATTGCTTCTCCTGTGTCTGCATTCCAGATATTGATTGACTTATCTGCTGATCCAGATACAATTCTCTTGCCATCTGGAGAAAAAGCAACTGAGGTGACTCCACCTAGATGCCCCTGCAAAGGATCACCAATTGCTTCTCCTGTGTCTGCATTCCAAATTCTGATTGACTTATCCACTGATCCAGATACAATTCTCTTGCCATCTGGAGAAAACACAACTGCACTTATATCATCTGCATGACCCTTCAGTATGACTTGTTGATCTGGCCAATTATTTATTTGTCTAGAGAAAACTGCTTTTTGCAGTGTATTGCAACATCTCTCAAACACTGTATGTAGTTTGGAATTTTCTGGAACAAATGGCATCCCTGATAAGTAAAGATGTGGAGTTGATGTTATGATTACTTTTCCAAAAACCTGTATGAAAACGAGTATGTCTGTCATACAGTTCTTCAATTCATAGTATTCCATCTTGCCCTGTAACATTCTCAACAATCAAATACAGTCATTTCAATAATATCAACTAAATACCTGAAGATTGTCAAGAAAGGTCATTGTGTGTCTTGCAGTTCTTGATGCAACTTGTATTTTTTTCATCAAGCCAAGAACTTCTATCCAGTATAGTGCATAGCAAAAAAAGAACTTCTCCAAGTTATGAACCCATAAATCACTTGGCTCCATGTTCTGAAGATGCAGATCCCACCAACAGCATGCATAAATTAGCTCTGGTGTAAGTGTATTTGATAACTTGGTTTCCAGATCCTTAATCTCAGAGTTCATGACATATGAGCTCTCCAGATTGCCCATATTGAAATGCAAATCTCTGAACATCAAATGAAATGACCCTTTTGCTAACAGTTCATGTCCTTGTTGTAAGTCTACCCAAAACCTTTTGCTTCGTTTTTCATCCAATAGGAAGTCCAAGACTGATGTGTGTACTGGCCTCACCTGTGTATTATCTGACTTTGATATTCCTGTAAACAGAGATCCCAGGAATGACAATACACTGCTGACAGTATCCTCATCATCTTCAGTTTGCAGTCTCTGTAAGGTGGCCTGAGACAGAGGTTCAAAAGCTGCTAAAACTTGTGACATAATTGATCTGTATCCTATCATGGCATCCTCATCATGGACATCCAAGGCATCATTGAAGATGAATTCATAAAGTTCATCAAGTGCATGCAGGTCATTTGAACTTGACTTGTTCAAATTCATGAAGCGCTCAAAACGCTTTGTGATGGAGATTCCTCCTTTGCCTTGACCACTAAGAGATGTACAGACAATATCTGCCCATTGAAAAAATCCTGCAGCTCTTTCTGCAAGTATTTTGCATTGATGTTCCTTTAGTTTTCCTGAAACTTTGTTTTTCATCATCCTGAAGCATACATATTGATTGATATCATCATTTGTGCCCTGGATATCACTCATATATTGGACTTGAATTGCTTGGGTATCCAAAGCTTCTTGGCTCTGAAGGTATCCTATAACATCACTTTCTGGACGTGATGTTATAAAGACATGGAAACCTTGAGGTAACTCATGCAACCTATCAAATAACAGAGAAAGCAACTTGTCTCTTGGACCATCTTCTCTCTTCCCAGATTCATCCAGTGCATCAATTATAATAAGTACCTGCTGACCTGAATGGGCCATCACTTGAGCAGGATCAACAATCAGAGTTTTCCATAACTCTAGAATGCTGGTGCTCTCCAATACATTTGGATTGGCTTGAATTATGGCTAGCAATTCTGTTGCAATCTCAGGAAACTTGATGCCAAGCCTGTATGCAATAGTGCGCAATGCATTGCTTGGAGTCCTAGCTGCTGCAAATGTGCGATCAAAGCAGAAAAATGCACCTAGCTGATGCTCAAAGTTCAAACCAATGGTGTGGCTGATGGCAGATTTCCCTGTTCCAGCCTCTCCACAAAGTAGAAGGGTCCGAGAACCATTTGGGGAATTGATCCATTGAGAAATCTCCTCAATGATGTCTGTCCTGGTTCCCTCTAAACAGACCTTGTTTTTATCAAGCCAAGTACCAGTGACTGGTTTCAGCTTTTGTTCAAGTCTTTGTTGAATATCTTCCAGAATGGTATGAATGCATTAGCCACAATGATCCCAGATTCAAATTGAATAAAGGCTGAATCTTACCAGGAGGAAAGTCATTATAGTTAGTGAACTTGGGATTGTTCATCACAAAATCATGAGCTTCTCTGAAATATCTGTATGTAATATGTTAGGAATATCAGAAGCATATTAGTGAACTATAAGCTCACTCGGTGGCCATTGCTTGCAGGTTATTCAGATGTGATGGTAGAAAGTATGAAAGGGCACCAAGAGCTGTCATGCGTCCAAAAGTCCCTTCTTATAGAGGCTCAGGCAACAACCCATGACAACATTGCATCTGGCATTCAACAGTTGTATCATATCATGATGGAACCTCGAGATTCGATGAATGATGGAATAATCACTCGGCGATCTGGAGTGAATGCAGAGCATGTCACAGGCCCCAAGTATCATTTCATGCAGGTGAACTTAGTTGAAAGGGCCACTTGCAGCAATACATCATTTTGTGTCTCCAGGTTGGACATTGTTCTCGAAACGTTACAATCTAGACCCCGTTGACCAGCAAAGTATGTTTCCCATTTTCAACATTCAAGAACAATCTGGAACAAGAGAGGAAGACAAGTAGAGCCGGTCAAAGCAGGAGGACAAGACGGCAAGACGGGAGGCAAAGGCAAAGGGGAAGGGGAAGAAGGAGAGTGTAGTGTAGTGAAAAAAATACAATCCTTGACCCAGTCCGCGTCCCCCTGATCATTCTTCATTCCGTTCATTCGAGTTGGGTGTTCCTTGCTTCGACCAAATTCATGAAGCTTGCTTATTCCTGAACCTCAAAAACGGCGCTAGGCCACTGAGTGCACATGCTTTCTTGAGAAACTCATGCTATATTGAATAATTGTCAGAATCGGAAACGAACACGACGCACAAAAAGATGATAGAAATGAATCACCTGTCCGAATTCACTTGTTGTCGCCGTCACATCCACACACACTAATAGACCGCCAAGAAACTCTTCATTTCCCGGAATAAGAACTCGGGTTTTCTTGACGTCGGTGTATCATTCATTGCAATCAAATATAGAGCCTGATAGAGAAAAAAATACAGAGAATATCAGCCGAATGCTCACCATCGTTGCGCGCTGTCCGTGAGCTTGGAGCAGAATCCGAAACCGGCTATTTTGACGCGGCGATGAGATTCGAAGGAGGAGGTTGTCGGATTTGATGAAAATCGATCTCCCTTTCTTGCCAGCGGCGAGGATTTTGGCGACGAAACATGTCTGGAGGTGCTGTATGAGTAGTGAGGACCCAGAATCATAAATGCTGAACACCATAAAGCCGACTTCGTGGCAACCGGTTTTCGTCACCCAATCTTGTACGAAACTCGAAGAATGAGAATTAGTTTATTGCGATAAGTACAGAGGTATATGAGTTGAGACACATCAGAAAGGCAACAGGGGAATAGCAGGCCTACTTTTCGGAACATAGCAGATTCATGGGCAAACGAACGCAGTAGGTGGTAACGAATGGACGTAGTTGGTAGGAAGGAGTATCAACATGGCTCTTGCGAGGGAATTCGAAAAGATCGTGTGTGGTGCGGGAATGCGATAATTGTCCAGTAACTTGTATATTTAGATAGCGTCTGAAGGAGATGAATATCGATACAAAGGAGTTTATCAGTCCAGACAGATACGTACTGCCTCGCTGCAGTGATAGGAGCTGGGACGACGACGCATTTGGCGCACACACAGAGACAGTCCGATAATCGTTGTCTGAATTTCGACCTCTCTTCTCTCTTCGCTCGTTTATTTGCTGTTCCTTTATTGCGTGATGTTAGTAATACCGGCCAATAGGCTGAGAGCATGTAGATGGTACCTGTGCTTCGTGTTTGTTGATCGTAACATTGTGAACAGTGGCGTTGCAAAGCTGTTGATTGATGCAAAGCTGTTGATTGATTGATTATAGTTGAAGGTTGACGGCTACATACGAGAGTTGACAGAAAGGTTTATGAGGGGAATGAAGAAGAGATGGGCGAGAGAGAAAGCGCTGATGAGAGACACGAGGTCGACGACAATGGCTCATGGAAGTACAAGAGCCAGTAACTATCCACTCCTTTTGATCATGTTATCCAGCGGGAAAGTAACTTCCTTGATCTCCGTCATCTACCGCAATGTGTGTATTGAACGATTCATTACGTGCCGAATGATCAGTAGGTTGTTGCTGATAAAGCGGTGTCTCAACAGCAGGATGCGTCGTTCGGGTATCGGCACTGGTAAACGTCGTCGAGCTGTCCATTCGATTGAATACGAGCTAGCAACGCACGAACATGAAGATCAGATATATCAAGATGGTACTCCGGTGAAGGAGTAAAAAAAATGAACTTACTCCACCAAAAGGCCCTCGAATAATCGATATGATCTCCTAAACTCAGCGCACTGTCATTCCCCGCACGAAGAACGGGATTGGCACTTGCTTCTCCCGCATGAGTGCTATGGACCGGATTCAACAGACCAATCCGTATAAGCTATGCGAGAGTCGTCTGTTAGCGCCGGCGAGGGTAAAGGAGAAAGGGAGAGTGCACTGCCACTGTAATCGAAACATCACCAAGAATGAACTTTATTGACCTCACCAGTGACTCTGAAGATGAAAATGTAGGAACCTCGTCAAAGGAGCTCAAGACCATAGACAGTGATGAATCCGAAATCGAAATCATCAGCATTTCCTCCGTAAAACCTTCCCATGGAAAATCCAAGAGTTCCACCAGGCTTGCATTAAAGCCTGCTTCTCTTCATATTGGCACTGGATCTGACTCTGAGGTCGAGATTGAGGTTGTTCAAATGACTCCATCGAAACCTAGAGGAAGAAATCACAATATCAGCCACATTCGTACACCTGGGCCCAATTCTTCCGGTAGCTCGAGCACGACGAAATCTCCTACGTTCCGTGATTCGACCAATCATCTTGGGCAACCTGTTTCGCTGCTATCCACGCACGTAAAGTCTAAGCCTGGCCCATCGCGGCCCAAAGTACATTCAGACCGCTCACTCAAGTCTGACGAACGTCTTGCCCGCAAGCTTCAAGCACAGGACCAGAAGGAGTATCAGAAGTTGATCAAGGGGATAACTACAAAGAAAGTGAGATTTTGACCTCTGGTTCGTATCCCTTTTGTGATTATTTTGTTGAATTACAGGAAGGAATCGTGTTTCGAACTGTGATAAACGCTGACGGAACACTTGAGGATGGATCTCCAGCGCATCCCGATGATTTGGCCCGTTTTGAGCCGTGGAAGAAACTCTTCGAGACTACGAGTGGAACGCAAGTTAAACGATGTGAGTTGATCAGATGAATCCCTTAGGAATGGGATCACTGACTGTTCTATGTGTGACGACTCTATTCGCTCAGTCCATTGGATCGTCAACTACGAACTCGAGAAACGTTTCCAAGAGATCAAAACCCTCTTAAGCGACAGTGCAGATGCGACTGACGACCCGACCAAGGAACTTTTGCTGTTCCATGGAACGGGAACGGCCAATATCGATTCGTGAGCTTTGTTCTGCTGAGATTCATTCTGATTCTGACCCCATGCCTTTTCCTTAACTCTAGGATTCTAAATGGAGGCTTCCGCATAGGTGGTGTAGGCTCACATCGTGTCGTCAACGGCACTATGTTAGGCTTTGGCGTATATCTCGCTGCTTCAGCTGCTACTTCGATTGGGTATGCGGCGGGTGCGAACAGAATATTTGCGTGTAGAGGTATGTGATCCCTATCATACTCCACCGTTCTTCCATTCCCCCCTGCGGTTTTCTCCCATTTACCATAATGTTCACTCTGAACAACGCCTCCTGACTACATTCGACCTAGTCTTTCCCGGAAAAATAACCGGTGACCTAACGTACGCAAAAACTCCTCCAAAGACAAAAGATCCCCTCAACGAGCCGTACCAGACATATAGCGCCACGTTTGGGCCTGGCATCGTCTATGTGGTGAGGTATGCGTGCTTGGTGCTTCCTTGCTACGTGAGTTGGTGATTCCTTCGACTTCTTGTTCTGTGAAGAAGTTATTGATCTGTCTCTTGTCCTATTTCGCCTTGAAATTGCTCCATTCACAGATGATCGAATATGATTTGTCTTATGCCTGCAGACCAGGCCTACCGGGAACGTCTCTGGGTGTAAATATGACAGGCTTTGGCCGCGGGGGTGCAGGTGTAGGTGCACTGGCACTCCAGTCAATTGCTGTACCTCCACCGGTAAACTTACTACACCGCTCGTCCCGGGGCTAGACTACGGCTAGAATGAGTGGTACAACCGCAGATACGGATAATCAAATGCGTACAGGAACAGAGAAGAAAGCGTCGAACACCAAAGAGAAAATCTAGAGCGGAAGATAATGTACTGTGACTTGAAGTCAATGGAGGACTCGGTGGTTTAGGGCCAGGATGTATGATGTGAGGATGGAGCAGGAGCAAACAGTCCCAGCCAATGCTCAAGCTATGATGAAAAAAGTTGTTCCCATTTCACAGACCCATAGTCATTCAGGCCCCGGTCAGGGTATCATGTCAATTTTTAATTCAACAGTAGATGAATCACTGCTGCTGCATCTGGGAGATTCTAAGCTTTTCGATGTTGGCCATTCACAAAGGCAGACAACTAACTGAAGGTCACGTCTGTGTAAAAAAGACATCAATCACTAGCGCCAACTTCCAAGTGGTTCCATTTTCACTAATTTTGTCAAAATCAGATTGTTTTTATTTCTTTAGGTTGTAGACACAATTGAGACTCTACCTGAAGGAAGACAAATTTTTGGTGACGGTGGTCTGTGGAAAATTCAATGAGTGAAATAACAAGCGAGCCTTCGAGGTTGACTCGGGACTCCGAGTCAAGTGTTATGTAAGGTTCAACGCATTTTCCCCTGCGATTGCCCAGAACCCTTCAAAGTTCAGCGTCAGGTATCGGTCGCGTACAAGGCGAAAAACAGTTTTTTTATTTAATTGCAAATCACACGTAAGCCATCTAGTACTTACAACGCCACAGCGGTCGTTCTTTATCTCTGTTTTCGTGAACAATGAAACCTCAGGAGGCTCATATAGCCATCTTCTGGGATTACGGTATGCTCATACTGATATTTTCTCTTTCGAAACATTTAGATCAACCTTTTCGTAGAAAATTGTTCTGTGCCGACCGATTTATCTGGATATGATATCGTCAAACAGATCCGTAGTCTTGCTCATGAGTTCGGGAGTATAAAACTATTGAAGGCTTACACAGAACTCTCTGAGCAGGCGATCCATTCTTCTCGGTTTCTTACTTTGCGATCTGAGCTGCAATCCTCTGGGGTCAGCATCACCGATTGTCCTCATAACAACTACAAGAATGTTGCGGATCAAATGATCATAGGTGCTCACCTTGGCCTTTTTTCTTGAACCTGGGGCTCATACAGTATATTGCAGTGGACATGCTCGCATTTGCCATGGACAATCCGTCCAGTCCTGCTTCCACCACAATCATGCTCATCTCTGGAGATAGAGATTTTGCTTATGCATTGTCAACTCTACGGCTGAGGAGATACAATATCGTTGTCGTGGCACCTTCGAATACCCATGCCAGTCTTCAAACTCAGGCATCAAGTTTCTTCAACTGGAATACGACTATTTTGGCTGGGACTGGTAAATATCATCGCCCTAACCATTGTCGGAATCAATCTGAGTCAAACTCCGACCGTGAGGCAGTGGCAACGATGAACTCGCCTGGACCGTCGTTACCTCGTACTCCATCCTCTGCGCCCAATTTTGGCAGATTCTCTTTGGAAGGCTCGAGACCTGTGCAATTATGTGAGGCGTCTCATGCCCTTAATCCCAGCCCCATTGGTCTTGCAGAATCGTTTTCCGATGCTGCTTCTCCCACTCCATCCTACAGTCGCGCTCGTATTCATGCTCCGAACAAGAGCCCACCGCAATACTCTGACTTCACTGAGACAATTAAGCCCGGCCCATCACATGAGACGACCTTTCGCACAACCAACAGGGTGAACAACTTCGTCCCAAATTTCGGAGATATTGCCCGTTCGAATGATGCACAATCATCACAGAATCCAATTACACCCCGTGGAGGTGCCACTGTCGCTCGATCATCCCTTAGCGCAACAGATGAGAATTGCGTGAGGCAGGATACTGCCGTACTATCGCCAGAACCTCCAATTACCTCAGGTTATTTCTTGCCTCGTGTACTGCCTCCTTCTTCTTCCAGACCTCGTAGCGCGGAACCATCTTTACCCGGAACAATCAACGCCCCAACACGACCTGTATCGTACATCCCTGGCCAATACAGCAAATATTCGGTACAAACCACGAAATATAATACGCCAGCGATCATAGGTAGTCATTCACAGGCTGCTAGTGATGCGAATCAAGTCAACACGTCGACTGTCGTCAATGCAAATTCAGAGAGATACGGTATCAGTGGTAGATCCACTCCGAACCATCCTACTACCGCAGGATCTCCATCGCAGTCCAGAGTCAAAATAACAACGACGCCTTGGGTTACAGCCTCGACAGTGAAAGCTAATTCGACTTCGCAGGCTACTGCTACACCCCTGATCTCTTCTCCCTCCATTTCCTTGCCTGAGTCTTCGCGCGCGCCAGCCTCGCTACCGAAGGTCATCCCCTTGCATTTCCTTTCACTCGTCCAATATCTCGAGAAACTACGGCTCAAAGGCATTTCTACCCCTCTAAGATCTGTCGTTTCCCTCGACTTGACTGGGATAGATCGGCAAATTTATGAACGCGCGGGGTGTATAAAGTTCAAGGATTTTGCCAGTAGGGCTGAAAATATGGGGTTGATTCGACTTGGAGGCGAGGGAGGGAAAGCATGGATTGGATTGCACCCTGATCTCCATGGCAAGATAGAGATTACGGGATGACAGTTGTCCTTCCCGCGCAAAAAAAAGGTTGAAAAGGGACGATGTTATGATTTATCGCGTTACAATGTATATAGATAGCGGTACAAGGTGGCTTGATTTTGTGCAAAACGTGTAAACGTACATTATTCAATCACTGCGATCGTAATCCGAAGGACTAAATCCGAGCTCAGGGTTGTAGTAGTCCGCAAACTCTCCACTGACTTCCCAGTCATAAATTGTCCTTCCTGTCAATGAGACGCCGAAAACCCCTGGTCGGAACGGTTCTGCATGAACCATCAGGTTAGTCTACGAAAGTCTTGACAAAACTGTTGCATTTACCACCAGCATGATACCCGGTTCCAGATAGTCCCTGTCCCCGGCCGCGACGTATTCCTCGTCTATTACCTCCTCCTCTACTTCCACTTTCTCTGTTACCTCTTCCCCCTCTTTCTCCGTTACCTCTTCCCCCGCTTTGTCCTACTCCCCTCCCTCGAACACCACCTCTTCCACTTCCTCCTCCCCCGCTTCTTTCGCTGTTTCTTTCACCTCTTCCCCTGCCTGTGACTCTTCCTTCCCGACTACCTGCCCCTCTGGCTCTTTCTCCGCCAGTCCCCACAGTTCCATCTTCACCATCACCACTTTCACCAACCTGAGTATTCTGACTAGCGATACCCCTCCCTCTGCTTCTTAATCCGCCTCTGATTCTTCCTTCTCCCCTTCTGACTGCTACTGATGCTCTTCCTCGGCCGTTTCTGACAGCTCCATCATCACTATCATCGCCACTGCTATGATGACCACTGGCACCTCCGTCGTCATTGACATTCCGATTAGCGATACCCCTGCCTCTGGCTCTACCTGTGCCTCTAGCACCCCGGCCTTGTTCCTGAGCACCTCCCTGGACACCACCTCTTCCTAGTCTTCCGCCTCTTCTTCCATTTCCTCCTCTACCTCTAGTGAAATTCCCTTCTCTTCCTACAGCTCTGTTACCCCTCATAAATCTTGCGCCCGTGGCCATTCCACCATCCCGAAGGTATCCTTCACCAGTTGTTTCTGTGGTATTAGAGGATCTGATAAGACTTCAGAGTGTGGACTAGAGAAAGTCATCTACCGTTCGATGTAGTAAGATTGGCTAATGATTCATGTGGGACCTTTAGCGTTCAGGTGTAGCAAGAGTGAATATCAATTTGTCAACGTATGTTGGGTGAAACCCAAGGTTGACTTCGACTCACCTGTGATTCCATCTTAGAGTTGAAAGCTGCCAGTAAATGTTTGCACTTGGGAAATATTGTCTTTCAATGCTGGCGTGTGATGAGAAATGTGTTTTCCACGAACAACCTTATGGCATAGTATAGAAGGCAAAGATAGAGACACTAACAAAGATATCGCGTGTTCTGAGTAAGTCGAACTCTCACTACCTCAAATTCCCTACTTCTTCAATTTCTTTTTCGGTCTCGGTTCTTTCCCTCTGTTACTAGTACCACGACGTCTGTTGGCAACCCTTTGCAACGCCCTCTTCGTCTCTCCGCCTGAAAATGAAGCCAAATCAAAGTACACCGGCGCATATTCCAACAGCCATTCCGGTTTGACTTCTGTCACCGTCCTGATATATGGTCTCTTTGTCAACACAAACTCGTTGAATAGAACCCATTCAGGTTGCGTATCGAGTCCACAGGAAGGATGCAGAGCAACAACCTGGCCAACAGTCAATCACAGGAAGTGAATGGACCTGAATGGACCACACCTGGTTATCCTTGACAGTCAGATAGCTGCCCTTTTCTCCTTCCTTATGTGCCACTTGCATGAAGAATCCACAGGTGAGCGCTTGCCGTATTCCTACATAGAAGCAATGAGCAAAAACAACTAGATCATCTGACTAGCAGAACTTCCACTCACCTATATTACGCTTCCCTTCATCTTCTAAGCTAATGACATCTACGTCGTACTTTTCCATCGTCCTCAAAAGTTGAGCACGGACATTTTCCGCCTCTGCGAGTGCACGAGCGGAAAGGAAGTTATTCCGGGCCCAGTTTCGGTC
This sequence comes from Lentinula guzmanii, assembly GCA_027919855.1. NCBI lineage: Eukaryota > Fungi > Basidiomycota > Agaricomycetes > Agaricales > Omphalotaceae > Lentinula > Lentinula guzmanii. The sequence continues at coordinate 463,734 of JANVFO010000019.1, forward strand.
ATCTTTATCTATCAACGGAGTCACGGACTGAATAATTTCTGGTTCAGAATACGTACTCTGCGAATAGTTATTGAAAACATTCAACAATGTCAAATGGTCACCCTCAGGAACAGTGAGCATGGCTTTCGCCTGGTCGGCAGCAGCCCGTTGATTTGGTGCCCGAAGCCAGACGTTGGGAACTAGGCGTGATATGTATTTAGAAACAACGAAAATGGAAGATAAAAGTAAAACTGACTGCTCAACATAGCCGTGATCGTTAGTATTTCATTCGAGACTTTGAAGTCAGGCGAAACGATAAGCATCTTTGCAAGCTACGGAAAAGGTCAAAGAAAATGATGAGATGTAGTTGGATGGCTAGGGTGCAATAGACTCACCTGTGGATCTAACGGGAATTCTGCCATTACTCCTCCTAGTGCTGTCAGTTCACCTTCGTCATTCAATGCAGCGAGGTAGTTGAGTAATTCCAATGCACGCATAAGAGTTTCAGGCGCTGGAGCGTCAAGGAAGTCAAATCGAACAAGATCCTGCGGAAACGGATGAACGGGCGATAGTTTCTCTGAACGAAGAGATAAAGTTACCTTGATTCCTAACTTAGACAGTTCGAGAACGGCGTTGGCAAGATTGGACCGTAGAATTTCAGGGTGCGTCTGTTCTTCAAGTTCCGATATGAAATCTTTTTCAGTATACAGCCTATGAATTAAACGGGTACACAAGTTGGACATCAATTTTTCAAAACGCATTTGGAGCTAACACTAACCTAAAGCATTTCCCTGGTCTAGTACGCCCTGCACGACCTGCTCTCTGCTGCGCAGAGGCTTTTGATATTGGTGACACAAGTGATGACTCAACTCGGATTCTTGGATTATACACCGTTTGTTTTGAGAAGCCCGGATCGACGACGTATACAATGCCGTCGATAGTAAGAGAAGTCTCGGCAATGTTTGTCGATACCACGACCTTCCGCCCTGGCGGGTACCCTGCCTGCGACGGCTTTGGTGCGGCGTCGAAAATGCGCTGTTGTTGTTGTAGGGGAAGGGAAGAGTATAGCGGTACGCACACAAGCGGGCCTACACTCGAAGGATCTGCGTTGAGCAGGTTGGCATCTGCATCTGTTTTTATTTTCCTACATACGTCTTCAATTTCTTCTTCACCAGTAAGGAAAATCAGGATGTCTCCTGGATCTTCAGCTCTGTGAATCATTAGGACAGTACGAATGGCCGCTTCGACATAGTCCGGTTCGGGCTCTTGGGTATAAAATACCTCGACAGGGTGCGTTCGACCGGGAACTTTGAAGAGGGGTGCAGGAGAAGATTTTTCACCGGCCGCGGAGTCGTGTAAAGAAAGAAACGATTGAAATTTGACTGCGTCAAGCGTAGCAGACATGACAATGACCTTCAAGTCCTTTCGTCGCTTGGCGAGAGTTTTGAGTAAACCCATGAGAATATCCGTCGCAAGGGTCCTTTCGTGAGCCTCGTCCAAGATAATAGTGCTATACCTCGACAGCTCTGTATCCGACATTGCTTCTCTTAGCAGCATCCCATCCGTCATATACTTGAGGAAAGTCGTTCCCGATTCCGTCATATCTTCAAATCGAACGGAATATCCCACTTGCTTTCCAAGCTGAACATCCATCTCGTCAGCCACACGCTGGGCGACGCTCATTGCAGCTACTCGCCGTGGTTGCGTACATGCAACTAGCTTTCCTTTGGTATGCGGCAAATCCGAATAGGTGACAAATTGCGGTATCTGCGTCGTTTTGCCTGCCCCAGTCTCTCCAACCATGACTATTATTTGATTCTTCGAGAATAACTCGAGGAAATCATCCATCTGTGAGAATACAGGTAGAGCGTGTCGAGTTTCAAGAATTCTTCGGTATTGCGCAGAATGCGGCTGTTTGGTGAATGGATTCAGCTGATGATTCATTGCTTTGCGAACTTGCTCTCCTTTCACTTTACGTGGAAGAAAGCCGGACAAAGGTTCCTTTTCGGATGAAGAGGATGAGGATGAATGTACTGCACCCCGTTGAGAAGGAGGAAGATGTGCCAGGTATGGATTGCCGACCATCATGCAGGAGTTAAGCCGACGAGGACTCGGCCTATAACTAAATGTAGAACTTGGAATGCATGTGAGCTGACATATGATCATGAGCCAACAAGTCGCAAAGTTAAAGTTCAACGAGAACTTTGAATATTATTGTTCGAGCTTTCAAAAAGCCATTCCAGTTTTTGGTGGACAGCATTGCCTATCAATAGTCAGTGAAAAATAAGCGTTCGATTACCTTGAGCTAGAAAAACATAGCTCGAACAGGAATTCAAGATATTTAGTAGAACATGTCTAATAATTGTTAACCATGGGACGCGTTCAAATTAAATCATTGAAGGCGTCAAACTGGGCCATTATAGCCGGACGCTTAAGGGCGCTTAAAATTTGAATGCCCTCGTATAAATTTACTGTTATCTTCGATGACCAGTTTCGTTCTCGTTCAAGCAAAGTCAAACGGTGGTAGCCAGACCTGTTGCGCTGTACTACGCATGATATCAAGTGAAGCCATCTGCCGGAATCCAAGGCTTGTGAATAATGGACGACCCTTCAAAACTGTTAGGCCTCCTCAATGCACGAACCGGAAATTGTGCAACTTGATTGACCGGAGGTGGATGTGGACGAAATATTTCATCAGCATCGAAATAAAGATAGAAACAGACGTGGTTTGATTCAAGAATTTATCCACTGAGATCAACTGTGACATTAAGTAGTTTTGGAACTCGCCATCCAATTGTTGTCGACCACAGGTTCAGAAGCTTCAGTCCAAATTTGGTACCTCCCCCAAGTAGCCCACCACTCTTCTGCTTCATCTTCTGCTTGATAACCGAAGACTTCAGTAATTTCCACCCATTCCGGAGAGATTTCCAAACCATCATCAGCTTTGACTGCTGACTCACTCGTATGACGAACCGTTGCAGGTTCGTATACAACCTGGTGGTCATCGTCTTCTTCATTCTCTTCTTCCATATCATGGCTGAAGTCAGGTTCGAAGTAGTCAACTATCTCGAGTGGTACCGGCACAACTGCAATCTCCATCGTATCCCTCCTCGCTCGCATTCCTTGATCCCTAATATTTCGTTCCGCATCGCTGGCTCCAGGCATAGTCATATAATGTATGATGCCTACTTCCTTAGTCTGAACAGAAGCACAGTGTGGGTAACGAATTGATTGGAAAGCAGCAAGAAGGGTTGGAATATAGGGTGTTGATAACCGAGCATGAAAGGGGCAGCGAAAATTTTGAGGAGAGAATAGCCTAGCTAGAACGAGGCTATCTTCTACGGATAGAGCACACGACTGTGCGGAGCCAGGCTGATGAAGTTTGAACGAGATAGGATAGAACAAATCAAAATCTGCGAGAGAGGGTCAAAGGCTTACCGGTAGCGGATGCGCTGCTTCACCAATAACTACTAAACTCCCATCTATCCATGTATCTAGAACGTTCTCGTGGGTAATGGGGTTACACTTGAGACTCGAAGACGTTTGAGAGGCGAGGCGGGATAATTTAAGAAGGCTGAAAAGGGATTATCTTAAATGCAAGCTTGACTTGCGCTGTCCGAGGGGAGGACAGCCGCACCTGGGCTCTGCCCCGCGCAGAATATGATGCAAGTCCCTAGTTTGTCTAGACTCAAGCCCAAGTCCGTAGAAACATAAGGAAAAATCGCCACTTTGACCCTAATTGAGTGTCAGCTTCTCAAATAGAGTGTCTCAGAGTTCGAAAGATACGCATACGCTAGGAAATCCAATGGCGGAGCGTTCGTGTCCAAGCCACACGAACATATCCTATAAAGTAATACTTAACATCAAATCTTTAAGTTCAGTGAAAAGCCTACGTTTTCTCTTCGAGTTATTAGATATGCAAGTTGTGAATTGTCCAGGATTAAGTTCTTGGGAATAGATACGCTATCACAAATGCACGAATGATTAGAATGAGCCACAAGTAAAGGATATAGAGTACCTGAACATTTCGAGCTTTAGCCCTTCAGTGCTCTCACCTGTTTCAACTCCTTTATACGTTCGCTTCCTAGAAGGGCTTGTGTCCAGAGGAGAGCCATGAGTAGAAATGTATTCCCGTGTCAAACCATTGACGCCATCTGCTCCAACTAATAGATCTGCACGAAGAGTTTCTCCGTCTTCCAATGTGACGGATGGCGAGCTACTGCGAGTTTCTAGAGCGACAACTTTGGCGCCAAATTGCACGCATACCCCCTGAGAAACTGCTTCACGATGAAGAAGAGACCGCAGGGCAGAATACTAAATAAAGGAAATAGGATATGGCAAAACAGGAGAAGAGAGGGAGAGAGATAGAGGAGGTATGGGTAGTATGAGAGTCTAACCTGTGAAGGCAGACAACGGGAGCACATACAGTAGTTAGTCCGAATTCCCCATCCGTTTCCTTGAGGACCTCCCGGTCCCACCTGATACTCCCAAGATATGACCCGCTCTCATAAGAGAGCATGTTTATTGTTTCAGGTTTTGACGATACTTTCCTGAGCTCGCTTTCGAGGTCCCATCCACGTAGTATTTTATACAAGTTAGGGGCAATCCTGCAGCCCCCGTCGAGTTCCTGCCACGATACGTTTTGTTCGCCGTGTACTTTTATCAAAGGCAAAGCTTACCTCGGTGACTGTTACGTCTTTTTCAAGTACATTCACTCGAAAGCCTGCACGTCGTAAAGCAATAGCAGCTGAGAGCCCGGTTATACTACCTCCTATGATAATTGCGTGTAGTCGTCCATGAGGTTGAGTGATCAACTGATTGTGCTGTATAGATACAGGTCAATCAGTATATCGGCTTGGATCTATTGGAAACTGTTTAAAACACTTACCTGCTCTGGAATCGCCATATGAGAACTCATACTCAGTGTCTGGGAATTTAAAATTTAGCAGTCTTGGGCTTAAGTATTCTCGAGTAGTAACTCATTATATCCAATGACTATTTCCAATCGTATCATGAAGGATATTTCTTTCTTAGGTTTTTCGAGGTCACAGAGCAATATCCAAAGTGACAGAACGTGTAAACTCTCAGTGCATGCCTAGGTCACTTGTCGATTTTTGGAAAATATAAAATGGGGAATTTAGGCATTGTGACCTTCAAGTTGTAACTTATTGGAGCAGAAGAGTCTCGAGCACGAAAGCTTTGAGTGGCGGCAGCCAGCCAATCACTCGGTATGTGCTCGACCAATAATCAACCTGGATTGAATTTATTACGATGGAGATATATCACGAAACTTGGGCTTGAATCTGAATTCATTGAGGTAAACTGTTCGATGATCTGCACCTGCGATCTTTCGAAAGCTTCACGGGAGAAGCTCTGCCATGCTTGAACAGGACGCGGGCTTGTAGTGTCTATATTGATGTCCTGTTTCGAGCACCTGGCCTTCTTCCAAATTGTGGTTTCTTAGTGAACTCGATAAATGAATTTAAAGGCTAGCGTGCTGAAGAGGTTACTACTAGTTTCAGAGAAGAGGCTGGTTTGGAATTATTTCGTCCAATTATGCATACCCCAGTTTTGAACCATGGGTCAGATCTTATTCAGCACAGTCAAACAAAAAGGTTAGTAGAAGAGCAAACCCTTTCAAAAGAAATGACGTTTCGGAAACACCTCAGGTATAGAGTCGCTCAGCAAATCACTATCAATTTCGCTACCGTGAATTGCCTAAGATACATCTATGACTTCCCACAAGCTCTAGTTGAAGCAGACGTTTCCTCATACCATGACAAACAGTAAAGAAGATCTTGCAGAGTGAGAGGGTATCAATCGAGGGTTCATCAGATCTACTCTACTTCCAAGACGATGGGTTAGTACACGAAATTGATTGAATATCTCCTCTTTCAATCATCCTCGAACAATAAGGTTCGTCGTTACCCTGAACGAGTCATCATTGTGCGAACGCAATCCTGAACCCAGCATCGAGGTCTGCAATGATGTCTCGATGATCTTCAATACCAATAGAGACGCGAATAAGATCAGGAGGAACGCCCGATTGCAGCTGTTCTTCTTCCGTGAGCTGCGCGTGTGTGGTACTAGCAGGATGGATGACAAGAGTCTTGGCGTCACCTGCAACATCAGATAGTAGGGTCAGCAGCCATGCAAAGACCTCAACACGTCTCTAGTCACTTACCAACGTTAGCCAGATTACTTGCCAACTTCAAACTATCTACGAATTTACTCGCAGTAGCAGCATCACCTTTAAGTCCAAAGCTCAAAATCCCACCAAAGACGTTCGGTCTCAAAAGCTGTTTCGCGGTCTCGTGCGATTTATGAGAGGGAAGACCTAAATACGACACCCATTTCACGTTGGGATGTTTTTCAAGATATTGAGCGACGGCGAGTGCATTGGAGGAATGACGTTCGCCGCGGAGAGAAAGAGTTTCGAGTCCTTGGAGAAGTAGGAAGGCAGCAAATGGAGAGAGACAGGGGCCTACGTCTCGAAGAAACTAGATTGCATGTTCAATCAGGACAAGATATTCTACAAGATATTAGACCCTTGACTCACCTCAGTTCGAACCTTGATGCTGAATGCAGCCGGGCCCAAATCTGCGAAAACCAGCCCGTGGTATCCCTCCGAGGGGTTGATGAACCCAGGGAATTTGGGAGATTTCCAGTTGAATTTCCCGCCGTCAACAATGACGCCTCCAATAGTTGTTCCGTGGCCACCAATCCATTTGGTGGCACTGTGGACTTTAAACAAGAAACCGAGCTGAGATACAATTATACCACAGGAACGAGAAAGTTATTTACCAACGATATCAGCTCCGTGATCAATGGGCCTAAGCAGGTATCCTCCCATACCAAAAGTGTTATCGACAACCAAGGGGATGCCGTGTTGATGTGCAATCTAGGATGGCAGGGGAGTGATGATCAGCAAGGAGAACAAATTGCATATGCGGATGCAGAATGCCAAAAGGAATTTACCTCTGCCAACCTCGGGATATCAATGACATGATATTTGGGATTTGTGATAGACTCGATATAAATTGCTTTTGTCTTTTCATCAATGGCTGCAGCAAACGCAGCAGGGTCTGTTTCAGTCACGAATTTCGCATGGATACCGTATTTCTTGAGTGTGACTGATAGCAGGGAACCAATGATCAGACCTTATGATGTATCAGATCGTGTCACTACATACCTTTGAACTGGTTGTAAGTCTGAGGATAATAAGTAGTTTGAGTATGGTGGCCTCAAAGCTTCAACGAGAACTTACTCCACCATACAAAAATGAACTAGAAGCAATCAGTAATCAGTCAACGTTTTGTGTCGCCAAGTAATGCACTACACACCTAGTGACGATATTATCTCCAACATCGGCTAGAGCAGAGATGGCTAGAAATTGAGCAGCCTGACCAGAAGCTGTTGCGACAGCGCCGATACCACCTTCGAGAGCAGCAATCCTGTTCTCGAATACTTCCTGTGTCACTAACATTTAGACTGGTACTTGTTTGCTTAGCGTTTTACTGACCACTGTCGGATTGCCAATTCGGGAATAGATGAATCCCGGAGTTCTGATAGGATGATAGAGCATGTGAGCATTGGACAATGCTCGATAGTCATGAAATGAGGGTTACTTTAAACCGAAGAGGTCTGCGCCGTGCTAAACAGACTCAAGTGAGATGACTTCATGTACCACTAAGAGAAGGTCACGTACAGCAGAATCGTTGAAGACGAAAGAGGTTGAAGCGTAGATGGGTACAGCACGGGACTGGAAGATTTGCTGATCAGCCAGAGGAGATCTCAATAGATAAGAGAAGACATAGTTACATGGACTGCGGTATCTGGTGTCTGGCCGGCATGGACCATCAACGTGTCGAATTCAGGTGCTCTGACAGTGTCTGTTAGTGCACAATATTTGTTTGACTTTCAACGAGGATTACTTGTGAAATTGCTGCGAATCGGCCATTTGGGAGGTGCTGTTGAAAAGGATAAGATGTAGTTCGGGAGTGAGAATTCAATCGTCTGACTCTTTATGTATACATGAAGGTTCAATGCGATGGCGTGCTTCTGCCAAACGCGCTCCGAATAGCAATCATCGCGCAATCACCGAGGAAATTATGATATTATCGATGGCATCCAGAGACAGAATTGAACAGAAAGAGATTCCTGATGTGTTCTGTGATGGTTTTTGGCGCACAGAGCGATGGGGAGCTTCTGGCTGCCAGAAAACATAGAGAAGGCAATCGCGACACTGACAACCACCACGTGACCGACGCATTGCTTTCAAAACCGGCTTGCAAGCGCCGGCAGCTTCACCTTCACGACATCGAGGGCAGACCTTTCGTAAAAGAGTGAAAAGATTTTTACTGTGTGTATATCGAACGCAGGCTTTTCGCCTCCACAGGTGTTGTAACAGCCAATCGGTAAAGTGACGTAGGTGAGAGAATAATGATGATTCCGAAAATTTCTCTCATCCAGTGAACTACTACATCCTGAACTTGAACCACCACGACCACCAGCACAGAATGACTTCTCTTATTACAACCTCAGCTGAAGCTGCTCACTCTCTCGCCGTGTCGCTCCTCAGCAAAGCCCAGATTCAGCCTGGCGCGACTATTCCTGAACATTCCGTGAAAGAATCTGCTCCAGACGTCTTAGTTCCGCTAAAGTTTTCTGGAAGAAACGTTATTGTACGTCCCGTTTGCGTTGCCTATAATTTCACCGCCAAATAAGCTCTTTTAATCTTCCAGGTAGGAGTCCCGGGTGCTTTCTCCGGAACTTGCACCGTCCAAATCCCGGGATATATTCAAAATTATGACAGGTTTAAGGCTAAAGGTGTCAATGAAGTCTATGTCGTTGCTGTCAACGATGCTTTCACTATGAAGTACGCTCAGATTCGCTAGGTCCTTCATATTTCTACTGTGGCGATCTTCGCGTGAATTTCAACTCCTACCCGATGCTTTCTTACCACCGTTTTCGCCGTCTATAGGGCATGGAAGGAAAAGTTGGCTCCCACAGGAACAGGTCCGGATATATGCATTACCTGTTTTTTTTTCACATTCTCACGTATGCTTACAGGCGTTCGCTTCATGGCAGACGATAAAGGCACCTTTACCAGTGCCCTCGGCTTGATGTTCGATGCTACGCCCAAATTTGGTGCGCCTCGTTCAAAGCGCTATGTCATCATCGCCGATGGCGACAAAGCCGAATCGCTCTTCATCGAGGAGGATCCGTCGAAGGTCACAATTACCGATGCGGAGACTGTGCTGTCGCATTTAGCTTGATCAAATACGCAGAAGAAACATACAGAAGATTATTCGTTGACCCGTTTGTTACCTTGTATCCTTATCGTCCTTTGTTCAAACGAAATATAACTCGCTGTTGTTTTGGGCACTCGGACGCACCCCGAACAAGTTGATCAGTCAGTGGATGGTCCGCAAATCGAGGATAAGACCCAATTCTTGCTCGCTGTTCAAGGTTCGTGACCATTCAACTCATCATTAACAATGATTTATGAGTAAACTTCAACGTCAAATTATTCCTCAATATTCTGGTGTTCGGAAGAGTGCCGATTTTATGCACAAGATGTTCATAGAGTTGCTTACTGTCTAGCGTACGAAATCTTGTCAACCTGAAGCGGAAGCCCACATTTTCAAGCCTCACCCGTGTTAGTCGCTGTAACAGCAAGTTGTGCAAACGCCATGTCGTAGTTGGGAGAAGCTCCTACTTACTATGAAGCTCTAACCTAGTCCCTTGTGACCTCCGAAGGATTCTTTCAATTGAAGGTGGGATAACATTGGTCAAGGTTTCATGACATATAAAAGACGAGCTACGTACTTTCACACTCCCACTCACAAATCATTCTCCTACCATAATATTCGCACTTGGAGAATGTCTCCAAGTACTGAGAAAGCCAGTATCGACCTTTTTCCTGCGCCTAGTTCAATTCTTCCTCACGGACTTTCTCCGGCAAGGTGGCCTGGGAGAACACCAGAGTCGACCGTTGCTCTCCGAGAACTATTGCAGGAAAACCACGAAAGATGGCATATCTTTTTCAATGATATAGGTTTCCACAAGTGAGTCTTTGAGATCTACAACTATTCCCTGAAAGTGTTGAAAATGCCGTGCATGGGACAGTCACATATCTCACCGCCTTCTCGCTTTGTGGGCCCTCGGCGCAGATGAAGAGGTCTTGAAAGCCGCATTCAAGTTTGACTCTATGCCAGACAAAGAAAGACCTGCGTTTTCTTCTCCTGAACGAGTAACTCCTGCGAACTTTCATGATCATCTTCGAGATGAAAAGTAAGTGGATCTTTTCTGTTTCTCAAGGGGCGGACTTTGAGCGAAGGTTCTGTTAAATGTTAAATGTTAAATGTTGAATGTCAGGTATTTCAGTGCATACTTGCACTTCTTCACTGATATTATTGTGGCCGAAAACCGAGACGTTTCTTCCGTGCTAGAAGAATTTGTGTTTACAGGCCAATCGGCTGATACCGTCAAGACACAAGAGGAGAATGGAAGAGATTTGCAACCTCCGTTATTGATTTCCTTCTTCGAGGGATTATTGCATGCTCTGATACATGTAGGATATGGTCTGGAATTTGGATTATCAGGAATGATAGTTGAAGGTTTGTTGAACCGCGATCTGTCAGGGCTTAGTCCTCGAACTTCTTTGTTTCTAGGCTTGGCGCTTGCTTCGGTTCATAGACCGACTCCTGGCTTCGAAACGCTCGTATGGTCCTCCCACAAGACGCTTGATCACAAGGGCGACAAATCAAAGGTTGATGTTGAAAATCTGATCTCTGGTTTCAATCAATCGCTAGGCATAGACCCGCATGAAGCTCGCGGTGTGCATGCATTCACTGTCCTAGCTCGCATCATGAAAGACCCCGCCATGGAGGTCAAAAAGGTTAATGCCGAAGATATATTTGCAATCCTCTCAGAAAATGGAGGGGAAACAAGCAAGTCATTGCGGCGGTATGCTGATCAGTGGTCATTCTACACTTCTGAACCAGAGAGCGTCCAACGCAAAATTGAAGAGTTGCAATGGATGAATGTATTGATATTCGCCGTTGCAGGTTTCAAAAAACTGAAATCAGGAGAGTTCCGAGCAGATTTCTATTTGTGAGCTTTACAAAAAGGAGTCTGCAGTCGATTTGCCAGCTGATCACTGTCTTGTCCCAGGATGCACCTCGTCACAACATCTCTATTTCTTCCCTCTTTGGTAGCGCATTTGCCTCTGTCGTCCCAAGAGGTTCTGTTACGGAGTTACTTTGCAATCAGTTTGGCTATCTATGTTGCACGCGGCCGACCTAAGATCGACCCGGTGCCCTTGTTCGAAGTTGCGATGAATGATCATATGTTCGATCCTGTGGACGGATTCACTCCTCCAGCACTCAACCTACTTTCTTCTTCGTCCTCATCAAGCGTGAAGGATCCCAATTCATGGCTCTCTCTCATCACACGAGCTATTCTTCATCCAGATGATCATGTAGCTAAATTTCAACGTGCTGTGGCGCATTATGCCAACTTGTACGGATCTACACCAAAAGGGTATTTTGAAGGACTCGGGATCGAATTGAATGGAGTGGAGAAGATCGATGGCACACTTTTTGCAAAAGCGGGAGCTTTGGCGCAAAGAAGACTTGGAAGAGATCGTGGAGGTAAATCTTTGGTGTCGTTTTGGGATTTTGAAGGATTTTATGAAGAGGAAGAACAGTAATCAGTCACGAACTCGAGTTGTAGTTGCGTATCAAAATAAATCAGTTCTAACATTCACAAATACTCTCTTACTTGAATCATACAACACTATATCAATGAGCGAGCGAGCCCCATACGGTACCTGGAAGTCTCCAATCACCGCCGAGCGCATCACTGGCAGCGTTAGTAACTCTTGCTTTGACCAAAACCACCACGATTAACACCATTCAAAGTCGACTTCAACAGACGATGTTATCGTCGACGCAATCACTTCTGTAATATACCATCTAGAAGGACGCCCTGCTGAGAAAGGACGCTGCGTCCTTATCGAATCAGAGACCGGCCGCGAAATAGTTGGAAAAGATGTGAACGTACGAACTGGGGTTCACGAATATGGTTCTGCTTCCGCAATTGTTCACGATGGAATCGCGTACTACTCTAACATCATTGACAATCGGGTGTATAAAGTTAGTGTGAAGGAAGGCAGTCAAGCTGAGCCAATTACACCTGGTATGTTGTTGCCCTTATCGCTGTAGATCTAAGAATGTTGATAGAATCTCATGATGTATACAGAAAACAAAGCCTTTCGTTATGCTTGCTTCAACAACCATCCAGTAGAACCTCGATTACTGGTCTCTATCCTCGAGGATCACAGTAATGACACACCGTCGACGGTGATAAACACACTGGTTATCATTGATACCAAGGCAAAGACTGTTACGCCCCTTGTATCGGGAGCCGACTTTTACGCCCTGCCAAAGTTCTCTCCAGATGGTACTAAACTTGCCTGGCAGCACTGGAACCATCCGAATATGCCTTGGGATAATTCTCAGATCTCACTCGCTGACGTTTCCCTCATCGAGTCGGACAAAAAATCGACATTAACGCTCTCAAATATCACTACAGTCGCGAAAGAGGGTTGCTCGAATGGCTTCCTTGCTTGGGCGAATAAGAAAACACTCGTTTGGGTGTGTGATATCTCCGGGTTCATTAACCCATGGAAGTACGATGTCTCTGCCAAGAAAGCTGGACCAATCTTTGCTTCTCCAGTGAAGGAGGACTTTGGCGGCGCCATGTGGTTGCTATGTTTCTTCCCTTATGCGATCGTCGATGAAACTGGTAAAGTGGGTGTGTTCAAGGCTTATAGAGACGGAAGGATTGTGTTGTATCGAGTTGACATCGAGACTGGAGATAGGCGGCAAATAGAGAATCCATATGTTGTCGTGGAAAGTATGCGCTCAGTCTCAAAATCCACGGGCACGTTTACTTTCCTGGGTACGCAAGTCGACCAATCCGAAAAGGTCATCGTTGGTTCGCTAGGGGCGACGGATACGGCTTCGTTTGCAACCGCTACTGCTTCTGGTGCTGTTTCAAAGGGTCCTGACTTCGATTCTTCCCTTGTCACAATTCCTCGAGGAATTTCTCTGAAGGTTCCTCCCAAGGATGACCTATTGCATGTTATATACTATCCTCCTCATAATCCGCTATACGCAGGGACGAGCATCGACGGAGAAAAACCTCCCTGTGTTGTGAACGTACACGGTGGTCCAACTGGTGCGTTTACTACCTGCTTTTACATGAAGTCGGTTGTGACTGCATATATGTACAGGAATGGCACAACAGGGCTTGAGTTGGAAGATCCAATACTGGACTACTCGTGGGTTTGCATGGTAAGAATATGAATCGAATTTTCCATCTAGATCTGTTATGCTAATCTCTCAATTCACATATAGGCTTGACGTCAACTACGGAGGCAGCTTCGGCTACGGAAAACAGTATATGAATCGTCTCTGGCACGGATGGGGCGTAGTGGACGTCGAAGACTGTATAACCGCTTCTCAGCTACTCGCTAAGCAACCACACTCCCTAATCGATCCAAACCGAATCGTCATCCGCGGAAGTTCTTCCGGTGGCCTAACCGTCCTTGGTGCTCTTTCCAACAGCTCCAATACTGAAGTCTACGCGGCTGCGACGTCGCTGTACGGTGTTACCGACCTGGTGGGTCTAGTGAAAGACACGCACAAGTTTGAGTCGCAGTACATGTTCTCACTGGTGGGAGGTTCGCTTGAGGACATGAAGCCTTTCGAGAAGAGGTCTCCGATTAATTATGTGGATAAGATTAATCGCCCGTTGCTGATTCTTCAAGGTGACATAGACCGGGTAGTGCCAAAGGAACAGGCGGAGGTGGTTTATGAGAGTATCAAGAAGCGTGGTGGTGTAGTTGAGTATAAGCTTTATCCCGGGGAAGGGCATGGATTCAGGATGAAGGAGACGCAGTGCGATGCACTCGAGCGGGAGCTTGACTTTTACGAACGAGCTCTTGGGCTCCGGGAAGGTGTTAAGTTGTGATGTTTATAACGAGGTTACCTATAAAAGCATGTATACTAGTAAATCTACCACCTTTGACTACAGGTACTTCAACTACGATGATCCTTTCACATGAGGTCTGATCTTTCCAAACTGCAAAGCTCCCAGGTCTCCTTCCATAATCTCCTCGTCACTGATTTTCTCCAGTCTAGCAATCTCTCGACGCGTATACGTTACGATATCAAGCATGAGCTCTGGATACCCAACGTACTTGTCGATTTCATCTGGCGGATAATCATGTACACCAGAACCATCATCACGACCTTGTTCCTTCTCGAGGTCAATTTTTTCCGGATTTTCCACCTCACCTCCAACAAGGTTGACGCCCCTTCGGAATTTTGGAGGGTTGGAATCGGGGTAGGCGATTCCTTGAGAGCCGCGGGCACCTAATAGATTCCTCCATATCGCACTTGCCAACTCCATGTCGTTCGTGACCAGGCCATAATCAAACCACATGCCCATACCCATCCACTGCTCTTTGAAAATCTTCATCTGACGCGTTACTAGCCTCTCCGGTGCTCGACTGCCTCGCTTCAATTTTCCATCTTTCGGGATGTTGGGGTTTACGTAGAACGAGGTGAAGAATGTGTATGGGTCGCGTGGAGGGATAGCTGGTTGAAGGATGGCACGTATACGGTCTTCGATATCAAGGAAAAAGTGGTCTAGGAGGAATTGAACGTAGAATTTGCCGTGAGGCTCAGGAAGGGCGCGAAGACGGACAGTGAGCATCCAGAAATGTAGGTTCGTAACGATAAACCATGATTGAAATGTGGGAGGCAGGTCACATTCTATTACAAAAATATTCTAGTGTAGGGAAAGATTATGCACAACTGAGTTCTACGCACCATTTTGCCAGAAGCTTCTTTCTGCATCAGGTGTAACAGCACAGACACGTTCATACAAAAGGAAAGTTCTGAGCCCAGCGCGTTGTTTTGGGCTATGGTACCCAAGTAAAGCCGTGATCTTCATGAACCAGTATCTGACTGTAGGTGAAGTTTCGACCTTATGCGTTAGCCAGCTTTTCGGCCGTTCTGGTACATGTGGCAATCCATCCTCTCCCACTTCAATTGTCGGGCTTTTCAACGTTTTAGTTTCTGTTGAGCTAGATGAGGCCGTGGCTGACGAAGGCGCTGCTACGGATTCTTTTTTGGTATTTGCCTGCAACGCGTCTGGCTTTTTCTGCAAGTTTTTTGCAGTGCTCACAAACCGGGAACGAGCTGCATTTGCTTGAGAAATGGTTCTAGGTAAATGCCGAAGCTGGCAACGAACTAGATATGAAGATGGAAGCATGGATCCAGGTCCTCAGGCGCCCAGTAGCGACACATGAAGCGCCAAAGTTACACTGACTAGCTTTGTGAAATACGATTAAAGCACTGGCATATCTAAATATTTACATTGCAGTAATTTAGAAGGTAGAGGAAAGCAGCCGGTCACATCAGAGCAATACCCATTGTGGTAGCGAACAATGTAAAGAGCGTAAAGTCGTATTCAATCTTAAAAGCCGCAGAAGACGATCCGCTTGCAGAAGCGGCCGACGATGTTCCGCTACCACTGCTTGCAGCACTGACAGGTGTAGAAGCTGGTGTCCCAAACAAGGTAACACCACTCGGAAGAGGTCCAGGTACAGCGGAGGCTGAAGCACCCTGTCCTACGAGAGCTCCAACTCCTTGCTGAAATATATATGAGCTCAGCGAATATGGGCGAAGCACGAGGACGACACTTACGCCAGAGTCTTTGGTTTGCATCGCGTTGTTCAAGTAATCGTTGAAAGAGCCAGTCCCACTGCCAGGAGCGTTGATCGTTCCAACCATACCTGGATCATAATAAGCAATGAGTAAAGCGATCACTGTATGAGGGCTTACCTGCAGCGCAGTGGGGGGATGGAATCAGTTGTTTGCAGAAGAAATAAATGGCTATGGAAAGATGCGTGTGTTGAAGCGAACATTCAATGGCGAGAACATGAACACTGACTATTCGAATCGTCGGTGATAGTCAAATTCCACAAGGGATTGGGAGAGACCCCGCCTGTAGGAATTAACACCCATCCAGAATCAAAGCCTCCGGACAACGGTTGACATGGATTCGAAAGAGCACCTAAGCGTAAAGAAGGAATATGGAATGTCACGCTGAGTGAACAAAGGAAGCAAAAAAAAATATGCAGACTTTGAGTGATACTGCACATTCAAAGACAAGTGAGTATAAGAACTTCAACCAGAAAATAAAAGCATTTACCTATGGTTTCCTGGGTTTCCAGAGAATTCGAAGGTTATCACACTCCCATTGGTCGCATTGAAGTTTGAGGGGTTGAACTGGAATATCCCACCACTCTCATTCTCCGTGCCACCAACTTGCACTTGAATAGTCTAGAACAGAGGAAGCGTAGTCAGTATAGTACACGATAAATTCCAAAAAAGCAGCAAGAGGCTACATACCTGATTCTGAGCTTGAACAAGAGCAGCTACGCCAAGGCAGGCGACAGCCAAGAAACGCATCATCATTTTGCACACTGTATCAGTCAAGTGGAAGAAAAGTAAGAAAGGCAAGAGAAAGCAGAGTCGTTCTGGGAAAATCGTCTCGTGTTCTTGCTTTTTAAAGCACCTACAGGTCAAGGTTGGGGGCAGTGAGATTCAGAAGAAAATGATCGGGTGCGTCGATATTTCAGGAGCTTGAGAACAACCAGACCGGAAAGGAAATACACGAGGAGCTTGGAAAAACAGACTCAATGCATATCTTGTAATGGAAGTGAAAATATTTTACGAAGCGGCTGTTAGATGGCAGCTGTCTTCCAGCTATATTTACCTCGAGGAAGAATTAATCCTGGGCATTGATAGGGCCTCAGAAGGCCTCATATGAGTTAAACTTGGGTGATTGAAAGAACTCTTCAGGAGCTTCAATTGAAGCGATAGATTGATTTTTGGAAACAAGGAAGGGCATTTTTCATGCTGTTCGGGGATTACAGAGGTGCTCCGTGGTTTTGGTGTGGGTTCGATATCGTAAAGACATTCGCTCGTATGTAGTCGTTCGATCTTAAATAAATAGACAACCGACAGGAAGGCAGTAGGGCAAGAATTGTTACCCACTCCACTTACCCGCTTTTACCCGATAAGATACTACCCAGTATAAGCAGGATTTCCCATGAACAATGAAAAGACGGACCAACTCATCATATTCTCTTTTCCAGGTTACAATAAATCAGAGAAGTGGCTGTTAGTTCTCAATTCGTTGGCAGCGATGAAGTTTGTGGGAGCAAGTCGGAGGTGTAAGTGAGATGTGGGATTTGGCTATCAGAAATTAAGTTGTATAAGTACTTGTAGAAGCATATTGAGCAATTGGCAATAATAGTGTCACAGATTGCTAGTGAAAATGAGTGACTGGGCCTCGGGGAAGACTGGGGGCGTGGGAAGCAGAATTACAAGCGCCTATTGAGCGCCGCTCTGATACACAGCATACCTGTTATCCCCTTTACAACACTGTAAATCCCTGGAGTCTCATTGGAACTAAATCCACAGTATTCAGAACCGTAAAACTGTGAATAATGATACTTTATGCCGTCTCTTTAGCACTGACATGATTACCTACTCCGAAAGATTACTTCCAAATCGGATGGCGGTTCTTTATGCAGACCAGCAGGCAGACCTAGTTTACCAGCAGATCACCACCGTCACAAATATGCTCGACAACTTCTATGCTCGAAAGGATGGTCTTCTGCATGAAGCGGAACGACGTGGGGCCTCCAGTAGACCCGCAAAAATACAACACCTTGTCGCAGACTCGTCTCCACTTGGTCCACCCGCTTCTTCTTACTCGACTCTTCCCATTGAAATTCTGGACTTCATCCTGCGCTATTTACCAAGCCAGGATCTCTGCAGTGTCGCCATCTCGAACAAACATTTGGGCGCTGTCGCTATGCGAAGTCTGTATCATACGATTAGGCTTGTGAGGCCCGTGGAGTCAGTTAAATGTCTTCGGACTCTATCGCAGAATCCAAGCCTGGCACTACTCGCTCGCTCGCTTGCCATTCACTGGTCCAACATTCTTTATCCCACTCGGAACTTATATACTCTTGCCATTCGGGCTCTGTGTAATACTTCTTTATTGAATACTCTCAGCATCGACGTCCCGACCGATTTTCATCCATGGAATCTCAGCAGCTGCTCCTTCCAACTCAAAGAACTCTCTGCCTCGTTTCCCTGTAACCAAGATTTGATTCAATTTCTCGAATCTCAACCCTCCTTGCTTGACCTTACTTTGCGTGGATTCAACTCTGACCCGGCCGAGTTCTCGTTCAATTTGAGCACCTTCAATCTCAATCCAAACCCCACATCATTTGCTCTGTCTCCTGAAGCTTTGCCGCGCTTGGCTCGTTTGAGGGCGATACATGCTGGCCCAGACATCATCGCCTCGATTCTGAAGGATAGACCCATTACACAGGTCACCATGCCTCTATATGCCGACTGTGTATGCCGCTCTCTCGACGCACTTAATATGTCATCCGAGCCCATCGAAAAGCTGAACATAATTAGCTTCGACCCCGATGCTCCTTTGTATTTGTTAAGCGAGATAGCGGAGCGTTTGCCCAATTTGAAGGCCTTGCATATTGTGATTTTGCTAGCGCAATGCTCAGAGGTGCGTTGCCGAATGTCTCATCCCCATTTCCAATAACTGACAATCATTTTCGTAGGCTCTATTGGAAGGCTTGGCTCCATTGTTGAGAAAATTCAAAGCATTGCAGGTGCATCTCTTTCTGAATTGGGATGAGAAACAGATTCTTATTCATGGAATCCCTTTCTGGAATAGTTTCTAACGTACATGTCGGCCACCTCATCCGACGATGTCTCTCAGGATGACGAGCAAACTATCGCCGCCATGTGGCACAAGTCCTGTCCGACGTTGAAGACCATTATTCTTCCGATGGGTAAGGTTTGGTTCATGGAAAACTGCAAGTGGACGTGTCTCGAAGATTAAAAGAACGTTGTATTTACATTTAATTTTCGCGTTACTGACTGGGAATTGTGTTCGTATTTATGAGCTTTGACATTCAGTGGGCCTTGATACTGGGGTGAAATATATTACTCTCAACGATGGAACAACACCGCCGGGTTTGCGAAAAGGAAAATAAAAAAACTTGCTATGCACAGAGTCATTCATGGTATACATTGACTCGACAACGGACTATCATTGACCACTTAGTCGAACTATCCAATTCGAAAAGTTGCAAGTCTCCTTGTAGGCACTAAAATGCACTCGGGGTCCATCCACCGTCAGCGACGATGATCTGATGGGGTGTTGAGCGTGATGCCGAAATGGAGAAGACCATCCTTACCTTGTTGGTCATATAGGCGTTCGTGACGAGGAGCTCAACAATGGATGCAATCTCGTTGGGAACTCCTAGTCTCCCGACAGGTATCATGTTCTGTGAAAAAGTCAAGAACAAGTTCTTGAGCAGACCGACTGAATACTTACTCGCATCTCGTCCGTCGGATTAGACATCATCGTGGTTTCTAAAAATATGTCACAAAGTCAAGGTAATTGTTTGATTTGTGGTAGATGACAGCCTGACCGACAATTAAAGCAGGAGCGACTGCGTTGCAGGTCTTTCGCATTTTTTAGATTATTAGCGTACCCAAAAGCTAATAATATAGGTGAGACTTACAATGCCATCTTTTGCGTGTCTAGAAGCAATCCAATGGAGAAGTCCATGAAGAGCTGATTTGGAGGATGCGTAATGGGGTCCTATAACTCCACCGGTGCCTTGGATCGTATACTTCACATGAGCATTTTCTCGATAACAGTTGTTTTTGAAACATATTTACCGGCGGCGACACTGAAGATAAGGATGAGAATAAACGATGTGCATTAGGAAATGCTCTCTCACTTGCCTGGAGTTGAAGACTATGCGACCGTATTGCTGCTCCACCATGTGTGGGATGCACAGCTGAGTGAGCTATGAAGTCGTCAGGATAGATGAGCGTCTCGTTGATTAGAAAATGTCCCACTAGATAGCTAGATCCAGTGTTGAGCCTCCAAGTGTTCTCAAAGTCTTCTATGCTCATGTCTTGTATGTTTCCCATCCGACCTATAGTCTTGAGGGTTCCACCAGCATTGTTGAATAGGATATCTGGATGGCCCATTTGATCCACAACTTGGCTATGAAGTCGACGAACATTTTCATAGTCCGATAAGTCGGCCTGGAAAATGATTGCAATTACACCCGGGAAAGCAGCTTGTAATGTTTGAACTAGAGCTTGGGCTTTTTCCTTGGCAGAGTTGTAGTGGATGGCAATGGAGCAACCTTGACGAACAAGTGCTAGGGCTGTTGCAGCTCCGATTCCTCCACTGTACATAACGGGCAATTTCAACATGAAGATACTTGGAAAGCAGAACGGCAGGTACCTGCAGCCTGTGATTAGAGCAATTCTACCTTTCAGAGACATGATATCAATGGTAACAAAGAGAAAAGAAAATGATTATAAATTGAGCTCGAAGCACTGGTGATGTCAGTGGGCCTGAATTCGTATCTATTTTTGCAAGAATGGCACTGTCGATACATAGCATTTATTGCAAGGCATAGAGATTGAAGCAGCGCTGAAGTATCGTGATACTTCACAGAATCGACAAAAAACGCCAACTTGAAGTTGGCGAATGGACGAGCTTGAAGTTTTGAAGTTTTGGGTTAAATTTGTTTTCGGAAGTAGAATCCGCTGCTGATGTAATATACGGGTCACGGGTATCATTCCGATCACTTGCGCTTGCCTTTTTGAGGAGATAGAGCCGGGTCGCCTGCCGCCCCGTTCGAGTCACTGTACTCAACCTCCTACCAGATACAGTCTCAAACCCAAGTACCTCTACAACTCTTTCAGCACTCTCGGAAGGTCTTGCATTCACTTGCACGATCTGCACATCATATATATTCTATACTTCGGACTTTCTTTCTTTGTCTTCACTATCATCTTTTGCTCTGCTCTCTTGTTTATTCTACTGATAACAACCTAATTAATGCCCTCAAGACACAGTCGAAATGCACGCAACAAACAACATACACATATATATCAGCAGCCTACTCCCAGCTCGAGGCCCTCTCCAGATGTCTATCCCTCCTCATTACCAGATGATTCAGCGGGCAGTAGTGGCGATGATGCTGTAGGACGCCTAGAGCTGAGAATCAGTCCCGGTCCTGCAAAATCAAAGGCCACAGAGCTGCAGCACGATGATGCACTTAGTGACATGCAGGAAGTTATGGGCAAAGGATTATTGACTAGGGAGGATACAACGAATTACAATGTGGAACCGTCGGTCGAGGTCGCGTCAGAACAAGAGACAGCGCTCTCTGTACCCTCGCAATCACTTCCAACTCCTCCTCTGCCTGAAGTTCTAGAAACATTCCAATCTCAATCAGAACTGCTTTTATCTCCCTTGTGGGACAATCCTGGAACCTCAGATGGTCTTGCTCAATCTCCAATCCTGGCATCACTGTGAGTTTCCTTTCTGTTTGATGCTACAGACAACAAGCTGCGCGATTGTTCTTTCACTTCTCAACATTGGCTATGGTGTATCATTCTGTGAGGTAGGTATCAATGATCGTTGAATTCATATATATGAGTCAACGATCATACTTTTGGGGTGCTTTGACCACCGAGAGAGTATGAAGGCGTAGATGCACGTGTATAGGAATGGAAGCTCATGTGTTATATATTGCGGAAGCGTAGATGGAGTCAGGATGTGCTTAATACCTATCCAGCGACCCTTATTCTTTCCATGTTTCGCCCCCAAAGCCTTTCGCAGATACTTTCTCAATTAGTCGTCATTCTACCCCCAGAGCCTTTGCCCACTCCTCCTGCTACTCCTGTTTCTTCCAATCCCCACTTATATGAACCAGTGACTGATATCTTTTCCGACAGTGCTGGACGCAGCCGGAGCTCATTTGGGGACGCATTTTCTCGAGCATTAGCTAATAGTCCCAATCTGCCTGACTCGTCTCATCATCTGGATCCTTTGCCAACGACTACTACATCTAATTTGACGACATTCGCTCTCTCGTCTCCTGCACCTTCGCGTCCTGCCAAAGCAAGGGCTAGCATCCGTCGCGCCGGTCGCGCGGCACCCATAGCAAAAGAAGGGGCAACTATACCTTTAAGGAACACGAGCGACTACAACGATACCTCGCTCGACTCGGCTGACCGTGCGCCTATCGCTTATCCGGACAGTGCAGCTGATCTCAATGACACCCTTCATTTTGACTCACAATACATGGAAGGCACCATTAGACCTTCTAAGAGGATTTCAAATGGTTATAGCTACGGTTTCTCTTCTGCTGAGCCTCAGTCTGATTCTTCCGTGGTACGTACTGCACGAGCCGGAAATGAAGACAGAGAGGGCGCCGGGCATGGAAACATGTCGTCCCCTGCGAGTGGACGTGCTCGCCGCGCGCCGCAGTACGAGAAATCTGATATGCGAGGTTCTGCACTTTCGCGTGCTCTTGCAGATCCTCAGTCTGGGAAACAGTCTCCGCGGATCGCCTATTCTGCATCTCAAAACACGACCGGTCGCATACGTTCTGCATCCACAACGACGGCCATACCCGCTAGCATCAACGGGGCTCCGGACGAAGGTGATACGATTGTTTCGGCGCGATGGGACCATAGTTTCAATGGACGGTGAGTCATAAATTTCGCTCTCCTGTAGCATTGCGCCAATGGGATTGATTTCTTACAGACGGCTGCTTCTCCTTTCGTACTATCCTCCGGGAATACAAATATGGGACTGCACCGACCTTGGCTCGATATCAGAAATTCTGAATTTGCCATCAGACTCCGTACGCCAGCTTATCGCTGATGATACGAAGCCCAAAGAAGACACACCCGATATGGTCATTGAATACGCAGGGATAATATCTCAGGGTCCATTAGGGGAAGAAACGTTGGGATTGCTGTTAGTATCTGTGATTCCTTTTCCCGTTTATGACTGGCTGACCATGGATACAGTGTGACCCCGACTGAGGAGAACCGGGATCCTGTGGATGAAGTGTCGGATTCTGTGCTACTCAGCCCTGAGGACGAACAAGGCTCGACCGATGCTTATACCCTCCTATTGATATACTCCCTGGTGGAACATCGTATCAGCAAGAAACTTCGTATACCCGGGCTTTCTATTGGCGGCGGACGGTTCGAAGTTGGCAACGGTTTTGTTGTGGTTGTGCGTATATGCATCACTTAATACCACACAGAATGCTGAATAGACCTCTTAGAGCACAACAGTTCCTCCAGCGCTGCATATCCTCTCTTCAATCACATTCGATGTACTACACGCCATTCCCACAAGCGATATCCTACCTTTTTGTCACAAACCTCATGGCTTATCTACTTCGCATTTATCTTCACGGCGTCATTCGTTTTTGGAAACCACTTCAAATATAGTCAACGGCATATATAACAACTATAACGAAAACTTCAACGATAAATATCACAATTCCAGCAATCGCAATAATGTATCATCACCAACTGTAGAGCATCGTGTTTCTTCATCATCCTTTGATACCGATCATGGAAGTCAAGGATCTGATTTTAATCATCAAAGACGTACTTCACTCCATGGACAGGCTTCACGGGCAGCAGAGCCTCCGTTCATGACTATACCTGAAACCCCTCCTATGCCCGCTCCAATATTTTCTGTATCTGGTCGTCTTTTGGCTTATGCCTCCCTGCCAGAGGGCAGCACGTCGCTTTTGGCAAGTGGCGTACAACCCCGAACATCCTCAACTTTGTCGAATGCGGCAGTGTCGACAGCGTCTGCTTTCGGATCCACACTTAGCGCCCAATTGGCTAGTCTCGGAGGTTCTGGGGGTGCAAGCGGTGCACTTGGTGCACTTGGTGGCATTAGTCAAGCAGACGTCGGTAACGCCGCACTCAAAGTTGGCGGAAGCGTCCTGAGCGGTATGAAGACCTTGGGTGGACTAGCATATAAGAGTGCAGCTGCTGCGACTGATTCGGGTCCCGATTTCAGGATGAGTAATCATACTAGCGTCTCAAATGGCGGTCGGGTTGCTGGCCTGGCGAATCGGTTTTTCTCTCGTAGTGCTCCTGCGGCGACGTCTTCATCCGGCAATCGGGATCGTCGCTATTCTTCAAATTCTTCGAGTTCCATTAGATCAACAGATATTGACGGATATGAAGCCGGCAAAACTACCAGCGTTGGTCAGTCGGACTCGAATCGTCGACTGTCAGTGCCGCCGCGTACTCTACCAATCATCGAGAACGGGTATCATGTCACGGTGCTAGACATCGCTTCTGTAACGCCAGTTATGTCGCCCACGACAAGAACTTCGAAGCCCAATGGCCCTCCTCCCGTCGTGATGCATTTTGTCGCATCCAAGTCGCAACCTGTATCTAGCATGCGGTTTTCAGCCAGTGGAACGTCGCTTCTCATTGCTCCTAGGGATGGTCAGACCATCTCAGTATATGACATCAGGATTGACCCACTATCACGACTCAATGAGACGTATGAAGACCGCAAGGATACCTCCCACGGCGAGTCGAAAGGAAGTGACGCTTCCAGATTGTCTCCGCTCCATGTTTACAGCCTTCGGCGCGGGCGAACTCCTGCTGTCATAGAATCGGCAGATTGGGCCTCAGACGGACGCTGGTTAGCCATCGGAACACGGAAACGCACTGTTCATGTTTTTGCTGTTAACCCGTATGGTGGACCCTCTGATGTTTTCAGTCATACCTCCGGCAAAGTAAAGAACATCACGGAACTGGTAAATGAATTCTCGTATTTTGCTGCTTCTTGCAACTGATTATACATTATTTTAAGCCTACAATGCCAATCGACATGCATCCTCTAGTCCGTCTCAGAGTTACTAAGAACCCGAGGCCTGAAGAACCCATGGTCCCACTTGCGTTCACTTTTCTTGAACCATCATTAGAGGAAGAACGACGATTACCCCCAAACCTTCTCCCTCCCTTGAGTTCGCCGCATTTGCCACCAACACATCAACATTCATACGGAAGTGTCAGCACTATCATGTCCTCGTCACCCTCCATGCGATCTGACTCCTTGTCGTTGTCTCCTCACCACAAGCTCAGTCCCAACGTGCGGCCAAGAAATTTTCAGGATATACTTCTTTTCAATCCAGTAGACGGTTCACTCTCTCTCAGGCGTATATTTTTGGATGTCAAATCCAAATTCAACGATGGACCCTCAATTCTTGGCACAAGCTTTGGTTCTGTGAGCAATATGGGCGCTAGCCGATCTCTACCTGGAGGCAATGCCGGTGGACGATTGGGTTATTCAACATCGCCTGGAACATCTCCCGTGGCCCCGATCGGCCAATTATATACCAAGGCAGAAAACGGTGAACTCATAGGCAGAGAGAGCACCGTTGCTTCGTGGAATCTGAGGCGCGGGAGAGATTGGCCTGGAAAGAAAGAAGCTTTGATGACCAGTGCAAGGAAAGGTACCAGTACCCCAACTGGACAGCCCAAGTAAGTTTCCATTCTCCGTCTTAAATCAAAGCCCATGTTTGCTCCTAGTTGGCTTGCGCAGGCAGAACTTTCCACGTACTCCACTCGCGTTCTTCCTCGTTCTATTTATCTCTCGCATCAATTTTCCTTTCGAGCTTTTGGCGAGGACTATCATGCACTCATTCGTCAATATAAATTCGACATTACTGGAGCTAGGATTGAAGTCCGCAAAGGAGTTGAAGTCAGCGCTTATCCTACTGGCAACAGCGAATCATTCGTAGATGGAGGTGGCTTTGCCATCCACTACGACCGTCGACGTTTGTCCTCGTCTTTTGATGAACCACTCGCTTCTGCATTGACTGGAGGATTGGATCACACACCATCTCAGCCAGTGTTACCTATGTATCCAAATGGAACTCCAGGCACCAAACCGAGGTCATTCAAGAATACTATTCCTATCAGAACCATGGCGGGCATAG
The DNA here is from genome assembly GCA_027919855.1 of Lentinula guzmanii. Taxonomy (NCBI): domain Eukaryota; kingdom Fungi; phylum Basidiomycota; class Agaricomycetes; order Agaricales; family Omphalotaceae; genus Lentinula; species Lentinula guzmanii. The sequence continues at coordinate 489,712 of JANVFO010000019.1, forward strand.
GGGATGGGATGAGCGAAGGTATTGGGCGTTTCAGACGGGAAATTAATAAAGTACGATCGCCACAGCTTCTTCCCAGCTCGGATAGCAGCCTTTCCGCGTCAGTTCCGCTCGAGTTTGATGAAGAGGACGAAGACTTTCTGTCTCATGAAGCGGAACGATATCGCTCTCACGGTAATTCTCAGCCGACGTCGCCAGATGAACATTGCCAGGGAACTGATGATATGGATATGTTCATGCCGGAAGGTTCTCTACTCGACGAAGAGCGTGATCAGTGGCCGGGATGGGTGGGAGAAGACAGGAAGGCGGTTGAAGAAGCTGAAACATTTGACGATATTTCCGCTGTAGGGTTTATGGATGAGGAGATTCATGCGGCAAGAACATCGACAAAGGGCAAGAGCAAGCGTAATTAGTATCAAATATTGTATTTTAACTGTACACTTGTGTTTATATCATCTTGGGGGCATGTAAACGGCTCAACGCATGGTCACGATGCGCGAGCGCAAGCACATGCCACAAAGTATTCAGAACATATCTATGCTGATTCAGATCCAGCTTGGTGCTTCTAGGAGGAGTACACAATTCAGCTTTGTAACGGGCCCGTGCGCAGGACGCGTGACAGTGTGTGTGACCGCGGAGTTTAAAAACTTTAGGCGGAATTCAAACCATCAAAAAGGGCAATCGTTCGTCTTTCAACAGAACTTTTGTTCGCCGCCACTACTGGAATCCGTCCCCCATCCTCCATCATTTTCTCAGGTGAGGCTTCTCATAGCTCTTACCACCCTATATACGCGACTATCAGCGTAATCTCTGCTGCCTATGTCATGAAAGCGCGAATATTTGTCGCGTCTCTGTAATGTTCTTTCCTTGTGCTAAAACGTATACACTTCAACAGAATGCGTGAAATCGTCCACTTGCAAACCGGCCAGGTGAGCTTAACTATCCTTCCAGGAACTCGTGCCAACAACGTGTTTTCTTTCATACGTGATTTAGTGCGGTAACCAAATTGGTGTGTACTTTTCCAAAGATCTTCGTGTTCTGTTGCTGAAAATCATCGCAGGTGCCAAATTCTGGGAAGTTGTCTCTGATGAGCATGGTATCGAGCCCGATGGTCTTTACAAGGGAAACAATGACCTCCAGCTTGAACGTATCTCGGTCTACTACACTGAGACTGGCGCCAACAAGTACGTGCCTCGTGCAGTTCTAGTTGATCTTGAGCCCGGAACCATGGATTCGGTCCGCTCGGGTCCCTTGGGAGGTTTATTCCGTCCCGACAACTTCGTTTTCGGGCAGTCTGGAGCCGGCAACAATTGGGCTAAAGGACGTACGTGACGCGCCGCTCTTTTCCTTCAGAAGCAAAAGCGCGGTTTTCTTACGCGTTAAGTTTCCTTCAGATTACACGGAAGGTGCTGAGTTGGTGGACTCCGTTTTGGATGTTGTTCGCAAGGAGGCTGAGGCCACTGACTGCCTGCAAGGTGCCCGTTGCCATTTTCCCACGCACTGCTGAATTCTAACAAACGTTCAATCAGGTTTCCAAATCACTCACTCACTTGGTGGTGGTACCGGTGCTGGTATGGGTACCTTGCTCATTTCCAAAATTCGCGAAGAGTATCCCGACCGCATGATGTGTACATACTCAGTTGTACCCAGTCCTAAAGTCTCCGACACAGTTGTTGAGGTATGATTCAATCTGCCGCGACCAAGAGCATTTCTGATCCTGCTATGTGTAGCCTTACAACGCCACGCTCTCCGTTCACCAGCTCGTCGAAAACTCTGATGAAACTTTCTGTATCGATAACGAGGCTCTTTATGACATTTGTTTCAGAACTCTCAAGCTTTCCACACCAACATACGGTGATCTCAATCACCTCGTGTCTCTCGTCATGTCCGGTATAACCACTTGCCTGCGTTTCCCTGGCCAACTCAACTCCGACCTCCGAAAATTGGCAGTGAACATGGGTAAGAGAAATAATTATCCTTCTGTCTTCATCGTGTAACTGATGCGTCCCGATAGTTCCTTTCCCTCGTCTCCACTTCTTCATGACTGGTTTTGCTCCTCTGACTGCCCGTGGTAGCCAGCAGTACCGTGCTGTTACCGTTCCCGAACTCACACAGCAGATGTTTGATGCCAAGAACATGATGGCCGCCTCAGACCCAAGACATGGTCGTTATCTCACTGTAAGACGATGTTAATTGTTTTCTTACATCATGCTAACTATACATAGGTTGCTGCTGTCTTCCGTGGAAAAGTTTCAATGAAAGAAGTAGAAGAACAGATGCAGAACGTTCAGAACAAGAACTCCGCATACTTCGTTGAATGGATCCCTAACAACGTCCTCAGTGCGCAATGTGAAGTTGCACCCAGAGGTCTCAAAATGGCTGTCACCTTCCTGGGTAACTCTACTGCCATTCAAGAACTCTTCAAGCGTGTCAGCGACCAGTTCACTGCCATGTTCAAGCGTAAAGCTTTCTTGCATTGGTATACGCAAGAAGGTATGGACGAGATGGAGGTACGTATCATTCTATAAGTACCTTTCTTGTTATACAAATGACATGTGTATCTCGTTCAGTTCACCGAAGCCGAATCCAACATGCAAGACTTGGTTGCTGAATATCAACAGTACCAGGATGCTACGTGCGTTGATGTTCTTTCTTGGGTATGCTTTGACTGACAAATATTGTGCAGCGTTGAGGAGGAAGGTGAATACGAGGAGGAACAACCTGAGGAAGAGCAGTAGAGATTCAAGGATTCTTTTCCTGTTGTATGGTATACCTCTTCCAAACCTAAGCACTCCTTCCGATGGTCGTCTCTGTCCTTCATGCTTTTTTCATCATTTCGTTGCCCTTACACTAGTTTGCCTTTTACTTTTGAATTGCATATCCACGGATCTAATGTAAAACCCGTCTGAAGGTCGACGCGTATCTACACTATGTTGAGGAAACCCGCAGATTACGATTGCAGCCAAGTTGGAAGATTGAAGTCCTCGGAGGGGTGATAGGTTGCTCTGTCATTTCGAATCAAAATCCTTTGCCCCTAAGTGGATGCCATCATTTCCATTGTCCACAAAGTTTATATCCTGAGATTCATTGCGGTAGAACCGGTCTCATATCTGCATTAGCTTCTGGGGCCTTTTCTGCAGCATCTTGGCCTGAAACTTGGCTGTACTACCTCACAAATACCTCATGAAAATTCCCAAGATGGCATTCTCTTTATGGACGTGAATGGGCCATGCCTAATCTACATCTTCTTCGATGGACATGGCGTGTTTTTAGTCCATCTCTAGTGTCTGATACCTATACAATCACGAATAGTCTTCGACAGCGGCGAAAATTTGAAGTTGCTAAGTCGCCGTTTTTGACTTTGACTTCTCTGGCTTCTCGATACTCCAAGGTTCTAGCCACACTTTGAGCTCAAACAAGAAACGCACAGACCAGAGTCTCCAAAGAGAGTCTCTATCTAGGCCTCCGCTGGGGGTATAAAAGATGTTCGTTTTTCGTCAATAGTTCCTCACCCAAACTCCTGTTCTGCCTAACACTCCAGTTTTTTTCTTTACTCAACAACAATCACTCTTGCTCGAAAGATGTTCTTCTCCTTGTCGAAAATGATCTCCCTCGCCATCTTTGCCACCGCTGTTGCAGCCATCCCGGCTGGCGAGAACGTTGAATGGAACGGTGGAGGTGCAACGTATGCCCTGATTTGCGATTGTCCCTGCTCGCTACGTTTACTTATCGTCATGTAGGACTGTCACTGTCACTGCCCCGTCTCCTACGACCACTGTCACCCAGAGTAGTTGCAGCACTGGCGACCAAAAATGTTGCAACACCGTTACAAATGTAGGGATTTTTTGTGTAGTCTCCCAGTCGTGAGCAGATCTAATGATAGACAACTTGTAGTCGAGCGCCGCTGGTGTTTCGTCTATACTGGGGCTTTTGGGCATCGTTCTTGATGGCCTCAATGTCCCTATCGGTCTTGATTGCCTCCCGATTTTGGGAGGCGCGTGCCAAGCTCAGGCCGTTTGCTGCACTGACAACTCCCATGTAAGAATACATATTTTCTGAATTTGGTGCAACTCGATTGACGGGGAAATTTACGCAGGGCAATGCCGTCTCCCTTGGTTGCATTCCTCTCCAACTTTAGGATGCAGGCCGAGTAGTTATCAGCTCGTGGACTAATTCTACTACCTACCGTAACATGGTTAAGGATTCCTCCTATATCACTTCCTTGTCTTTTCGATTCGAACATGCATGTGCTTGGTCTGTAGGAGGCTTGAATTAATCTGAACGATATACGTTTCTGTACCAAGCCTCTCATAAAAATTTCCGCGTAGGATATTATCAATATCTCGACGACACTTTGACTCAGATGCGAATGAAATGATCGTTATTGAACTTATTGTAGTTACTCCAAATGGCTTGGTACCAGTTTGAAGATCCGAGTCATTTCGAACGTTAAACTTAGGGTTTAGGTATATTAGCCCTGAGGAGCTTCTGGTATGTTCTATGATCAGCAAATAGTTCCTCGCGACCATCATAATTTTTACGACTACTATTCTACTTGCATGTTGTTACTCCCAGGCCGCTTAATACACCCTGCTTAAATTTTTTCTTTCGGTCGCTATCTTACGGGATGTTCTTCCTGGTCGGCGGTGCTCTTGGTTTAGTATGCAAAATTCTTTTTCTGTTTTCTCCACACTTCCTGCGACTTGTATGACTTGTGCATACCCGCCACCTATCCTCAAAGTGCTTTCGTTTTGGTTTGATGCAGATGACCCGATTCACAACCATTCTGGACCAGTCCAGAAAGAGCTATAATTGACTCGAGGGCCGAGTTTTCACTAAAGTCATTCAGTAAACTTTCAGCTCAATAGTGAAGCATTCTCCTCGGCCATTCCAGCGGGTCGACCCTTCGAAGAGTTCAGGGACCATCTGGCATCTTCTGGTATCCGTGGATATTACACGAAGATTAAATGTAGTCTGGATACATCCTTACACATTGCACGATTGTGTTATTCATATCGCAAAAGCACCTAGGCCCTAAGATTTAAATTACCTCGAGCTCTAGAAAAATTCTCCTTTGGTGGAAAGTTAGTTTTTGATCAGGCCGATGCTGTTAGAGCATTGCCATTGGAAGTATACTCTGAGTCAATCGGCTGGCCCAGAGGAATCAAGCCCAGAAACGAGTCATCAATAAAAATATTACTGGGAAGACGCACTATTTCTATTTTGATCACTCAGTTGTAAACGTCGACTGAATCGCAGATACTAGTTTTTGTACTTTTAAGCTGAGGAAGACCAGACTGTTGTAATAATATTAGAGCCGCGCCACAGGGCAAGGAAGATCCGATTTCCAGTGGCCACATACTTATGTAGATCGTAAAAGGCACCAAATGCTTATGCTTAGATGAACTGGTAGAAGCTAGTAGTCAGTTTTGAGAATAGCCCCTATCCTACTTACACCTGCAATGATCGACGTCATCGAAGATTTTATGGATGTCGTCACTTTTGAAAGAGCTATTACTATTACTCACTCCATCGTGTTCAGTATAAACTCTTCCAGGATCTCCCCAAGGAGCCCACTACACCCCATCTTGAATAACATTATCACCCTCACAATTCTATAAATCAATCGTCAACAAGAAATCTATCACTTAACCTCTTTACGATGGGGTAAGTTATGAGCCAATGCCACAAACTAGAATACTTACCGCAAATTACCGGCTTAGTATCATTGTTTCTTTCTTTGCCTGCATTGGCGATGCTATAATGGCCGTTATTGCTTGCATAGCTGGCGCCCTGGAGTGTGTCGTCGCAGGTCCGTTGAATATGGTTGCAGAGAAGTTTTTGTATATTGACGACTTCATTCCAGCCATAACAAGCTGCATAGTCGGCATATTCGACTGCCTGACTTGTGGATGCTGCAGTTCGAGGAGAACAGGAACAGCGGCCACGTATTGATAGAGGGCTCCGACACGGGAAGAGGTATCGGAGTCCTGAATAATCGCTAGAAATCGGAACACGAATGAAAATTGAAGGAATTTAGTTTCGGAATTATGTATGATTACATGTATACTCATAATATAGTATCTACTACAGCATGCCCGCGACTTTAGCACTTACAGCATTATCATCTGAGGCTCTATCGTTAATTCTTACATCCGGTTGTGCAGACGAGATGGCGTAATGTATGTTATTAAGATGCGAACGATACAAGAATACATATATGCCGATGTTTTCTTGATAAAGATGCCAAAAAAAGGTCTCCATTGGTGCCCCCTACCTTACTACGCGTTCAACATTCTCTGTCTGTACGCCCCTAATCCTGCTGTCAGTACCTTCGCCTTTTGGTCCATCCTTGCCTCCGTCTCCGTCTCGTCTATTTCGCCGTTAATTTTTATTAGACGATAGAACAATGAAGCGACTCGGGACGTTTACACTCTCTTTTGGGCTTGTAGAATAGTCAGTGTCGATACTTGAATAAACGGAGTCACTAGCTTTGACCTATTCTTGACAATGCGTCTGTTAGTCTGAAGATGATATGATGTACATCGCATTGGCAGTGGTTTCAAACTAGATGTATGAGCCCCCGCGCCCTTGCAGCGGCGACATAGGCAAAGAACGAAACCCAAAGTCGAATGATGGCATAGAATAGTTTTTCTTGGGTAAATCGGAGCACACAGAGGTTTTTCCATCCTAATCAGCAGATGCTATCGAAAACATTTTCTGGACCATCCTAGCCAGAATATTTTGAGAACTTCATGGTTTGCTTTATTTCGTCCTCCTCGTCGCTCCAAGTGTCACCTTCGAAGGGGTTTCTGTTCATACTTGCAGATAGCTCCATGTATATTTTTGGAATGCAAAAACCTCTTGAGGCATCTGAAATCTTAGAATGAGGTTGGAAGTTTTCGATTTTTGACGCCCTGAAACCTGCACCACCGATTCTCTTTGAACGCTCATCGTGTTGGTTTTGAAATGAAGGGAGTAGTCAGAGGATAAGATAAGGACTGATAAGGACCGGGGATAACTCGCATGTGGCAGTGCTAAATTTTGTTTTGGATAGGCGCCAGTGATTGAACAAAAAGAGGACAGGCACTGATGTTTTTCTTCTTCTTCCTCTCAGCCTACGTTTTCCAATCGCCAGCTAATCGTAGGCGGAGGGGAAGAACAACCAAATCTGCCCTAATATACATTCCAAAAAATTTATCATGGCTCTTTCCGCCTCTTCTGACACGCCTGCGAGACCTTCTTTGACGCGCGCTACCAGCAACTTTTCGCAAAAAATTCCGACTCCAGTTGCCAGTGCAGCTATTCCCTCGTCGGACACTGATGTCGACGCCGTTCTCGAGCTTTCTGATGGATCAGCATACCGAGGCATCAGTTTTGGTGCTGAAGGGAAAAGTATTGCTGGAGAATGTGTTTTTCAGACCGGTACGCCTTGATACGATCTTTGAAAATTTTACTCGTCTTTGACAGTAAATTTTTCTAGGGATGGTTGGATACACAGAATCATTGACTGATCCTTCATACGAAGGTCAGATTCTCGTTCTTACATATCCCTTGATTGGGAACTATGGTGTTCCAGAACGACCTTCTAATCCTCTAGATGACCTTCCTCTCGAATTCGAGTCATCTCGTATACATATTGCCGCACTTGTGGTCGGCTATTACTCAAAAGACTTCAGTCACTTCCTTGCCAAATCTTCTTTGGCTACTTGGCTCAAGGAGAACGGCGTCCCTGCTATATATGGCGTTGACACCCGTGTCCTGACCAAAAAAATTCGAGAAAAAGGATCAATGCTAGGAAAACTACTGGCAAGGAATCCAGGAGCTCATACAGGTCGGAGGCTTGCTATAAACCCTCCTACATCTGCAACTCCATCGCGAGCCTCATCGCCGAATTCCAGTTCCGCTTGGCGAGAGGATTTCATTGACATTCCGTTCTCGAATCCCAACCAGACAAATCTTGTCGCTGCTGTGTCTATCACTGAGCCTCGTTTCTACAAGGCTCTTGGTACACCTTTACTTCATCCTTCCGGGCGTCCTCTTCGTGTCCTCGTCCTCGATGTTGGCATGAAGTATAACCAGATACGGTGTTTCATAAACCGCGGTATAGAACTCAAAGTTCTACCTTGGGATTACGACTTTCTGTCGGAATCCGAGCCTTACGATGGTCTCTTTGTTTCCAACGGTCCCGGTGACCCAACCATGGTAACAGAGACAATTGCTCGCCTTTCCAAGGCCATGGAACGCGCCGACCGACCAATATTCGGCATCTGCCTCGGGCATCAGCTTATGGCCCTCGCTGCTGGAGCTACGACGTCGAAGATGAAGTACGGAAACCGTGGACACAACATCCCGTGTACAGATGCGCTGTCTGGTCGCTGCTACATCACCAGTCAAAATCACGGTTATCAGGTTGATAATGACTCCCTTCCTTCAGGGTGGAAGGAGCTCTTTCGAAACGCCAACGATAACAGTAACGAAGGTATCTACTGTGTAGATAAACCCTTCTTCTCCGTCCAATTCCATCCCGAGTCCACTCCTGGTCCACGCGATACCGAGTTTTTGTTCGACGTTTTCATACAGAACATCGTTGACTGTGCTACTACAAACTCCCTTGCTCCTATTTCCATGCCAGGCGGGAAGAAGGAAGATAATGACAAGCGTATCCCTAGGGCCAAAGTCAGTAAAGTGATTATCCTTGGTTCAGGTGGATTATCGATTGGCCAAGCTGGTGAATTCGACTACTCTGGATCACAAGCTATTAAGGCCCTAAAGGAGGAAGGTATCTACACTATCATGATAAATCCCAATATTGCTACGATTGCTACCTCCAAGGGATTAGCGGACAAAGTCTACTTCCTCCCCGTGACACCCGAGTTTGTACGAAAGGTAATCAAATACGAAAAGCCGGATGGTATCTATGTGACCTTTGGAGGACAAACTGCATTGAACGTCGGAATCAAGCTCAAGGACGAGTTTGCTGCCCTTGGCGTTCAAGTCCTCGGAACACCGATCGATACTATCATAACCACGGAAGATAGACAACTTTTTGCTAGCGCTATGGAACAAATTGGCGAAAAATGTGCGAAGAGCTCTACTGCGACAAACCAGGACGAAGCAATAGCCGCCGCCAATGCGATTGGGTTCCCCGTTATCGTTCGAGCAGCATATGCCCTTGGTGGACTTGGTTCAGGATTTGCGCAGAATGTCGATCAGTTGAAAGCTTTGTGCAGTAAGGCTTTCGCTACTAGTCCTCAAGTTCTAGTGGAAAAGAGCATGAAGGGATGGAAGGAAATCGAATATGAAGTGGTACGAGATTGCAGAGATAATTGTATCACTGTTTGTAATATGGAGGTAAGTCGCTACTGATTTCAACTGCCCGTTAGCTTCTAATGTCCTTTCACTGGTTTTAGAATTTTGATCCACTGGGTATTCACACCGGTGACTCCATCGTCGTCGCGCCTTCACAAACTTTGTCGGATTCCGACTACAACATGCTACGGACTACCGCGATCAACGTTATTCGGCATCTTGGAGTCATCGGTGAATGCAATATTCAGTATGCTCTCAACCCAGAGTCACAAGAGTACTGCATTATTGAGGTGAATATTCAACAATTTTCTCATACTTGTCTGTGTCTTGATGTCACTGTCAGGTCAACGCACGTCTTTCACGATCTTCCGCTTTGGCTTCCAAAGCCACTGGGTATCCCTTGGCCTTTATTGCCGCGAAGCTGGGTCTTGGTATACCACTCAACGAAATCAAGAATAGTGTCACGAAAGTAACGAGCGCTTGCTTTGAACCAAGTTTGGACTATGTTGTGGTGAAAATTCCTCGTTGGGACTTGAAAAAGTTCAACCGAGTCAGCCGCCTTCTGAGTAGTAGCATGAAGAGCGTGGGCGAGGTTATGAGTATTGGACGAACATTCGAGGAGACTATTCAGAAAGCTATCCGAGCTATAGACGACCAGTTCTCTGGATTTGCCAAGGCATGTTATCTTGATTTGGTTTCGAATGCTTTTCGTTGACGTGTGCTTGTGTCTCGCAGAACGAGTACGTTGAAGACATTGACGAGGAACTGCTCAACCCTACGGATAAACGCATCTTTGCCATTTCTTCTGCATTTCATCGAGGATATAGCGTAGACAAAATATGGCAAATGACCAACATCGACAAGTGGTTCCTGACAAGATTGCAAAATATCTTCCAGATGGAGGAGTACCTCACGTAGGATTAACGATTCTGATCCGTCATCTATCTCGCTTGACTAAATAAAACCTTACAGGGTCCTCAATATAGCCACTATTTCCACGGTAGACTTGCGCCGTTCCAAACAGCTCGGATTCTGCGACCGTCAACTAGCATTCTGTCTAGGTTCAACAGAGCTGGCCGTTCGACGTCTTCGTCAAGAATCGGCGATCGCACCTTTCGTCAAGCAGATTGACACAGTCGCCGCCGAGTTCCCCGCCTTCACTAACTATCTCTACACGACATACAATGCTATCGAGAACGATATCACGTTTGAAGATCGTGGAGTGATGGTCCTTGGATCAGGTGTCTATCGAATCGGTTCTTCTGTTGAATTTGATTGGTGTGCCGTCCGAGCCATTCGAACGCTCCGGGATCAAGGTCTGCCTACTGTTATGGTCAATTACAACCCAGAGACCGTTAGTACAGACTACGACGAAGCCGACCGCTTGTACTTTGAAAACATCAGCTTGGAGACTATCCTCGACATATATGACACAGAACGCGCTCGGGGTGTCATCTTGTCCATGGGTGGCCAGACACCGAATAATATCGCGCTGCCTCTATACCGACAGAATGTTAAAATCTACGGGACGTCTCCAGAAATGATTGACACTGCTGAAAACAGGTTCAAGTTCTCTCGTCTACTAGACGAGATAGGCGTCGACCAGCCTTTGTGGAAGGAGCTGACCAGCTTCGAGGAGGCCGAGGCCTTCTGTGAAAAAGTCGGCTACCCAGTTCTAGTCAGACCTTCATATGTTCTGTCAGGTGCCGCGATGAATGTCGTGTCTACTGGAGATGACCTGGCAAATTACCTCACACAAGCCGCGGCTGTTTCACGCGATCACCCTGTCGTGATCACGAAGTACATTGAGCAGGCCAAAGAGATCGAAATGGATGCAGTTGCGAAGGACGGGAAGATGATCATGCATTACATTTCAGAGCACGTCGAGAATGCTGGTGTGCACTCTGGAGATGCCACTTTGATTCACCCTCCTCAGGATCTGGACCCACAAACAGTTCGTCAGATCGAAGAGGCTACCGCTAAAATTGGTAATGCTCTCAACGTCACTGGACCATACAACATCCAGTTCATCGCCAAAAACAACGAAATCAAAGTCATTGAATGTAACCTGCGTGCCGCTCGTTCGTTCCCTTTTGTTTCCAAGGTCACTGGCATAGATGCGATTGAGATGGCCACCAAGGTCATGCTCGGAATTCCGGTAGAGCCGTATCCCGACGCTGGCATGCCTTCTGACTACGTCGGCATCAAGGTTCCGCAGTTCAGTTTCAGTAGACTTTCTGGAGCCGATCCTGTTCTTGGTGTTGAGATGGCTTCAACTGGAGAGGTCGCATGTTTTGGTGTGAATAAGTACGAGGCTTATCTGAAGGCTCTCATCTCAACTGGAATCGTTCCTCCGAAGAAAAACATACTTTTCTCGATTGGTAGCTATCGGGAGAAACTCGAACTTTTGCCTTCCGTTCAGAAACTGAGCGCTGCAGGCTATAATATTTTTGCTACATCTGGGACCGCTGACTTTTTGACGGAGCATAATGTTCCTTGCAAGGTATGCGCCTAGATGTTGTCAATTCGGTATTATGATCTTACTCGTCTTCCTAGTACCTCGAAACATTAGGAGATGATAGCCGGGACGCTCAAAAGTCTGAGTATTCACTCACCCAGCATCTTGCAAATAATCTCATCGACATGTACATCAATCTGCCCTCCAAAAATCACTATCGTCGCCCAGCCAGCTATACGAGCAAGGGTTACCATACTCGTCGTATGGCTGTCGATTATGCCATCCCCTTAATCACCAATGTTAAGAATGCGAAACTGTTAGCTGAAGCGTTGGTGCGGAAGCTTCCGCTTGATGTGTCGACTGTTGATTCCAAAAGCTCACATCGCACGCATACGTTCCCCGGTTTGGTTAACGTTGCAGCTTTCGTTCCAGGGCTTGCTTTGCCGAACAATCAAGACTTGATCGAGGCAACCCGCGCTTCAATTAGCGCTGGGTTCACAACCGCAATCGTCATCCCACAAGCTCAGGACAACGGGATAGTCGATCATGCAACTCTAGAAGTGGCGAAGGCAAACGTTCTCGGGTCTGCCTATTGCAACTTCGCACTGAGTCTATCTGCATCCGCCGATAACACCCATATTTTCGACGAAGAACTCATAGCAGACGCCAAGGCTCTCTTCATCCCATTCCGTATTGCCAACAAACCCATTCCTTTGTCTGCCGTCGCAGCTCACTTTAGCTCATGGCCCACGGAAAAACCTATCATCACGGATGCCAAGGGCTCGGATCTTGCATCTCTCCTTCTCCTTGCCAGTCTCCACAGTCGTTCCATCCATGTTACCGATGTGCAAAATGTCGATGACCTCCTTTTGATCTCTTTAAGCAAAGCCAAGAATCTCAAAGTGACTTGTGACGTCTCTGTGTATTCTCTGTTCTTTACACGCGCCCAATTCCCTTCAGCCTCGTTTCTACCGTCTCCTGAAGATCAAAAAGCCTTGTGGAAGAAACTGGATTTGATCGATGCTTTTTCCGTTGGTAGCTTACCTTATAAGCTGGCTCTTGAGATTCACGAGGCTGGCTCGCCGGCCTCTGGAATGGAGGAAGCACTTCCGCTACTGCTCACTGCGGTCACTGAAGGACGGCTATCCTTGCAAGATATCACTGCCCGCCTGCATGATAATCCAGTTCAAATATTTGGTCTTCCAGAGCAGACTCAGACTCATGTCGAAGTAGTGCTTGGTCGACAGGCGCCATTCGGGGCTCGTCCTTCATGTTGGTCACCTTTGGGACAAACACTCGTATCTGGTGCTATCCACCGGGTGATTGTTCATGGACAGACTTCTTTCCTAGATGGCTCCCTTTCTCGAGTTCCAATGGGCAAGGACATATCCAGTGCGACAATTAGTCATGCAATAAGCTCTGTTGTACCTACCTCTCCTACCCTCAAACCGTCAGACCATTTGATGTCCATCACTGCTCTTGCTCCGTCACAACCTGTCGGACCTTTGGTGTACGGACCACCGACACTCAGTCAACAGCACTTCACCTCAATTCAACCTCACCCATCGTTCTACCGACGTCACATTCTTTCGGTCAAACAGTTCACCCATCGGGATATGTATGATCTATTCTCCCTTGCTCATGAAATGCGTTTACAAGTTGAACGAAACGGTACCCTTGATATACTAAAGGGGAAAGTCTTATGTACAGCGTTCTACGAGCCATCGACTCGTACTAGTTCCTCTTTCGATGCAGCTATGAAACGCTGTGGCGGACAGGTAGTACAAATAACTGCCGACAGTTCGTCAGTTGCGAAAGGGGAGTCTCTTCCGGACACGATCAGGACACTTGGCTGTTATGGAGATGCGATTGTCATCCGGCATCCTGATGTCGGAAGTGCACAAACGGCTGCGAAGTTCTCTCCCGTTCCGATAATCAATGCTGGCGATGGCATTGGTGAGCACCCGACACAGGTGAGTTCTATTCTCTCGAATGATCAACAAGAAGGTTTATGCGTTTGTTAGGCTTTGCTTGATGTTTATACAATCCGTTCGGAACTTGGTACCGTCAATGGGCGGACTATCACCCTGCTAGGAGATCTCAAGAACGGACGAACGGTCCATAGCCTAGTGACATTGTTGTGCCTGTATTCAGTTCGCCTGAACTTTGTTTCGCCACCGTCCTTGTCTATGCCTTCCAGTGTAGTGTCCGCCGCTCGAAAAGCTGGTATTCCTGTCCATCAATGTGAATCTCTGGAAGAGGTTCTCGCCGAAACCGACGTGTTATATGTGACGCGAGTACAGAAAGAGAGGTTCGAGACGGAGGTAGAATGGCAGCAAGTGAAGGACGCCTACCGCGTGGATCACGCAGTGTTAGCCAGAGCAAAGGAGGAGATGATCGTCATGCATCCCCTCCCACGACTAAATGGTATGTTTCTTCTGCCAAAGAGGAAGTGGACAACTCAGTGAAGCTTGTCTGTATAGAAATTGACCCCGAAGTCGACTTCGATTCTCGTCGGGCAGTGTATTTCCGACAAATGCGCTATGGTCTTTTCGTATGCAATCTTTTTACAATCATCACTGAGTTCTTGCTGAATCTTGTTCCACAGATCAGAATGGCTTTGCTTGCCAGTGTTATGGGCTGAATACGTGCTAAGCAATGGAACTGTAGTAAGACGATAAAAGTATAGTACATAACCATGCTCTAGGCTGTTGTCGATTATATACAAAGGACTCATCGGTAGGATTAGCCTTCCGTAAGTTTCTCAATGAAAATTTTGGGAATCAAGCCAATTGAAGCGAAAATTGAGGGCGATCCTTCCAATTGTGGTGGCTGAAGCTGAAGCGTTGAATTTTGACAAATGTCCAAAGTATGTAATCACACGGGTTCTTCTTCCGTTTCCAATTTCATCCATTGTCAATCTTCAACGGGAATAGCCTTCATATATCTAGTATTTTGTTCCTATCCAAGGTATTCTTTTCAAAACCATCCACATGAATTATGAAGGTTTTGCGTTTCTGAAATCGCCCGGTTTACGCGTGGAAGCCTCTCGGCTGGATTATCAGTAACACACTTTATAATCGCGAGTTTGCTTCTGCCAGCGTATGGATCTCCTCCACAAAGTGAACTCACAAGCTGCTCTGGTTGGCCCTCAATCATCAAGACCTGAAGAATCTCATATGTCGCAACATTCCACTTCCTCTCCGGGTTTCGGAATTGAAGGCCCTCGGAGAGCATCTCCAACGAACTTTAACACTTTCACAGAAGGAGATGGGAATCCAAGCATGAACTCTTCAAGACGAACTGAGAGTAAACACAATTCCTTACCTCCGTTGCCACCGCCTGCAGCTCGAGGGAGTGGCGATGCTACCCGAGGTTCTGTAATACATCGCACACTCGACACAGCGCAGTCGCCTACTCGAAGATCTAACATTGACTGGATCGTTCCACTGGAGCCTGAACGGAAAGAGACCTTGCCCACGGTAACATCCAATCATCTGTATGTCTCATGCCGTTGAAACTTTCCTGTAGCATCGGCCAAAAACTGTAGGAGAACGATTGTTACCCACTCTGAAGAATGCGGAAGCAGAGAGGGCTAACTACGCTTTAAGGGCCAAGATGACTGGTCTTGCTCTCAATGTAGCAATAGGTAATCTCGATAGCGGTATTTATGGTCATTCCCAAAACTGAATGTACAGCTAGGTCTTCAAGTGCTTCTCGGAGCACTCACAACTGCTATATCTGCTGCCACTTCTGGAAGACAGGTGCGACACAAGCCATTATAGCTGTAACTATTTGAACAGACAATCCGCATGTCAGACTTCCATCACTGTGTCTGTTCTTGGTATGACATTCTGCATTCTACCTGTCTGACATCGATACCATATTCACATTAATTTTCCCTCAAAGGCGGACTATCGACGCTTGTCGCGTCCTATCTTGCGCGTGCTCGAGGGTCAAATGAACCGGAACTCTCAACTATCCGGGTAAAGGATCTCGATGAATTTATCCGGGAATGTAAAGCTTTCGAGATGGATTTTGGGCATTTAACTGGGGATACATGTGACGAAAGGCTACAAAAATTTCGAAGCCGGTTTGAAGAGCTTCTAGGGAATGCAAATGGGTGAGTTCTCGTACAGGTTTTCTAGCGTCTCATCCTGATAGTTATTCAAGAGAACGGCGGCTTGCAACTGTATGAATTGTTGATGAGTATAATATGCGAGTTATGTAGCTTCGCGATGCTCGGAAAGAGGTGCATGTATACCCCCGTTGTCGAATGTTAGGAGCGGAATGATATCCCATTTCTGAACGCAGTGCAAGGACGGGAATGGGGAGTCTACACAGATCCGAGAGCAGATATTGAAGGTACCGTAGCATAATTTTTTGAATCATTACTATACTATATAAAATTTATGTGTACAGCAAGAGAATCGTCACTGCGAAGGTAGAAATGGGTCACCAGAGAAGCACTTTTCTTTTCTTTTCTTTTCCTGTCTTCGTCTCCTTCTATTTTCTCTATGTTCCTTTTTTCATCAGATCTCCCTCCACCATTGTCGTTATCATCGTCCTCAAGCTCTAGTGAGCCTCTTCTCGCCTGTACAGTACTATGGTTGTTAGGGATCTTTCACTGACAGGGATCTTTCATTTTTCGCAAAATGCACGATATTAAGGGCTTAAGACACTCTCTGCCTTAAGTATTTTTTGTACACAATATACTATTACTACTTCATTGTTCTGGCCACTCAGAATGGTATTTTCACGAGATATCGTACATTAGTTGTGGTGTTTCAAGCAGCGGTGCACACAGACCAGGCGGACCACCCGGCTGATGTGCCACAGTCAAGAAATTTACGGTCATATAAACCCGACCTTGCCAACACTGAACACAACGGAGGCACGGTGACCGTGACAGTTGCATCCGTTCATGTAAGTACAGTAAATCCTAAATCCTAAATCTAAATCCGCCGCCAAACTGGTTCTTACATTCTTCTCAGCGGTCAACTTTTGCCTACAGCTTTCAAAAATTCGCCTGAAAATGGCATTCAAATTTCAATCTAAATCTTCGTATTGCAGAGTAGCAATCGTATACCGTTACGTAAGCCAGAGACCGTTGTGGATACACTCAGATCATATCGTATTTTCTTTTAGGATACGAGCCGCTTAGGAATTCTTCTCTTGCATAGTGGCTTTAGGAGTCTATGCGTGCTCGTCTGTGTGAGGCGATAAGAGTCAGAATTAAGTGGCGAGGGGTTTGGGTGCAGATATAATCATGTTTGTGGTTGCCCATGCTCTCTCGCGAGGGACCCGTAAGAAAACGGGATGCCTAGCTCAAGCCGGCACTGGCGAATGTATCTCGTTGCATAGACCGCGGCAGCGAAACCATTATGATCCTGATGGCCCCGCTCCTCCACGTCCTCCCATTTTGCTCCCGATTTTCTTCAACAAGGACTTCATGGATTTGCCACTTTTCTGATCCTGATCGGGGTTCTTGCAAAAAAAGAGTTATTATGTGGTGCAAAGTATAGAATAAAGCTTGAACCTCGAATGTGAATACTAGGTCCTTGCCTTTTCTGGCCTTCACAGCTCTCACTTTCGTGATTTCAAGTTCAGGGAATCGCTTCATAATTTCCATTCTGGAATCCTGTAAGTGAGTACTAGACATTCAATTATGAAGAGCTTAGCTGGATATTGAGGAACTGACCTGATAGAATCCATTTCTGAATCTGAAACACGGTTCTCGCGAATAGTTGTGGTAGCAATCGGCATAACCGAAAAGGTCTCCCGCCCTTAATGATTGCGATTCGAAAGTGCGTTGTTCGAAGTCTATTTCGGTGAGAATACGTTGCCCGTTGTGGCGTAGATCAACCGATAATGAGAATTCCTCGTCTTTAGACGTTCCGAAATAAAGCAATTCTTTCACATTGAAGGCCAAGTTTTCTGAGTTTTCTGGAATATTGGGGCGTCTTGCGTCAGGATGAACCGGGACGAGCGACGGAAGTATAATTTGCGTAGCATTATAAATTTTAACCGCGAGCTCTTCCGATATATCACTTTCGTCAGGCCACGACGGAGTGTAGAGTGTGAGGCGGGTCTCAATCACTTCTTTTCTTCCGTCAAGCGCACGGGAATGGATGGAAAGCGAGTTGCTGGCAGGAAGTTTTCTAACGTTGCAAAAGCCTGAGTTCGAATCGGAAGCTGAAAAAACTTGACCAGATCCAGTGCCCGCTCTCTAGTATTGAGATTGAGTTAGCATTACACGTCAATTAGATCAAAAACTGCTTCACTCACTGTACAAACGGGTGTGGCAAAAGTCTTTACGAGGAAGAGAAGACCCATGAAGAGGACGGGCCTAAGGAGGAGTTGCATCGCAGGAGTGTTATATTTTTGGGCAGAGAATGGATTTTGACGGAGACCGGCCAGCGGTGAAATGGTGGTGAGGAGATAGATATGTGAATTTACAAAGGTACAGTACTTAGATATAGAAAAAAAACCTGCGCGTATATGGCTATGATCCATGTTGGCAATGATGTAAAACCCGCTTGATCAAATGGGTATTCTGTGTTGGTGTGTCTAGTAGGCGAGTTGACTCCATGTGTCTTTCAGATCAACCTCTTGACACATATGTAAAAACCCGCTTGATTAAATGGGCATCCCTGTGTTTGACTCCATGTGTCCTTCAGATCCTGCGCGATGAACAATCAAATTTTTAAGGCGGAAAATACTCAACACATTCTTCATACATGGCAGTTCGACTGCCATGGCTTTTGCGTCCCGTGTTATAATTTGAATAAAGTTCACGTGATGTAATTATCTGACCCGCTATTTCTCTGTCTACTACTATCTCGAAATGAAGAATAAGAACAAGCAAACAAAGTTTCCCGTTGTTCGTTCATCGTATAATTACATTCGTCATATATTGAAACTGCTCTTATATCTATCCAGGCTCGGATAAAGAAAATCATGCAGAAAGATGATGATGTTGGCAAGGTCGCTCAAGCCACTCCGATAGTGATATGTAAGTTTGAATGAGATTTGACGCTTTGGCTTTCTCTAATGGCAATTGTCATGCTGACCATTCACAGCAAAGGCGTTGGAAATGTTTCTTGCTTTGATCGTTGAGAAAGCAGGCGAAGTGACGTTGGATAGAGGATCCAGGAAGGTGGAGGCGTATCATTTGTGAGTGGTCTGTTGTTTTCTTTCACCGAGCCACACACTAAATTCACCTCTTTCTCATCAAACCCTGTGCTTCCTAGAAAACATGCCGTAGAGACAATAGACACTTTTGATTTCCTCCGAGAAATCGTCGAAAGTGTCCCGGATCCTTCAGCCGGTGGAACGATTGATTTGGACGCACTCAGCGCGGACAATGCGTCTAAAAAGAAACGATCAAAAGGAAAGAAGGCGGCGGCGGCGGCGGCAGCCGCAAATGGTAATGGTGAGAATGTCGCTCCTGCGCCTAAGAAGAGGAAGAAGAAGGTAAAGTCGGAGGAGGTTGCGGAGGATGCTAATGAAGGAGGTGAGGACGCGGTCATGGCAGACTCAGGCGAGGCCGAGGCTAACGAAGAAGAGGAGGGCGAAGAGAAAGCACCGCAGATGACTGATGAAGACGAGGACGAGGAAGATCAGTGGAGGAATGATAAACCTTACCGTCCCTCTCGATAGCATGATTGTGTGCCATGTACGTTAGTCCGCTGCTCTGGGCTTTGTATGATGAGGATATGTGATTTATATTATTTAGCTATCTAACGTTCGCTTGGTCTCATTTTGTTTGTTCAGCAACTCTAGGTTTTGCGTCCGCAGTATCATGATAACGCTGCCTATTTACCATGGGGAGCTAGCTCTTGCACTGGCGTATGAGACCAGCGGTTATCTATATGGGACCACTGTTGGCTTGCCCACTACTCTATCTATTTATCTTTATATCTCCAAGACGAGAAAGGGACACAGGGCTTGTCACTCACACAGTTTCCCTTTAGGTGCGGATATCATCGATCCCATTCATCTTTGTACGAGAACTTGGTTATAGCTCTCAGGTATACATACTACTATTTATATTGTGCGTATCCACGACATGACAGTGAAAATTTGCCTTTCCTTTCATTCCTCCTTGGTCTTAAGGCAAGATTTCGAGTTGTGTGAGGTACATTTGTTGCCAATATACTACTATAATCAGACGCTAATAGTTGTTTGCGATCAGAACAAAACGGCCGAGATTCCGAAACCAGTTGCTGCCAAAGGAAAAATCCCTCTGACAAAGTTCAGGATGTTCCAATTACTCAACAACTCCCTTGTCCCATCGTCTAAGAGCGTATATAAACCCTTCCTGCTCCTCTCCTGTACCGCTAGTGCCTTCGCATGCAACGCGTCGTTTGTGGACTTCATTAGTAGCAGCGTAAAAGGAACAATCGCGACAGTGAAAAGCCCAGCGACTGCAAGTAAGTTTCGACTACGTTGGATCAGCTTCAAGGAGAAAGGATTCGGGATAGCATAGGTGGCATAGGCAAAAGCGGCAGCGGTACTGATGGCAATTGGTGGTACCGTTGACTTTCCTCGATTGTATAGATTGTGCCAGATGCAGGGCGCACGAGCTGCAGCGGCAGCGGGGAGTTTGGGATCTGTTAGAGCAGGAACTGCGAGAATTGAGCATGACATTATTGCTCCTATATTTTTTGGGATTAGGTTGAAGTGAAAGTTGAAAGATGGAAATGTAGAGAAACATACCAGCGCACCAGGCAGATCCAGCGAGACCGACTCCTACGGCAATGCGGGCAGCAGGAGGCAAAGCAGACATTTTGTAGAGGACTGGATGGATGTTAATGGGCAAGTCGTTGCAACCTTGATTCAAACACAAGTCTCTCAAAATCTCACGCGTCATAGCCCCGTTTGCGTATGTGGCGCAGTGTAAGTAGAATGAATTCCAAATCTGCATATCAATACGCATACTCTTGTAGCTTGCCGGTTCTCATCCTCGACGGATATTTTTGACGCATATGCCATAAGGTGTCCATGAGTAGAAGCTTTCCTCGATCTTATGATTTGCCAGCACGTTTTGAACATGAGGCTTCAAGCTTCAAGTACAGAGGAGAACCTATCAACTCACCTGTTCCCCGCCTGATCTACTCTCAGAATGGTATCGACAAGCGTACAATGTTTGAGTGCCCTTTCATTACTTTTCACAGTGCTCACCTCAGCTTGGTCTTGTTTCTTTTACATATCTCTTCTGCAGTCAACGCATCCGACGCTGACGTTGTCATCCACTCTTCCGACAATGTAAAGTTTCGACTTCACAAGAAGAACCTTGAATGCACCACCGGTGCTTTCCCTTCTGCCGACACACCGGTTGACCCAGATGAAATCGTGCGGCTTACCGAATCAGCTGCGACACTGGAAATCCTTTTTCAATTCATCTATCCTCGCCGCTTTCCATCCTTAAAGGATCTAGATTTTGATTCGTTGATTTTACTTGCAGAGGCGGCGGAGAAGTATGAGGTAGTGGGACTCATTTATGCATGTGAGGTAAACTTACGGTGAGTTCAATCCTATCAAGAAATCGATTTAACAGCTTTTATGAGTAAGTACACGAATTCGCAGAAGATATTTGACCACGAACTCAATGCGAGTCCTCGAATTTTCGGCAAAGCATGATCATTTAGATCTCGTTGACGAATTGAAACCAATACTGGTCGAGACTCCTCTCTTGGAGCTTACTGGGATTCTACCTGACCATGTGTACAAGCCGTGGGTGAGTGGACGGTCGCTTCTCACCAAAAGTGCACAATTTTTTCAATCAGCAACCTGTAGAGCCTCTATAGAGAACAACATCTGTTAGCAAGGTTAGCTAGTAGTAGCTCCACAACCCCACCCGAGAACTTGGATTCCCTTTCCCTTTCTCTTCCTCGTAAGATAGGTCGCAGGAACTCTCCTTGGGCCTCCCAGGTTTCATGAGCTCATTGTAGGCCCAACACTGGCAACAGGACTTATTTGAAGGGGCCCAAAACATTGTATATCTTATAGAGATGATATAGTGAAGAAAGTCAAAAATATTTTCTCTATACATGTCCACTTGATAGCCCATTTGTGAGAGCTAGCAAGTTTCTGACACAAATTCACCAAGGTCAATGCTGGAGATTAATGCAACAGAGCTTGAAAAAAAGATTATCATTACAGCTGGACCAATACCAGCCAGCACCAAGTACTACAATATGTACCAGATTGATGGCAAACAGCTGTTGCCAAACAAGACACACACCAAAATGTGCCAGGCATTAAACGGGACGAATCAACTCAAATTCAACTTCTTACGAAAACAATGACATGAGTCCCAACGAAGGAGGCTGGGGAGTCGCACGTAAAACCCTTTACACCTGGTTAAGTTTATGATTGAATTTAACGCAGGGAGACATGTACATAATGCACCAGACTGTGTATAAATAACTGTTCCATCCTTGGGTATATTCCTGGTCCGTACACAAGGCTGGCGGTCATACCTTGGAGGTATCGGTGAATCGTATGAGCCTACCAGCAACTTGTTTGAACAGGCCCTCCAATCATTGAAGACCACAATGGGCCAACAAGGAACCATATCGAAGCCGCTCTCGAGTCTTATCTTTTGTCGATTAGGGGGTAGCGGTCGACACCACGACCTTGAGGAATGAATGCCATCGATTCATCATGGATCATCAAATTTCCCTCTACAACGTTCCCGCCCACGTTTTCAAACTCATCTCATCTGCTCTTCCATTATCAATCATCCAACTCGTTCCTAACAAATCCCTAGGGTTCATTCGATCCCCAGGATCCTTCTTCAGACAATATACAACGAATTGTGCTGCTTCTTCGGAAAATTCTAGGGAATGCGGCACCGAGGATGTGATGAGTGATGGGGGAGGCTCACGCACGATATGGTGCATCAGTTCGAGGATAGATAGAGTTCCGACACCGCCGTGGAGTGAAACACCACGGGATTTACGCCGGGAGAGTCTTTGGGCGCTTGAGAGGGATGAAGGAAGGGAGGATATGGGGGTGAGGCTGGCTAAGGATAAAGAATGGTAAGTTATCATATTCAAATGTAAGACAAGCACGATTCTAGTTGGACTCGTTGAAGAACAACTCACCTGTATCTATCGGAGTTTCCTCATCGACTTCACTATCTGCAAACGGAAAACATCCATGAGCGAGCTCGATGAGCGTTATCCCGAGACTCCATACGTCGGATTTGACGGAGTAGTCGGAGCCTTGAATACGCTCGGGCTGTGTACGGAAGAGACGTGTCAGGTTAACACAAAATCTCTGAGGGTCGACAAAGAAGAAAGTGAACAGCACTTACGCTCATATACACACTGGTACCAACAAATGTCTTTGCTACGCTATTCTCCAACTCACCGCTGACACCGAAATCGCACAGCTTGACTTCGCCTGGGTGAAACAAATATCATCAGAGATCATGATTCTGGTGAATCACGGAGCTTACCTTCGGAGTTCAACAATATATTACTAGGTTTGATGTCTCTATGCAGAACCCCCATTTGCTCATACAAGTACACCAAACCACCCAAAACCCGTTTCGCTAGCTGTCTAACAATCCCTATTGGGATTGGTCCTGTTACTGCTTCTCCCGGCTTGCCTCGAGAACCGATAGACTTGTAGATGGAATCAAAAGATCCTTTGTCCATAAACTCCATGCAAATGCAGATATTGGGTTCGGACAGGTATGCACCAAAAGATGAGACGATGAACGGCGAGCTACACGCGTGCATTATATGCAATTCGCGCAGAATCTGCTTTCGAACGCTCGGCTTAGCGTCTATGAGGACGATCTGAGAATCGACGAGTTCGTCGTCAATATTTTCGCCGAGTATAATATTCTGAAGCACACCTTCTTTGCCATAACAATTCCACTCGACAGATGTTCGACCTTCATTACACTGCCCCCGTTGCCCATTCCTAACTCAGCGATGTTCTTCAAATCAGAATCCTGCAAAGGAGCCTGTATAAGTTCCCTATCACGTTCGGCCTTGCTACGATAGACTTCCGCAGATTGGACTCCGTCGACAGTCGTATTAGAAGAAGTGGAAGACGCGCCACTACTCCCAGTGGCAGGTCCACTACTGCTCAATGTACTGTTTCCGCTTCCTGTGGGTCTACTGCCCAGCCGCATCTGCTCCAATGTCGTAGTAAGCGCAGCTTGTAAATTGAGTCTTTGCGTCGTTGAGCTTTCGGGTGTCATCAAAACACTAGCGCTGATCGGAGGTAAGCCACTACCTAAAGCAGCTCCTCGTCCGAAAAGACCCAAACCGGTATTGTGAGGCTGGGCATTATTCACATCAATAGAAAGACCACGTTTTGGCAGCGGCTGATCGGGCGCGTTCCGAGTGGCTACAAGACTTTGAGCAACGCTCGGTAGTGGAAGGGGAGGTAAAGGACCACCAGGTGCAGCGAATATTGGAGAAGGTGGTGTTGGTAGCTGCAGGGCTTTGAAATTCCGCTTCTTGCGCAAAGATCCTAGGTTGCCAATGGCGTCTGTAGATGCCGTCGGTGGTGTCGGTAAAGCAGGACGGGGTGGTGTGGCGGGCGGTGGTGATGTAGCAGGCAGCAACGGCGGAATAGGTAGAGCACGCGGAGCTGCCATGTCGAATTTCGTGCTTCTTATCGCGCTCTGCTAAGCAAAAACCTACGTTTATATGGGAAATGAGCCTGGTACCTATCTCCTTCTGTTGGTACGTGCGCGAAGGATCAACCACCTATTAATTGACCTCCCGAATGCTGTTAGCTAACAGTGTCACTTGAAGGATCCTGGGTTCGTCAAATAGGGGATCAGATCAAAGGAATTTGCCTGAATCACGAATCATTTAATGAACAAAAGTGATGATCCTTGAAGAGCGATTCGTACCTCAATTCCTTTGGCAATTGCCTGCAGCAGTAGCCTGATACGACACGTTGACACTGCGCAAAAGAGGAAGCCGGAGAAGATGGAAAATCTGACACTGTTGAAGTTGATGTTCAAGTTTGAGCAGAATTCACCAGCTTGTAGTCGGAAATTTTGCCGTCGGCAACTTTGTGGCGATGCGGTGCCGATGATTTCAGCGCTTAGCGGGTCCTAGAGGCTAGATATGTATCCCTCCTTACTTAGGTACGCATTTTGAAATCCGCTTTTGCCTGTCTTTTCAGGTTCTGGAGCATTCAGGCTTCTCAACCAAAAGCTGCAGGTCAATTTGAAATTGGTCATCTGATAAAATGCAGTCATTCATGTCAAAGAGACGAATATAAATCATGCACCCGCTGCGAAGAAGTACCTCAACTATTCACAAGCCTTCACAGGCTCAAATATCACCCTTGATCAGCCTGTACAACATCCATGACTACAATGAAAGCCCTTGTCTATGCAGCTACAGGCAAGCCTACACTGGAGGATAGACCGAAGCCGACTATCCTCAAGCCCACTGATGCTATCGTGAAGATGATTAAAACTACTATATGTGGTATGACATTACAGGTCTAGTCTCGTAACTCGAATGCTGAATCTCACTTAGGCACGGACCTGCACATCTTCAAAGGAGACGTAGCGTATGTATACCCTTCACAGATCATAAATCTTCGTTCATTCGTGGTTTTATCCGTTCGTTCCAAAGGACGTGCGACACTGGCCGAATCATCGGACACGAAGGTGTCGCTGTCGTCGAGCAAGTTGGTGATAAGGTTAGCCATTTCAAGCCAGGCGACAAAGTCATCGTTTCTTGCATCACTTCATGCACAACCTGCACAAACTGCCGCACAGGAATGCCCTCCCATTGTACCGGTCTGTAATTATATCCTACTGTATGACGCAAATGGAATTGACGATGACTTTCATCTTTCACAGATGGAGGATGGACTCTGGGTAATACCATCGACGGTACTCAAGCAGAATACACACGCGTACCTCATGCAGATGGTTCACTTCATCGTGTAGCCAAGAATGCCAGCGACGATGCTCAACTCATGCTTAGTGATATCGTTCCGACTGGCTATGAATGTGGAGTCTTGGTAGGTTCTCAAGCTGTGAAATATTAATTAAAGCCAAGATTTATGTTCCATGCAGCAAGGCAAAGTCAAGCTTGGATCGACTGTAGCTATAGTTGGAAGTGGACCAGTCGGCTTGAGCGCGTTGATCACCAGTCAACTGTTCTCTCCACTCCAGGTCATCATGATCGACTTGAACGAAAAAAGGCTTTCTACTGCTCGTTCCTTGGGCGCTACACACACTGTTGTCTCAGGTCCCAATGCAGTCGAGCAGGTCATGAAACTCACCGCTGGTCGTGGTGTGGATACAGTCATTGAAGCAGTAGGGATTCCTGCTACCTTTGAGCTTTGCCAAAAACTCGTTGCAGTAGGAGGGACGATTGCTAATCTGGGTGTACATGGAGCCAAAGTTGATTTGCACATGGAGAAGTTGTGGGATAGGAATATCAGTGGGTGTGATTATCATACCCCTTCCCTTCTCTGAGTTGATGTATGTTATTCAAGCAATCACCACTCGACTGGTCAGCACTACTTCTACTTCCATGCTGATCAAACTTGTGGAATCTGGGAAGATCCAACCTGAAAAAGTTTCAACCCACAATTTTGCCTTCGGTGACATCGAAAAGGCATATAGCATTTTTGGCGCTGCAGAATCCCACAACTGCTTGAAGGTAGTTATCAATATTTAACCGACTCGTGATGATTGTTGTAAAATAGGAAGCCTCAATTCCAAGCAACATATCAGAGCATTCTGTTTATCTCTGATGTACTACCAACGAATATTATTTGTACTATATCATCGCAATCAAAACACCTCAAGTTAAATCTGCATTGAAGCTCGCGATATGATCATGTTTGAGAATATTAGGTACATACTTATCTACACCTCGATCCACAAGACAGTACATACAGATACATAAATATATACTTGGAAATCTCAGTTCAAAACCATGAATTTAGACAAGAAAAAAGCACGAAGAAAAAATTGGATGAGTGTCTGATGATATGTAAGTATGAGAAGAAAAAAAATCAAGCAAGATGTGGGGCACGTATGCAATAGAACGATGTGTCAACTCCTTATTCCTACTTATCAACTTCAGACATAGACAGTGTTTTGCTCTCATCTTTCACCTCTCCGTCGACGAATTCATCAGGCTGTATGAGCTCTAGGTAACTCTCTGGAACAAGAGCGTACTTGTTATTCGCGGTCGAATTATTCGTGCCACCGTTATCACCAGCTTCAACCTTCTGCGAAGGATTTTCGGTGTGATTGTCCACCACAACAGCCCAACCTCCACCGCCACCTCGTCCAACGACTTTCACAATCTCTCCTTCCGTCAGTTTCATCTCCGAAGGTCCCTCAGGCTCGAAGGAGTACAAGGCTCGATATTGGCCTGGAATAAGCTCCCCTTCCCCAATCGAGTCAAGCGAATCATCCTCAATTCCATACCCATCGCCCGAGCCTGGATACGGCGATGCCGAAGGGTAAGCCGAGTTGGGTATCTGGCCATAGGCATCCCCATCGTAACCAAACCCGCGGTCATAATCCAAAGGCGAAGGCGAGTCCAGCCCGCGTCCTTCCAAGTCAAGCCCAAAGTCAAGGTCGGCGTGTTGAAGATGGGAAGGTGCATCATGGAACTGCTCGCCTTCGGTATCGGTAGAATTATTTGACGATTCATCACCAGATTCGGATGAGGTTGCGTCGAAGCCGAAGTTACGGTCGAGGTCTGAACGAGAAGGGAAGGAGTTGGAATCGGAAACGACATTATTGGAAGCAGTGGAAACTGAAGTGTTTTTTGTGGGATTGGAGGTGGTTTTGGAGGTGGAGGTGGAGGCCGATATTCCGGTCGAACCAGAGCTCCCAAAACCCCAACTCAGCCTGGCCAATCCAAACTTGAACCCCGCCCATCCACCCAACCCGTCGTCATCGTCGTCGTCTTCTCGTTCGTCTACTTCCGATACCTCCGAGCGACTACTCGTTGAAGACACAGATGAAGCTGTACTGCTCGTACTTCCCACACTCCGTACACTGTTCATGCTATACCTAGCCTGTGCTCTTTCTCTCTTAGCTTCTTTGGCTCTACGTTTCGCCGCTGCCTTCCTATCCTTTCTGTCTCGTTTATACGATGCCTTCCACATAGTATACATCGCATTCAAATTGGAGGACGTCCCGCTTATGTTCGTGGCAGTCAACAGGGTTTTGTTCAAAACCTTCATCCTGTTAGGCGTAGGCACATGTAAACCTTTCCCGTCGGCTCCGAGACCTAAGAATCGAACGTCACTTTCCCAATGCGCGCGTGCACCGGCATTCATTGATAGATCGCCAAGATCTCCTTGCCCAGGTGCAAAACCGTAATCTCGAATTCGAACAGGCTTACGCATTTGAGGGGTAGCACCAGTGCCGGTACCCTTGCCTTTGGTGAGCGCTGTAGAGGCCGTCGTAGCCGTCCTCAGTGCTGCACTAGATAAGGCCGCACTCGACAACCCAGCGCTGGAGAGGCCTCCAGAAAGCAGGGGATTTGAACCGGGCGGCAAGGATGCGCTACCTGGGACCGGTGTTAATGGTAATGGCGCAGGGACGGACATTGTCGATGAATCACGACGGAAGGCAGGAGAAGAAAAACGGTGTGGATTGGCACTCATTGGTAAAGCTGTCTTTGGACTATTGGATTGGTTGCGGGAGACGGTAGGGCTGGTGCGTAAGGAATGACTTCGCTCTAGTGCTCCCGGTGTGGGCACTCCTCCTTGTCCGGTCGAGAACCTTTTATTTACAGGTGAGGCAGTAGCATTAGCACCTACGCCGGATGTACGTCTCGATAATGCAGGACTTGGTGGAGCTGGTCTGTTACTTTTTAGCGAACTAGTTGAACGTGTGGATGCTGCGGACGAGGTGGAAAAATTAGACATTGTCGAATCCCGATTCGGCGTCCTTGACGAAGTCGGCGGTGCGAAGTGAAAACCAGGACTAGATGGCGTTGGTGGGTTGGACGGTACTCTGACAGGGGTTTTCGGTAAAGAATGTGGTGAGTTAGAAAGTCGTTTCGAGAAAGATGGCACGGGAATGATAGGGGATTGTGTATCCCCTGAAGCTACCGCCCGAAAAACTGAATTCGACGTTGGATCATGAGCCCGATCATCGATTGGCAGATTCGTGGGTAGTTCTATCACGGGAGCCGGTGCCACCAAGAGAGATTCAGAGTTTGGGAAACTATTCTGGTGATGGAGGCTATCTGGAGTAGGTGTTGTTGGGGAAATCATGGATTCTGGATTGACTGCAGGTTGGGTCGTGTCTAATTTGGTGTCCAATTGACTGCTGGGTTTTGTGATGCCGTTCGCAAGACCAACTTTGGAGTTCTTTCGTATACTGTCGTCCTTCTTCTTGTCCTTTACACTAGCGAATTCGGTGAAGGCTACAACTGGCGGAGGCACGAAGCTCGACGATGGTGAAGGGAAGCCTGGGACAGGTGCTGTGTTGCCAATTCCGATAGACAAAGTAAGAGTAGAATCTGAGCTTTGGTTCGGGTTTTTGGTCGATGCTATTGATATTGGTTAGTGACGATGATCTATGTAGAAAAACTAGAATCAAGGATTGAACAATGAATGTGGTGAACAAAAGGGAAAGAAGATAGCCACATTTGCGCCGCGACCGTCAATAAAATCTTGGTTCATCAATGTAAGGGAAAATTCAAAAGCGGAAGAGAAGACCAAACTGCAGTAAACCACTCACCTTGCCGGTTTTCAATATCACTCATATCTTCTCTCTTATTGTGAAAAACGATTACGATTTGCAAGGCTCGAACTAAACTCGACAAGGCTTGAGTTTTATTTCCACGTATTTCTTGATGAGCTGGCCTACCTATGAATTGGTAGATCTATCAGGAACAATTGATCTGACTGTTGGCTGTTGTATGTTAAATAGGCAGATCGTTGTCGTGAGCTAAAATCTTGGTTAAGTGATGAGCGCTGTCCTGGACACAACACACAGTCTAAGAGTCTTGACCACCAGCACCGTTGTTGTCGCCAGAAGCAAAGTGGTCCGAATCTGGTGAGTTACGGGCGGCCCGGTTAATTATTACTTCTTCCGGCAGGTGCCTCTTTTTTCTGCCTCATGTTTTTTTAGTTGCCAATATTCTAGCCATGGTCAATACATCAAGTTAGGCCTTCTTTCAGACCTTCATTAGGCGTGCTCAATTATGAATCTGGTTTCATCACAAATTAACAAATATAGAAATTAATTTTTGAGAATTTGAGCCACCTTGACTCTCCCTTGACTCTCTCTTATATTGTGCTCCTTCTTACAGCTCAGAAACTCATCAGGATTCTCCTCTGGTGCAGTACTCACCCTGATTTGACATCCATCTCCACTTCCAGCACATTTTGGGAAGCCCAACCTTGCTTCAATATAGTTGAGAAGAATAATGAGAGAATAATGAGAGGACATAAAATGGTCAGATGTAGCAATAATTGCTACAAAACCATTGATTGAGCTGCTGCAAACTGGTAGAAAACCAGTCCTTAGACTTCATAAACTGATTATAGTGCCTGCGAGTACCATCACCTTTAATTTCTGACACTTTTTGGAAAATAAGTGCTGCTGCAAGCTCACTGCAGATACAGCAAGTAGAGCACAAGCCATGCATAAAAGCTCAGTCTGAGCCTGGGTTTATTGCATTGGCAGTAGAGAAGGCAAGAAAGAGCGACGGATAATTTCTATATTCAGTATTTGTTATGAAATTCAGCCTGATATCATTGATATTGAATTTCACCCTCTGTCAAAATGACTTCCTCACGCCGTTCAAACGATCCTTTGCCTTCGAAAGAACTTTAGTAACATGAGTCCATCGTTGAACGGTACTGGACGAAGCCTTGTCCTAAGCTTCCTGGAGATGTTTATTTTCGGTGAAATACTGATTGACATCTGATGCCAAATTTGTTTGAATGATGAAATTGTTCTGAGCCGATGGACTGCGCCGTTGGAACTTGGTGTGATTCGTAACCCGTTTATGTTCACAACGGAGGTACTTATAAATCTCAGAACCCAATCCTATGTACATAGTCCCCCACCTTACGCCGCGCTGGTCGCTTCTTGTATTTCTCGACAATTTGCAGGTCAAATTGTGCCTCTCGAATTCTCTGACGCAATTATCGACTTCTCCACATGCTATACACGCGCTTCGTACAATCTGTGATAACCTTCTCATGCTTCTGCTTGTCTCTTGGCATCCCTGTTATCGAGGCAATCCCCTTAATCGAAAGAAGGTCGACCGAGGTGAGCTGTTCTGCTATGCAAGTCACTGTGCTTTTCAATTTACATTTACCAACAAATTCGTACAGTCTACTGCGAAAGTTCATTACCCTCAGAAACCCTCGATTGACTTAATTCCCTTGTATTTCTTTACTTGTGCTTCCATTGCGGATTCAATTGCGAATGGAAACAGTTTCAAAGATGCAACACCGTACGGAACTGCATTTAAATTTCAACTGCCTATCGAGTCGTCGAGTGTGTCTACCTCCAAGAGAGGTAAGGGTCTGCTGCTCTTCTATGCAAAGTCAATGGGCGTTCACTATCTCTACAGTCTTGAGGTACCTACTGTATAATCCTAGTCTTGGAATTCCTGCGGATGCAAAACCCACTGCAACTTGCCTTGAGAATCATGCAGTAGTCGGTGGGTGTCCACCATTTCTTGACATATATTGCTCGATAACCATTTATCTCTCTCTCTCTCTCGTCATAGAATTTCATCTTGCCCATCCGGATGCGGAGTAAGTCTACCTGTTCAGACAAGTTTCAGAAAACCATCTGAACTATAACCAGCATCGAGGATTTGGTTGGTATACCGCAGCTTTCGCATAAGGTCCTCAAGGTACTTATTCGGTGTTTGCACCTAAGGAAGTTATCAATACCTACACTACATTTAGAAGGCTCAAAAACCCCAGGATCCTTCAACCAATACAATTTCTGACAATCGAGATATCATCATACTGTGCGTACTTCGTTCTGAAAGATTGTTCTATTGATACTCAACCCTCATAGTCCGTATGAACAAGAGAAGAAAATCGTGACAGCTGTGTTGCTTAATGATATTGGTGTGTGCTACCTTGATACCATACGGCAATATCGCTTTAACAACTGATTCTTTGTCGTTTTCAGTTGCTTCTCCGCCTACGTTGAGGTATGTCAGACATAGCGCAGGAAGGACACCGGAAGCGGCATGGTTAAAGATGAAGACATCTTTAAGTCCGAAATAGTAGTACGAGACTATAGTACTTGGGATTGGACATATTGTACAGTAGCTCTTTCACTTTTCGTTAATTCTCAGCGCCTATAGGGCGTCAAATCTGCCGAAAAACGAGATTGCCGTCAGGCGTGATTAACGCATGCTCTCTTTCCGCAACGTCCATCATTGACTCCAAGGTCTCATTGCAGGACAGTAGACCAAACTACGCTGGAAAATTCTTCGTTATCATTACCTCTCTCTGCGACTCCATGCTCAATTTGTATCTCCAATTGACGCACAATTCGTGGAATTATGTCCCATGACGCTCAGAAAGCAGATCAAATCACATTTCATATCTACACCAAGTTATTTTACATTCTTAATGATGCACGAGCTACAGCTCCTGCAGAGATAGCCAGTGTCAAGACAAATAAATGGGTGCGTTTCGCCTCGCGACTGGTTTTTCTTCACTAACACCATGCGCCGCAGTTCAATCTCGAGACGCCTGATTCGGATTTATGGACCAAGGAAGGGCGGGAACCATATAGGACAACTTCTGCCCCGCGTCCACTGCCTCCATTGGAAATCCAAGTACTGTTGACTATTCCAGATAGCTTGACGAACAATCAAGTCCTTGTATACATTTCTCCCGACTCTACCCGCGTCGCCATCCAGCCAACTTATAAATACGTTCTACTCGAGCGCTGGACCTTAGATCTGAACATGAAAGACATACACTCGTCTCTCTCAGATTCTGAAAGCTCTAGTGAGGGCAGTGGAAGTGTGTCTCCTGCAACTTTGTACAAACACTGCATCCCTCTTTTCCGGTCCCTCTACTCCCTTCTTCGCGTTCTTCCTGCATGGAAGTTGTCCAAACGCTTCAAGACGAGGCGGCTTAATGGCACTGGAGGACTCGGCGTTCAAGTGCGGGTCAGAGGTGATCCTGGATCTGGCCTAGATGAATCCATCGTAATGCGCTTTGATTCACCTTCCGCTTTACCAACTAGCACTCATACATTCCCACCAATACAACACCCGATGGGCACCCTCAATCTTACCACTACTTATATTACGTCCCCGAATTTCAAGATTGATGATATGGAGAGCTTGTTGAGCTTGAAGTTCATCTCGATGGACACGGGAGGAACCAAGGGAATGGAGTTTACTCCAACACTTGTGAAGAATCAACAAAGGGACTCATTGCTAAGTAGTGCCGGAGGCTCGCTATCAACAAGAAGTAGACTTACATCCCTACCTCATTCACCACCACGAGATATCTTACGTCGCCCAGGTGACCCATCCCGACTATACACCCATTCTCGAACACCTTCAGATGCAGACTCTATCGCGGAACGATTCATCATACCCTCACGAACAGCCAGTAATCCATCCAATCCACCTAGTACGAGCAACAATCC
Organism: Lentinula guzmanii; assembly: GCA_027919855.1. Classification (NCBI taxonomy): domain Eukaryota; kingdom Fungi; phylum Basidiomycota; class Agaricomycetes; order Agaricales; family Omphalotaceae; genus Lentinula; species Lentinula guzmanii. The sequence goes on from JANVFO010000019.1 coordinate 523,113, forward strand.
TCCTCCTATCGCCACTCACAATCTTATCCTCCCCATCACGCGTGCAAAGACCACGACCTCTACTTCTACGCAACCTCTCTCAGACATCGCTGCACGACTCAGGAAGGAGTCCATTGGCCACCGTAACACGGTGTCAGATACGTATCTACCTCTTTCAACCATAGCAGGAACCTCTACCCAACCCTTTCCTTCATCTTCATCTCCTGCTACTTCAATCTCCGGCTTCACCGGCGGCACAGGCAATTCCGCTCCTTCCACGTCCTTATCGTCCTCGCCGATGGCTATGCGTCGCCCAGGACTAAACCCGTTTAAATCAAATACTTTGGCTGGAGTTGGAAATGCGACCAGTGCCTCAGGTTCGCCACGTCTGACTAGTGGACTTTCTGGGATTGCTGGTTCAGGCCTGGCTCTGGGCTCTGTTGCAGTATCCAGTTCGCCACTTGGCGCCAATAGTACAGGCCTCACTTCTCTTTCTTCGTTATCGAACCTGTCCAATCTTCCGCGTCGGCCTTCGTCCCCAAGTAGTTTGAGCCGACCTTCACCACCCTCTTTTACTCCGTCTTCCATAGGTGCTGCCAGTACTAGCACTGGCTCAGGAAGCATCGCAACAGGAACAGCTGGAGGAACAACGACAGGTACTGCTACTACGGTCGCACCTGCTGGCACTGGTACAGAAGAAATCGCTGTCCCACCCCGAAAACGTTATTCGTCCTCTTTTGGACATCGGTACTCATCTTCGCCTGCTAGGGGAGGTGCTGCAATGAGTGTTGGCAGTCAGGGAAGTCAGGGTGGGAGTGGAATTGTGGAAAGTGCAGGTACAGGTGGTGGTGGAGCTATCGGGAGTCTAGGTCAAGCTAGTGTACGAAGTGGGATGAGCGGAATGAGCGGAATGAGTTTTCGTAGTCGACGAAGTGGTGGCTCGGGATCTGCAGGAGGAGACGGGCGAAGTGGAAGCGCTTCTGGAACACAGGATGTAAGTAATTTCTTGGCCACATGTTCTATTTTATTCCATACTCAGCTTTCGTCAAACGTCTATTAACGTGAACAGCCCGCGCCTCCTTCCACTTACCCCGATTTCCACGATCCACTCGACGGACAGGATGTTTTCACGCATGACGACCACGACGATATATCCACTTTCATGCAAGATATAGATTCACGGAAACCGCTCATAGGCCGATCTAGGATATACGCCAACGCCAATGCACAGCCGTCTCAATTATCGAGATCATCCACGAATGAAACCGAACCAAACGATGAAGCCGAATCCGACGATGAACGGCAAAGGACTATACGTGCACGACCGCGGAATAATTCTAAGGATAGACCTTCCTTCGGGCAGACCTTGACTTCTTCCCCGCTTCCTCGAGAAGCGGATTTACCTCGAGCTTCACCCGCACATCGGGGCACTGGATCACCTTTAATTTCTCCACGGTCTGGCGTAGCTGTAACTCCGCCTTCTTCCAGGCGAGCTTCGTACACAGGTCTTTCACCTCCCTCCTCTCCTCTACGCAATCCGATCCCGCTCATAGAGGAAGACGACGATAATCAACGAAGGTCTTCAAGACCGCCATCTCGCCTGAGTTCCACAGTCGCTACTCCATCTCTATCTCCCCAAGACCCAGTGTCAACAGCTCGTGTAACATCGAATGCAACTTTAGGTGTAGAAGGAACTCCGTCTTCCCCACCGTCACATACCTCCCCAATGCTTACCACAGCTTCAGACGTGGAGGCGCGACTGAAGAAAATGAATGATGTATTTTTGGCTAGTTTGGAAGGATTAGGTGGACGGTCTGGGAAGGGGCGAACTGGTAAAGGGAAAGAGCTCGAAGGCAGTTGAGGAATTGGAGCACTGTATAAACTTATTAATGGATTATCTATTTCATCCTCGTCGCGCCATCCTTCTTTCCACCGTCGTTCTTCGAAATCGGTTGTCGATGTAAATCGTGTCATTTCACATTTTCCTATCTTCTAAGAGCCGGTTTTCGAATGGGGCTCTCATTGCGGCAATGTTATCAGACAAAGCGAGGTGCTCTGTGACTTTTTCAGAATCGTGGCCGCGTTGTATGATTAGGTTGGTCTGCTCAAGTAGATCTCTTTGCAATGCACCTCCCTTTCTCCGTTTTCGTCCTGGCGCATGATCATCCTTATGTGAGCGCCTTATCTTCCGACCTTGTTGGGCAACTCGTTCATTGCATGCCCCTAGCTTCTCGGACTCTGTTGTCATTATTGTATCACAGCGTAGGCACTGTTATATATTATCTCGAGTTATTTTCTGTCTTTCATCACCGTCATCCACGAATCTTCCCTGACCAGGATTTCGTTCCTGTATCTTATGAGGACGAACTGTTATAAGTAGTGTATACTTGCTCGCTTGGATGTCACGCTGGCTCTTCAAGAGGAGGGCTTCTATTTACGCCACTTGTTCAAAGGACGGGAGAATGACCAAGTTTCACTCCACAGTTAGTCTTTTAACCAGGTGTACTTTTCTCTCCCATTTAACTTCTTCCCTCCAAACTCGATGGCCCCTTTCACCATGACATCTACAACAATGTCGATTTTGTGGTCGAATGCGGTGTACAATCTAATCCCCAAACGAGAAAAGACAAAGAGGCAGAAACCCCTGTTGGAAGCACTACTGGATTTGAATGCCAGGCAGTGGGCCGAGTTTTGGACTGGGTCGGAACGAATATTACTTTTTGTGTTTCTTTTTTCTGATTGCCCTTGTTATACTAGGTGGCTTGCATGGACTTGTGATTCCATTGACTTTTATTCAGTTTCCTTGAGTGTCACGAACTTGTCTGCGCAGTTTGGAAGGAATACTACAGACATTGTAAGAATTTCGTTCCTACAAGCCCAATCCTAAGCATATGTACATTTCATCTCCTAGACTCGTGCGATAACTTTAACCTTACTACTTCGCTCTGTTGGTGCTATACTTTTCGGTATAATTTCAGACCGATTCGGGCGAAAGTACCCTCTGGCCTTCAATCTCCTTCTCGTCTCTTGTCTGGAGCTTGGCGCCGGTTTTGTTCAAACGTATTCTCAGTTCCTTGCATTGAGAAGTTTGTTCGGTATTGCTATGGGTGGAATATGGGGCCTTGCAGCCAGTACAAGTCTAGAGAACCTTCCAGTCGAGACACGTGGACTGGCTAGCGGTGTCCTGCAAGAAGGATACGCAGCAGGCTGTCTCATTGCAGCCATCATTAATCTGTGCCTTGTACCGGAACAGCCCCATTCCTGGAGAGCCCTCTTCTGGTGCGCCGCCGGAATCAGTGCATTTGCAGCTTTCATACGTTTGTGTCTTCCGGAAAGCAAAGTATTCTTGAAGGCTAGAGCTAATGCAAAAATGCGCGAGGAATTACTTGGACTTAGGACTAGCAGCTGGGGTAGAACCAAGATATTTTTGAGGGAAACAAGGAAGATGTTGAAAAGACATTGGATACTGTGCATCTATGCTGTGGTTTTCATGAGCGGTCGGTTCTTGACTCTTCCCTACAAAGTTAAATTTGTCATATGTACTGATACTCTCGTATATATAGGTTTCAATTTTCTTTCACATGGTTCACAGGTAATGCCACCTTCCCTCCATAGTTAGTACACCCTCAAAATGATGTTCGCAGGACTTATTTCCAACTTACATCCAAACATCCAAGGGTTTTTCTGCACACAACGCGACCTTGCTGACGATAATTGGATTTTGTGTATGTATACATCTCTGTTCTACCTTTCGAATGTTTCATGGAATAAATTTCAATCACAGGGTGCGATAGTGGGAGGTGCTTTTGCGGGCTCAATCTCACAGTATATCGGTCGTCGGCTTTCGTTGATCCTATTTGTCCTTCTCGGTGCCTTGTTCATACCTCTTTGGATCTTACCAACCTCATTCGCTGGCTTGGCTGCCGGTGCATTTTGTGTTCAATTTGGGTTGCAAGGCTCCTGGGGGGCTGTGAGTGCTTACTTGGAAGTTTCAAATGCTTCATAACCAATAGCACGATCTCAGATGGCAATTCATCTTGCGGAAATGTCCCCTCCTGCTTTCAGGGCAACTTTCCCTGGTGTGGTGTATCAAGTGGGAAATATGGTATCCAGCGCGAGTGCACAGATAGAGGCTAGTAAGTCTTAGCCAGAACCCCAGCTGCTAAATTGATCTCCTACTCGAATACTTCCCCTGAAGTGTTTTCTCCCGACATTAACATTTCTCTGTCTGAACAGCTGGTGGAAATAATCTCAAAACAACCATTTCTGTCCCTATAAACAGTGCAAACCCCACGGGACAGAAGATTGTTCCAAATTATGGCAAAGTACAAGGTATCAGCTTTTTTTCTCTCTTGACTACGCCTCACCAGCATCATAACCGTAGGCATATTGATTGGATGTGTGGCAGCCTTCACCATCATTGTCACTATTGTTGGTCCAGAAAACCATGGGTATGAGTTCGAGAAACACCGGGCAGCATTTGAAGAGGGTGGAGCAGATGACAATGCTATGATGAGCGAAGAGATACGAGACGACGTGGAAGTCCAGAAAGCGGACACAGATAATGCCAGCCAAGAGAAGGCAACGGAGGAAATGGTTGAGAATGTTTGTTGAGATCGGATCGGGTCGGATGATTGGATCAAAAACAATTCCAAGAGGTCAAAGCTGGATATTTCATCATACACGTATTCTTTGCTGGAGGACCTCGGGGATAGATATGTAATCATTCATGGGCAAGAAGCCGCTTTTCAAAAAAAAGAAAAAGTAAGCTACGTATACAGTGTAGAAAACCGTTTACATGAAATCATTCAGTCATGAACAAAAACAAACAAAGACGATACATTCAAATAATCACACATGTTCCTTCTCATCAATGGAGCTGTGCTGAAAGAGCGCAGAATCGCGTTAGCATCCTCCTTCCTTGTGGTCATCAGACAGCTTACCTCCTTATTCTGACCGACAACATCGGCCAATGTCCTCTTGCCGGTATGCTTTCCAATCTTCCAGGGTGCGAATGGATGCCCCTCGTTGAAGATATCCTCAACTTCTTCGAGAGTTCGGCCAACTGTTTCCGGGAACATGAAGAAGAAATGGACACAAGCAGCGAAGTTGAAGGTTCCGAAGACGAAGTAGGTCTTCCAGGCAATGTTAGCAAAGCCAGGAGGCGTAGCCCATGCCAACGCAAAGTTGAAAATCCAGTTTGTGGCCTAACGAGAGCATTAGTAGAGATATTCTGCAAGGTCGGGTGCAAACAAACCGTGGCCAGAGATACAGCCTTTCCACGCGTCTTGAGGGAGTACTAAATTTCCCGTAAGATCAGTATGTGTTCGGAAGTGATATAGAAATCGATTCATCACAGACAATTTCAGCAGGGTACGTCCATGACACCGGTCCCACAGTCACGGCGAAACTACAGACAAAGAGATACGAGCAGACAATGATGCCCTTGGTAGCAGCGTCATGTCCAGTGATGATCCAAACAGCTGCAATGGAAGCATGATTTTGGTATTATGCACATGCCGACGTCAGGAAATAATAACGTACGTGCATCGTCAACAGTGCCCCAATGCCCATAGCGAGCCTGCAAACCACCAACAAGATACAAGAAAGTACCCATGAACAAGCACCCCAAAATCATCATTGGACGGCGACCCCATTTGTCGATGAAGATAATTGCAGGTATAGTTGCGACTACGTTCAACACATATTGGACAGTCTATTTGTGAAGAACAAACATCTTGATTTGTTCGGTGTCACTCGAGAAAATTCGACTTACGGCAGCAATTAAGCTGACTCTAGTACCCGTCAACCCAGATCCTTCGAAAACGTAGACAATATAGTACCTGTAAGATGTGAGTAAGATGTGAAATTTGTAAGAACAAGAAGTATCAGGCAACATACATCATCACATTCATTCCAGTAAGCTGCGACCACATCTGGAGACTGCATCCCAAGAACACACGACGAGGAGTGTTTCCTTTCAAGAGATCTCGGTATGACTTTGCTCCCTCAGACTTCTCGAATAGCACCTGACCGAAGACATTGTCAATGAGGATTAGGGCCAGAAATGATTAAATGTACCTGTTGCTTAATTTCCTCATATTCAAGTTGAACCAATTCGTTGTTCTTATCACCATGTCCGTGAACATCTGCCAGGATTTCCAAGGCCTCCTCGTCTCTATAATCAGAAGACGGACAGACTCAGCACAACCGAAAGTGGTAAAGATTAAACGTGCCTTTCACAATCCATCAACCAACGAGGGCTCTCGGGGAAAAATAGCATTCCAAAGAATAAAACGATCGCGGGTATCATTTGTAGTCCCCAGGGAAGACGGAAAGATGCAACACCATCGATATACGAACAACCAAATTGGATAAAATATTGGATGAGGATACCCCAAGTGATGGACCTTCAAGCATGTTATTACAGGAATCATCTGAGACAGGGTTGATAACTCGCCATTGCTGAAGAGAAACCATGCGGCCACGGATTGCAGGAGCAGTGATTTCGGATTGGTATATAGGCACGACCGTGGAAGCGATACCGATAGATAGACCGGAAACGATACGACCAACGACAAGCATGCCCCGGTTCTTCGAAAAAGTGAACAGAGTATATCGAACAACAGCAAGAACGACATACGATAGAGGCACATTGCAAAATAGACCCGATCACCCAAATCAAACTGGATAGCAAGATCGTTTTCTTACGACCGAGCTTATCAGCGAGCTGAGTAACGGCCAGGGCTCCGACGAAGGAACCAGCAGGCATCGCAGCAACTATGGCACCTTGAGCGGAAGAGCCAGGCTGATCATAGTAAGTTTATGATAGATTAGCAAAGTCAAAAGACCTACATGGTGGAATTCCCTTAGGTAGTATGGATTCTGATTTTATATCGTATTCGGCCATCGCGACAGAACGATGAAGATGAAAAAGCTCACAGTCAAAACACCGGACATGGACGAGATGTCCAGACCGAAGAGACCACCTCCAATACATGCGAATGATCCTACAATGTACTACAACGATGTTGGTCAAGATACGCAATCGATTTTTAATCAAACACACGGGATTCGAAGCTATGGCCGCGCTATACTTGAAAAAAATAGAGGAGTGAGTCGAGAAAAACGTAGCGCAAAGATAAAGTGAAATACCCCTTTCCCCATTATGATCCTTTTCTTGAATTGAAAACTGTGAAGAAAGCCGGGGGAGCGACTGGATGAAAAGATGGGGACGACATTTTATAGAGCTTTTCATGCCTCATGCGAAGGTCCGGAAAGGTCATGGGGCCCCATATACCCATATTTTGATGAAGCTGAACGCATCTGAGATATCCAAATCATTGCTGATTTCGAAGTGAATGTATGTATGAGCCTTCTTTTTATGAATTCGCCAGGGACGACGACAGAGGCTCGGCAATGGTTCAGCCTGACCGGCACTTTCAAAGCGCTCACGGTGTCAAAGCTCATTCCCTCTAATCGAACCACGACCTTCCTGCTAATCAAGCCTAGTACGACGCTTGAGGACCATTGGTCTTTGTTGCAAGCCGACGAGTGAAATCGTAGATGCTTAACTTCTTCAATGGCTCACTCTTCGTGGATGCCGGTCCGTTTGTTCAGACTAATTTTCTGAAAAAATTCTAATACAGCGGGACTGATTGATCTAGACTCCTTCCAGTGCTCCAGAGCACATGGTGACTTTTGATGTTGAGATTTTCTACTAATCCGCGAGCAGGAGCTTGTAGGTCCTATCACGATTTACTAACTGGCAATGTATCTTCTGGCGAAGGAGAAATAGAACATGTTTGACAGCTTGGGGGTTTGAACCCGAAAGGTAGGGACTTTGTAGCAAGTTTCGCTCTTGCGAAGGAGCTCATCAGAGGGCTTAACCGCTGCCCTAACCTGCCGGTTCTACCGTAGCAACAGAACATGACTCCCTAATCGCGGGGTGGAGTATGTCACATGGCATCGAACCACATGATACCCAATCCAACTGCAGTGTTGGCTTAGCATCGGGGACCACAGCATATGCGTAGGTTTTCGTTCAGTGGGAATGAGTCTGGGGCATCCTCCCATGTGACCAATATCAGATGCCTACTGCGAGCGCACTGCTGATGAGAGGCCGACCCATGGCCAGCCAGTTGCCTGACTGGACTTCTGTGTCCGTCTGTCTGTATGTGACCCATAGCCGTAGCTGCTATCTCCTTTAGATACGCTTTATCGGCCGTCTCCGAAGATAAGGCGAACCAGCATAAACAAAGTTTGACAGCTTGGGGGTTTGAACCCGAAAGGTAGGGACTTTGTAGCAAGTTTCGCTCTTGCGAAGGAGCTCATCAGAGGGCTTAACCGCTGCCCTAACCTGCCGGTTCTACCGTAGCAACAGAACATGACTCCCTAATCGCGGGGTGGAGTATGTCACATGGCATCGAACCACATGATACCCAATCCAACTGCAGTGTTGGCTTAGCATCGGGGACCACAGCATATGCGTAGGTTTTCGTTCAGTGGGAATGAGTCTGGGGCATCCTCCCATGTGACCAATATCAGATGCCTACTGCGAGCGCACTGCTGATGAGAGGCCGACCCATGGCCAGCCAGTTGCCTGACTGGACTTCTGTGTCCGTCTGTCTGTATGTGACCCATAGCCGTAGCTGCTATCTCCTTTAGATACGCTTTATCGGCCGTCTCCGAAGATAAGGCGAACCAGCATAAACAAAGTCCATTAATAGTGAAAATTATACACCCCCGAAGGAACAATCATGTCCAGGTTGATGAACTTATTTTCATCTCACTCTGGCGACGCTCCAATGACGTCTTCTGTGCGCACTAGCTGGTTGACACTAATGCAGGTTAACCAAAAAATGAACAGGACATATGGGCGTCCCTCAGTGACAATCAACATAAACTTTCTCTGTTTGCTGCCAAGTATCCCAGTACAATTTTCACTTGTAGTTCAGAAAAGGTTAACAAGACCGGAACTGTCATAGCCTGTTTCACGCTCAGACTCAACGTGCATGCAATAGATTCAGAGCTTATTGTCGCTGCCCTCTTGAGTCATGATGGCCGGTAAGTCTCAGAGCAGTTCTTTCAGTATTTATGTTAACGCGCAAGTGATATATAACGCTCATTTTGATGGTTCTCCCGTGTTTGCTTTAGACTCCCGCTTTGAATATAATTGAACCTATTTATACAACATGTGCCAGGTCCACTCTAGTTGCATCGCGTCGCCATCCTGCGGTTGAGAAAGACCGTATTCGTATGACTTTTCCGCCGATAGAGGAGAACACCTTGAACATGAACTGCTCAAGTCAAACTCCAACCCTCACTCTTCCAATATACCGGTTGTTGTTGGCTATTTCAGGATGACTGAATCTGACTGAATACATCTCTGACTCGTCTTCTAACGAGCATATTCATGATACTCGACTCGATCTATGGCGTCACAGAGTATGAGCCATACGAGATTGCACCTCTCACTGAGTTGTGAGTCTCGATGCCCTCGGGGCGAACTTTTTCCGCCTTCTAGATATTGCACAACCGGTTCCACTTCCCCTTGAGTATGTAATTCTCCCACTTCACTTGAGAAAAGAATTCCTATTCACGATAATGCTCACAGTCCTATGTTCCTCATAAACCAATCTTCCTTATCTTCCTATCTCCCGAGAGCCTTTGCAGTTGCGAGCAATGAAAAACTCAGTCCCAGCTCTTTTCCAGCCTATACGAATCGGACCATACTTGCTGCAACACCGTGTTGTTCTTGCACCTCTTACTAGAATGCGATGTACTAAGGATAACGTTCCTCAAGAAGTAATGGGCGAGTACTACAGCCAACGAGCAAGTACACGCGGGACGCTACTTGTCAGCGAAGCCACACTCATTGCTCAGAAAGCAGGACTGTATACCCATGCACCAGGTATCTGGAATGAAGCACAGATAGACGGGTGGAAGAAAGTAAGTATGGCTTACCTTGGCAATCAGACGAAAGTGACAAGTTTCTCAGGTTACCAAAGCAGTCCACGATAAAGGCTCATTCATCTTCCTTCAACTTTGGGCGCTTGGACGCACTGCAGATTTCGAGGCTCTGCATGCTGCAAACCCTGATTATCCATTTGTGTCCGCCTCAGACATACCGGTGCCCACCGGTGATGAAAGAAGCAAATCATCATCGAGCCCCAAGCCTCGTCCACTCACTCAGGATGAGATCAAGGAATATGTCGAACTTTATGCTACAGCTGCACACAACGCAGTACACAAGGCTGACTTTGACGGTGTAGAGATTCACGGTGCAAATGGATACTTGATAGACCAGTTCCTTCAAGACGTTTGCAATCATAGAATCGACGAATACGGAGGGTCCGTGGAGAATAGGTGTAGGTTCGCGCTGGAGGTAACCAAGTCGATCGTCAATGCTATTGGTGAAGAAAGAACAGGAATAAGGATTGGACCATGGGTACCTTTTCAAGGTGTGTCCACCGTTTGTTCTTACTGCAGCGTCACCGATGTTGATATTATATATGATCAAGGCATGGGCATGGCGGATCCAATTCCAACATTCACCTATCTCGTTTCCCAACTGAAAGAACTATATCCTGGATTCGCCTATCTGCATGTCGTTGAACCTGGTATTTCCGGAGGAGCATACGTTGAAAGGCCGCCCTTGGTATCGAATGACTTCATTCGGGATACCTGGCTTCCTCGACCCTTGATTACTGCTGGAAAATACACCCGAGAAACAGCGATGGAAGTAGCAGAGAAGGCTCTTACCCGTGCGGAAACCGTTGGTTTAGCAAAGGACTCGGGAGGGGAGCTGATCGCCTTTGGAAAGCCCTTTTTGGCCAACGTAAGATTTTTTTTCCAAGATCAGGAAGTGATAGTGCACTTACTTCGCTCTGTAGCCCGATCTGCCTGTAAGATTGAGAAATGGCTACCCACTGAACAATTATGATAAGGCCACGTTCTATATCCCTGGAGATACAAGCGGTAAAGGATACACGGATTATTCATTCTACGTGTGAGGTACACATTTCACATGTCGTTTGTACTTACTACCGTTCCAAACAATTCATCTCTCCCGAGAATTCACGCTGGATATCCAAGACCGTCTCTACCGTCTTCCGTCCAATTTTCTCGTTGTGAACATCAGCTAAACTTTCAGCCGTTTTCACCGCGTTCTTGACCTGTCTGCCGTTCATAACATACCTATCCTTCAAGACATGCTCGTCTTCACCGATGTCGACTTGATCTACGCCCAACCTAGACAGGAAGTTTTGCCAAAAAGTGCGACGCGACTCGACGTTGAGGTCATTATATTTAAGGGCGATGTGATTGCGAGATCAGGATGCTTAGTCGAACGATTCAACACGATTAGTGGTGAATAACAGAATGCCTGTAGCGCAAGGCACTGGTAAGCGACTGGTCTACCTCCCATATACTAAGCGCTTACCCTGCGCAATCACATCCGCCCTAGGATACAAATTTTAATTCCTAGCTCAAACTTTGGTAAACACGCTCATTTCGTCAAGATGCAGGACCGCCTTCCAGACGGTAGCCACACCATTTAAGACCGGCCATGTTCAAGGGCGGTCGGAGTTGCGTCGAGCTCCCTGGAAGATACTGCGAAGATTGGTAAACACATGATCGGTCCTATCAAAGATAGGAGTTTATCAGTGGGCCTGTGAGCTTGAGAAATGACATGGCCAAATTGACTTACTTCAAAGTTCAACTCCCGGAGGCCCATGAATCACACTGATAAACCCCCTTGAATGGCATCATCAAATCCTCCACTGACGGTATCCTTTATGTGACTTGTGAAAAAATGCTCTAACTATGATCTTTTGCTTTGCAGGCAAAACTAGCTGGCGGAAAGCATCCTCATTTCAACGGACTGATGCGAGCTTGTCGCGATAAAATTCGACCCGTTCATTTTCGTTGAAGGCGAGTTCAGACATTGTCGCATAAAGGCATTGGTCGTTTGCGAGCGGTTACGGGCCTTTTCTATCCGCTGCTGCAGATATATCTCCCAAGAATCGTAAGCATTATCTTCCTCATCCTGCTCATCACTCTCATCGTCGTCGTCCTGATTTTCCTCGGACTCCCCTTCACATGATTCCTCATCCGCAGACTATCGGTTTCTTTGCGAATGTCTCCGCATCGACCCTGACCCTTTCGTTGATACTCTCTTCATCATAGTGGGCCCCAACGTATGTCTAGAGTACTCGAGATGATGCTTCCTGTGGTAATCTTCAAACAGCCGAGCACGTTTAATTAGCGCCTCTCTTATGCTATTTTCGTACCAGGTCAATGGGTAGGCCACCAAGGAGATGATCGGGACTGAGCCGGCGAAAGGCCAAATCTAAAATTGCGTGTCTGCGGTTCCAAATTTACGACCGTCATAACCAGTGTAGGAGGCTTCAGGGACAAAGTTGTATCTTGTTTGATAGGTCCTTCTGAGACTGAAGGCGCGCGGTTGACCCATGGAGGGGTACATAAATGGTGCATTCGGGTTTCCCAGAGTGTATCCGAGAGCATTGTCAGACGAGTGAATGAAACCAGAAGAAAATACTTACAGCCGGTCAGTGATTAAATTCTGTGCAATCAGATCCTCGTACAATCTCCAGGCTCCTCCTTTTCATGCCACTGCGGTAAAAACAGTAGATGGCTTCCTCCTGCCACTTCATCGCCGAGTTTTACCTCACGGTATACCTTCCGTAGTTCCTCTCGGTAGTGCAATGAAACGTGGCTCAGCAGCTTTCATCACGAAAGATTCATCTGGATAACCTTCGAAGTCGTGTAACAATAGTCCCTGCAGAGCTTTGGACTTGATTTCGACGTTGGAAAAACGATCGTGTTCATGGTCAAAATTACGCGTGTAAGTGAGCACATAGTTTGGCCATTTGTCTTCGTGCATGAGGAATAGCTATGCCGCAGGATGTCAAATCATGTTCAGTCCTAAGGCTCGACGACATCAGGAAAACCCCAACTGTCAAAATATGACAAAGTTTGTCATATTTTGACAGATTTTACCTGAATATTGCAATTCGGATTTCTGTGATTGCAGTTGTGGAAGACATCGCGAAACTGGTGCTTTAGTTTTCTGAGCAATCTTTACAAAATCCTGAACCAAACATGAATCGGTGCTAGTTGATTGCCGCAGACTTGGAGAACCGATGCAACTTGAGTTGTTGACTCAACTTCCGGGCGCCCAAGCGATGGGAAATCGAAATCATCGAGAAGGAGCTTTAGCCGGGAGTGCCTTGACAAATACAATGAGGAGAATTGAAGTTTGATCATGGTATTTCGTACTCGAAGCCAGGCGTAGACAACGAGGCGAAGGCGATGCCTGTTACTACTAGGTACTACTTCCGTGATACGTAGGCGGTTTCTGATCAATATGTTCGAGTGAGAAAGACACAGACAAGTGATGTCATTCCTCACAACTACCAAGTACCCTCGTACAGAATGTAGATGTACACTATGTACAGCGAGATACAGCAAGATATAATTTAACTATAGAACTAATCCCTTCAATCCACGCGACAAATCAAGTCCTTCTCGCCGTTTATTACCCTCGTCTCCTCAACTTCCAGGGCCAAAATCAGGAACTCCCCCTAGCGATCCAAATATGTCCCCGATGTAATTGTCCGCCTTCACCCCTTTCTCAAAAGTTTGATTCCATCCTTCTACGATTCCTTCGACGACACGAACCCCCGCAAGATAGATATTCTCCACCGCGGGATGATATCCAGGGGCATCTCCAAACAAGTTCTCGGCGGCGCTCTCTCCATCATAGGGCCTGTCAAAGTCAGACGCGGTGCGCATCACCATGATTCTGGAAAAGTCGGTTAGCTTAGCCAAAGTCGCTCGCATGAGCACCTCCAGTGTCGCGTTGTCTTCCTGCTGGGTAGTGCAATAGACGCCAGTCCCGTTCGTGAAGAGACTTGTCGTGTTTTCGAACGCTTCGCTGAGGAGGGTACCAGAGAAATACACGTCAGACGTGGCAGTATCGCATTCTCTCACTGAAGGCCCAGAAGAGGCTCCAGGACCAAAGGCAGAGTTGTTTCCGTATAAGCTACGCATTTCCTGCGTCGCAGTGGTATCGTTCAAAGTCGCGTTTTTCGCAAATCCCACGGCAAGAGTCCTCAATGCGGTATTGACCTCAAAAACCTCCGTCCCGTAAATACTTGTCGGATACTGATCGGGAGCAACTGTACCCTGGGGAACATAGCCTGTAGGGAAATCAGCTGGTATCTCCCGCGCATCGAATTCGTACTGAAGTGCGACTTGCACAGCGTAACGAGCAAAGGTTACATCGCCAAGCGTTGCTACCTTGGGATTGACACCGGCGATGCCAGCAATGAGGAAATAGGTCGTAGTGAGGTCGAATATATTGGAGTAGACCAAAGCGGACATTGATGAGGCTGCGTTGATTTCTGCTTCACCTGTGACAATTTGGCAGATAGAGCCGTCTTGGGTACAGTGCGCTTCGGGAAACAATGGGGAGAATCCGGGTACAGTAATATTACGTTCAAGGACGTTGAATTCGGGGATATTATACCAGATTGCTGCCTCTGACGCGAACTAGCACATGTAAAGTACTCAGCTTACACGATGCAAAGCGAGTTGTCGTACACATACCATGTCAATTATGAATACCTTCGGTTTAACTTTTCCACCTGTAAGGGTCGCTTTGAGGTTCCTAGGGTTCACAGAATCCGAGATGGGTTGACCAAAAACAGGGCGTAGATGCGCGTAGATGGTCGCACCCAGGACATAAGAGGCAAACGACGATACTCGCATATTGATTGTCTTACTCTCGTTGGAAGCTATAAACAAATATCCTGAATCCTTGCTTACTTGAAGAAGAGAAAGGGGAATCGTACTCACCAGAAAGAAGGCAATGTGGATGTACAGTCCGAGCAAGTCCCACGGGAAAGTCGAAGCTTTCCTTCGCTTCTCTTTATAGTGCACCGTAAATCCTCTATTGAAGCACCTGCACAGGTTTTGGCGATCAAAACAGCACGAGGAACATACGATGATGAGGAGGTTTACAGATGATTGTAAAGATGGATGATTATTACGATCCGTCGCTGTGCCATGAGTAGTCCGTGGGGAACATGATAAAATTTTTTGCTCGCTTTCACCAGCTTTCTAGATCGTTGGTTCGTTCAGTGATTCATTGAATCTATTATCCACCTGAGCGAGAAAGAAGGAGCATCAGAAGTTGAATAGTATTGGGGATTAGAGGAAACTATACAATTGGGTGTGTCGAATGACGCATATACACCCGCATAATATTAGGGAAGACCCATGTTCCGTCTCCGCTTTGTTCTATCTATGATGAGCTCTGATGGTTCCTATATTTGTGGAGGAAAGGACCTCTATGTGGCGGCTCATTTAGGCCGGAGTAAATCCTAGCCTGTAGATGATATTACTGCTGTTCAATGGCGGGAGCTTATGATTAGCTGCTATTGAAGAGGTTTATAGCTATCATCGCGTTGTACTGACCACCTTCGGGATACCTGCAGACTTGACCTTTATGGACATCCAGGGATAGTTTACAAGGCCGCCTGCACTGTGACTGTGCCTGTTTTGCATCTTGTAACAGCGTGATACCAAGTAAGGTCAAAATTCGTTTTCGCGTCGGAACACCTTCGCAAACAGTGCACCGTCGTAAAGATACATAGTACCCGTTAGACAGAGTAAGGATCTGTCAGGAACTACCGGAATCGCTATTCGTGGAACAAACACAGTTTCATTTGGACATTTGGAATGCCCTCGGTATTTGAGGGTACTGGGATAGCCTCCCGGCCTAGTATCGTCGCAATAGCCGCATCGTAGGACGATTGCTTATCATGAGCAAAGTTGAACTTTTTTGTCGAAATCTAGAAACGTCTTGTCTTATCACAATCCCGGCTCCCTTCTTACCGGAGCCTTCGCTCCACTGCACGATAAGTACTGCCCATTTTCACCGCCAGTCTTCAAGCCTGGTGCAAGCACCAAGGTATAAAGTCTTGGTGGCTCTGTTAACAGGCTGAAATTGTCAAGAAGGGTATTGGTCCTAGTTGGGAGCAAATATCTTATAAGCCGTTGGGATGACACAACCGGTAGCTCCGGTCCGAGGGATCACCTGATGTGAGAAATGTTTTGGCGCCCATACCCAACCTTGAAACTTCCCCCAACATCCAATGCGACCGTAATGGCAGAAGTGAGCGCGACTGTCAAATCTCAAGCACAAATCCGAAGCTTTGTTGCGCTGCTACATCTTCCTGGACTCCTATCATCTGTGCGACTCTCGAGGGCTGTTAGTAACTGCTTACCCGGAGTCTCTCGTATATCTAGTTCCCTTCGACTCATCTTCAAAGCTCTTTTCTTCCTTGTCTTGATACTGAACGTACGAGCAATACCAGGAGGATGGCATTGGCGCTTATTTTGGCCCATCACCAAAATTCGACTGCAGTACCTGATTGCTCGGACACAAAGTCTTTGGGCGTTATCAGGTACAAGAGGCAAGGCAAGAAGGCAAGGGATGGAAATGAGAATGGAGAAATGGTTAGAATCTATAACTCCCGTAGGTGCTCACCCGTTTGAATTTGAGACCCGGTACAAATCGTGGGTCAGTGAGTATCGTTGAAGTATTGGTTTTCTCGCTCTATACTTACTTCTTATCATTCTCAAGCCTTGGATGAAAGCGACTTTAACATGCACATGAGTAATTCGTCTTATCCCAAAGTATGTCGAGCAGGTATCTAATTCAACTAAACTAACTTTACGCTAGGTTCTTGACTGCGCTCGAATGAAGGCTGCTATGGAACTGTTTCCCCAGTTCCTACGCGTTGGAGGTATTATTCCCCTAGCTTGCAAGTCTTCCTGTTTTGTTCCCACCTTTGACTGCTGATAAACAGTCTGTAGCTACCCACTTCCATTTCATACGAGAACTGCCTGTCTTCGCAAAGTACGAACTTCGGCTGAGCATTGGAGCATGGGACGAAAAATGGGTCAGTTTCTCTTCTCCAGTTAAACACTCATTTGGTTAAACTATTGGCCCAGTTCTACGTTGTTGGCCGATTCGTGACGAAGAATAAGGCACCGAAGGAAAAGCACTCCAGCAAGTCCGCTCCTCACACAGCGACGGAGGGTACTACCCCAGCGATAACAACCTTATTCCACGCTCCTATCACTGATGACCCGGACACAACCTCGGACACTAATACTCCTTACCCCGCAACCGAAACCGGAACCAACGGATTGCCATCCGCAGCTGCCGCTGATCAAGCACGAAAATTCGATGCTGCTGTGGCATCTCGCCTCGCATCCGATCTCAGTGGTGTTGAGGATGGGTATACTTTGCACACCGTTTGTGTCTCCCGCGTTTGTTTCAAGCTGGGACGAATAACTGTCCCACCTGCGGTGCTAATGGCTACGAACGGTGTGTCTGTACATCCCTGGGAGCTTTCAAATCAGGAGGTGGTGGCTGCGAATTCATTGGCGCAGAGGTATTCACCTAGCAACCCGCCACCAACTTGGACGTCTGAATCACAAGCACTGTTTTCCAAATCAAAAGGTGGCAGTCCAAAGAAGCTTCGAGACTTTTACAAGGGTGGATGGCGCAGCGTTGCTGCTGCTGCAGATGCAAATACACATCCCTGGTGGGATCGAACTGTTGGTGTTGGAGGGATCGTTGACGGAAAAAGAAAGGCGAGGTTAGATGTTTGTCGTCACTTAGTTGGTGGTTTGGATGGTGTTAGAGAGATCTGTTAGACTTATATATCACTTTCACTGTACTCATATATAGAGGCTTTATCCTTATCCTACTTTATATCCTGCTATTAACACACCCAGCTTGTCAGATGATATAAGCGCCGAGGAGTTTAGAGGTTAGAGTCACAGTGACAGTAGTAACATTTCAATATTTCAGAATTCCAGCTTTTTTTTTGGCCCTCGCTCGCTCACGAACTTGAATGATACTTCACCCGCGGTTCAGCTGATGAAGACTTTTGAAGGATTATCGTTGCTGATTCCGACACCGAACTTCCCCGATTTCTGGAGGTTCTCCATTTTTCTTTTTGATATCTATTTCGGATTCCAGCAGTTTTTTCCCTTGAAGGATATCAAGGCTTCTTCAATTCAGCCGTCCAACATCAGTCAGTAGTCTGCTATATGAGAGTCTGTAGGTGTCTGCGTATCTCATACACAGACAATATCCGTGATCTGATCATATGTACAGGAAAAGCGGCGCCAGCATCGTCTCCAGCATCGAGCATTATACATTCCGTTTATCTTGGAATTCATGCATTATCTTTAATCTGTCTCGTTTTGTCACTCGATCCCCTCTGCGAGTCCCTGTTGGTCAAACAAATGGAGTCCAAACGGTCTGTTTCATACTTCGGCTACGACATCTTGTTGCAAACAATGCATACGCTACGCCGCTTACTCCTAGGGGATAGATACCCTTCGAATCAAGCTCTGGGTGCCTTGGTCTCAGCGCTCAGCTTCCAGCAATCACCATTTCGTCTGCTCAAGAGCCTACTATGCAATTACAACCTTCGTTCAGCGCCTCAGCTGCTACTAGTGTCAAAATATCCTCTCCTGTTCATTTACACGCCACTATTAATATGACATTCTTGTTCAAAGTTTTGGACCTTCCCCGTCGGAAGTTCCTGGACTTGACCATCGAGTGCAGCGACAATTGGCCCCGTACCTGTATCAAACCATTCAAGGGGCAATATAGGATGCAAAGTGGGACTGACTCCGCAGTCAAGTTCGACGGCTTGAGTTGAAGGGAAGGTGTAAGGCCCTAAAATTACTTTCGTGAGTTCTCGATTGTTTCAGCTCGCTCTTCTATCACACACCGTATTAATCCATGCAGTGTCTCGTCGATTCATGACACTTCGAAATTTATGAATCAACTAAGACGACGACCTCAAAGACATCCATCTCTGCAATATATGGTGGTCTAGCCGACTACTAGAGAAGAGTTGAGAATAAAGTTCAGTCAATCCAGCCAAATTTTTGGTCCGAAAGGTATTCCTCTGCGACTAGTTCCACACTAACCTCTAAAGTATCCTCAAAATGCTACACGAGTCTTCCCGAATTGTCGATCGAAATTCACGAACCCGCTCTCTTTTGAGGCTGTCGGTGTCGCTTATGACAGCAATGTACTATAAAACTGTGGCGTCAATGCCGGAGACGCTGCTGTACCTCTAGTCTTTTACTTTTATGACTCGAAAACAGCATAATGCGGTCATCCTTCATTGTCCGATAGATTCGAGTTTTATAATGAATCTTCGAATTTACTTCAACTTGCACTCCCGCGATCCTGCTACAGGACACTCGAATCTGACACAAAATGACGGTAATGCAATTTCGTTTAGGTCGTATGTTCTCGACAGAATAGACCCGCTGAAGTTGGAATGGGCGGGCAAGCTAGAATTTCCGTCAAGCGAAATCACACGGCAGTATCTGGAGCATATTTCAGGTAACTATACTTTTGAATGCTATCCGTAAATCCATTTTGACGCGTATCTATACAGTACATATCCGAAAAAAGCTATGAGAGTCGGTTGTGGCAACTGTGCTGTGTTGTCACCAAATAATGAGATTCATTTCTGCACTAAGTCCCGGGTAACACTATAAAATCTCGACAACCTCATTTTCATTCTCTACGTGCATTCTTTGTTTGCCATGTTGAAGCTGATCCTTTTCATCAATGCTCTCGTGTTTACTACGCTGACCTCGGTGAAAGCAGCACCCACTGTGACTACTCCAGGCCCGGTTCCAATCATTTCCAATGCAGCTGCAATAGCTGGCGGGCTCATAACCCAGCCCAGCTCCAATGACCGGCTGGAGAAACTTTTGACGGACGCCAACGGAAACCTGCTCACTGGTGACGCTCTCCGTCAGCTCACAGTCTTCGATTTCAACAACCAGAAGCCTGCTGATGGTGCCAGAGGTGGCTCGATCCTCCTCGCTACAGTAGACAACTTCCCCATCCTTCAGGACCTCGGAATCTCGGGAGCGATTTCTTTCATCGAACCATGTGGGCTTAATATTCCACATCTTCATCCCCGTGCGGACGAGGTCCTCATCACTATAGAGGGCATACTCGACACCGGGTTTGTGATGGAGAATGGGTTCAATACAGAGATCGAGACTCAATTGGGCAAATATCAAGGGACTGTTTTCCCTATGGGCAGCATCCATTATCAGCAGAATCCGACCTGTGATCCCGCCGTGTTCGTTGCGGCTTTGAACAATGAGGATCCGGGCAGGAGCGATATCGCCACGTCGTTCTGGATGCTTCAGAGCGAGGTTATCAATGCCGCTCTTGGTTTCCCAACAACGATCGGGGGTGAAAATATCGATGCCTGGAGGTCTCACCTCCCTGTCAATCTGGCTGCAGGAGTGGATAGCTGTTTGCAAGCATGCGGACTGTTGGCAAGCAATTCCTCTTCCTCTTCTTACGCCTGACCTTCAATTCTGTACACCTATCATAATATACCTCATCTCTAACACATTGATACTTAGCTTTACTTAGTATTATACTTTATTTTTGTGGCTTGATAATCACGATGCACGTTCTAATTATGTTTGTAATATTGATTGAGTTGTGGTGGATACCAATCGCTATGGTACAACGGAGCACTTGAGTATGTGGAGAAATATAGATGCCCTTTAAGAAACGCGCAACCTAGCAATTTGCTGACTGGAGATACAGAATCATCTCCTTGGTAGAGCGTTTGATACATTGGAAGACAATTATTTGAGCCCAAAACCATAGGTTGCGGACAAAGAAATTCTGAATAAAAAAACAGAAGGTGAGGAACCCAAGGCAATTTGGGATTTAACCATCCCGAAGATCAAGCTCGCATTGTTCTTGATGAGGATTACGCGAAAGAGGGATATGAGGATTTGGGGGGATAGTACCTTGACTCACGGATAGGAAGAAATTCGACGAAAACAAGGACAAGGAGGATGAAAACTTTGTAATGAACGAAATCCCAATTATGCTCAAGCGGTATTGCAAATGGGGCTTGACAGAGTGGAGCGGAAGGATAAAGCTAAGCGGACGCTTTAGTTGAACAAAGAGGAGAGCGACGGAGAGATGCTCTAACCAGTACTTACTATATGGGTGGAACAAAAATCAGGGGGAGAACAATACACGATAGCCACAAACACAAGGGGTATACTGACGAGAACAAGCATGAACCAGAGAAATAAAAGGGTATATAAATCAGAAAAAAAACATTCTCAAGTTTCCATATCACGAATCCGCACTAACGCTTCAAACCAACCAACACATTCTACGCCTCGACCCCCATATTCTCCTTCCTTTCTTCTACTGCACCATTGAGAGTCGGTAAAGGCTCCGCGAGGCCTTTCCCCCCATGGTTTCGCGATCGTAGAACAACGACAGTAGAAAGCGTGATTATCCCTGTCAGAGTTAGCCATCCAAACCACGCGAACGCCTCGAGAGCGGAAAGGATTCGACACGCCTGAAATTGCTGGCAGAACGATAGGTCTCCCCATATACTCTGAAGACATACGTATGTTAGTGCCTGATCTTAGAGTCTGTTTAAACAACAACTCACCGAAGCAGCGCCAGCTCCTCCAATCCAGAAGAACCAAAGGATTACCAAACCAATGAGCTCGTCGCCGTATAGCCTCGGAAAGGGTGATCTGACCGCGTCGCTGAAGAAGAGAAAGAGCCTTTGTGGTCAAGCTCTAGTTAGTCAAGGGTAAGCATCCTTTGAGAAAGCGAGATAACGCACATGAGACACGACCAGCCTATTGTGACCAACGTCGTGAATATGAGCTCAGGGATAACTGGATCTGTGGCCAATATGATTATGGCGAGAACTCTGTTCGCGTCAGAATGTGGAAAGGATTGGCTGAGGGGTACCGTAGAAGACTCTTCCGCCGTTCAACGGATCACCGCGAGGAAGATGGAGGGTGTAATTTATTCGAGCACATGAAAGTGCGAGAAGAATGAAAGAGAATGCAAGCTGATATTTTGATCATTTGTACAGTGGTAAAAAGGACGCTAACACACAAAAACACACACCAAAGCACCGTAGATCCCAACACGAATCCAGCCCAAATTATTGCCCATGGTTTGTGTTGATTAGGATTGCTTGAGCACGATGAGCGAGATCGATTTGAATAATCAAGAACTGATTTGGTAAAAAGAAGGATGCAAAGAGATAAAAGATTGCGAAATGAGGAGACGTGCCAGCCGTATCTGAGTGATATGTAGTAGAAGAAAGAAAATTTGGTCGACTATCATCATGGCAACCAGCAAAGAGGAAGCCGGTATGATTCTTTTCGGCAGTATTGGGAGAAGAAACTTCACGAGTAAACACTGATATTGAATTTTGAAAGCGTAGATATATATTGTTCTGACTCCTGCTCATCTCAATAACCAATAGCAGAACCTATCGTTACACCTGCCTGTATACATTTTATACATCTTCCACATATATGTTACGCAAACGAAGGCCACTTATTTACATCGGTAGTCAGTTTCCCCTCATA
This sequence comes from Lentinula guzmanii, assembly GCA_027919855.1. Lineage (NCBI taxonomy): Eukaryota > Fungi > Basidiomycota > Agaricomycetes > Agaricales > Omphalotaceae > Lentinula > Lentinula guzmanii. The sequence goes on from JANVFO010000019.1 coordinate 545,622, forward strand.
CAGTGCCGGGCTTTGGAAATTAGAGGAACCAGATACCGAGTCCACAGCTGTCTGCGCCCTTCTCGCCACTCCCCGACAGTAAATGCATGAAATTCTGAGAGATGGAATGACATCTCTTGAAGTATCAGTCAGCGTGAACTGGACAGTTGTTTTGTCCTTGTCAACGAAGTGATAAAAACTTCCGAAGATTTGAATCTCGCGACCGGGATACAAGGGCTTCACATAACCTTCAAGGATGTTTATTGCAGACTGTGTGTCCTCGTTACTGGCTGGCGCTGCAGAGCCTCCCATGAAAGAGGCTATCACGGGTGTTGGTGAATGGGGAGGAGTGACCAATCCCTGAAGAAAAAGAGTTAAGTACGAGCCAGGACGAGATATCGCGCGCCAGTAACGTACTGAAACAGGCACAGCATATGAAAGGGGAAGTAGGCCAAGGACGAAGGCCATGACATAGACGGAACGCATTATCTGGATTGACAGCGAGTAGGAGAGTCGAAACGAGCTTATTTCGGATGAGCGTAGGGAGTTTGGAATAAGTAGGGTGGTTCTCTTCTGGCCTGCAGAGAGAAAATTGGAGACCTGCACTTGAGGGTTTAGCATGCAGAAGGGAGGTTATATATCAATTGGATAAACGGTTCATTGTGTCATATTAAGTGGCCGGTATCAACACACGATTCATGCCAAATGTATTAACATATCTACATAGGCGAAATCAGTGCCACGCGAAAAGGGTCTGAAAAGGTCCTGACCAGTCCTGACCAGTCTACTCAAGACTCTAAGGGCTATTTTTGTTACCACATACTTAATACAGTATCGAAGCGGGTCTGCACTACGTGTTCACTGGGAGTTCATAAACTTATCCCAGCGAGGCTTGCAGGAGCTCGGATCGTAGTCTGACCCTGGGTGGTAAGAACACATCCAGTCATACTTTACTCCAACACACTACTCACCGAAACTGCCTTTCTGCGAACACGAGCACCTTCCCTTCTCCCACATATCATCTGGGAGGGGACAATGACCCCAGTCGTCATGTTGATATCCGATCTCCGCGAAGAAATGAACCTGATCTCGCCTGAGGAACAATGCTGCAGCGATACTATGGACAGGGGCATCTCCCCAGCGCTACGACGGATCCCAAGGCATATTCAGTCTGCATGCCTTGAATGGAAATGCGTCAAATGGGCGTACCTCGTAGTAGAACCCACCTTTGGAGTCAAGATGTTCAAAGAACGCAGTATATGCTTCCCCACGCCAAAAATCCATGTCGGCGATCTCGAAATTACTCCAAACTTGTTAATGAAGTATTGAGACTTCGGTGAGAATGAGAATGGCACCACACCTACAGTGACAGCGGTTGTACGTCTTTCCGTTGTTGTCAGATATGAATCCCATAGCGTTGTCGGTTGCGATGTATTCCGGGTGATTTTCAATGAAATCTAATAAGAAAATTGGTCTATTTGTTTTCGACGAAGGTGTGACCTTGTCCTTCTTACCGGTAACAGTTGACCAGAGACTTCGAATAGTCGCTGAGATCTCATACACAGTGATTGTGAAACCTGGGAAATTTGACAGATAGGTCGTTGAGTCTAGACCTGCACTCAGCAGTAAGCATATGAAATCCGACCGTAGACTTTTTGGTTCTCTTCCATATATCGAAAAGGATCATCATTGATATCACAGTAGAATTTCACGTTCGGCCTGTGAGTGGATAAGAATAATCCTGTGTGTGGAAAGCATACGTTGGACTAGACTCACTCAACACGCCAATACCATTTGTACTTTTGAAGTAATTCATGCCTGTAGAAAAACTGCAGATTGGCGCTGAGTGGATCAAACAACTATAGACAAGATGCCCGACCTACTCCAGAATTGAATCGGCACATATTGCGGTAAGAGACACTGCCTGTTCGCCTTATGACCAGTGCTCAAGTAAGATGACAATTCGATTTACCTCCGTATTTGACATTGGTGGCTACCATTTGTTTTCGGGCTTTTGCAGCATTTTCTTCATCGATCCAGTCCGGCTGTGACCAGTGCTCTTTTGGTATAAGGCCAAACTGAACTTCGGAACGTATCAAAACAGAAACGCGCCTAGTGTATCGAATCTGAATGTCGGTACCGGGATACTCCGGCGAGAAAGCGAACGCACCGTTTGAATTCGTCTGTGAACGGCTCGTTGTTCAAGAGGACGTATGGATACCCAAATTTTGAGTTGAATCGATCTTCTAAAGCCCTGATGCTGCTTATAGTGCCGTCCAGATCCGAGTTCCGTATCAGCATGACGAAAGTAGCGTTCGCCAGCTCATACGAAGTATTAGAGTAATCGGAAGATTGACATTGTTGTAGCGATGAGAGTGGAGGATTCGATGACGAAGATTTGCCTGATATTTTGTCCCATGGTAATCCTGTTGGAGCATGGTACGATGAAAGATAATGGTACGCTACCTATGATCCATGAGCCTTTCGAAATTCACTCATGGGACTTCGTACCATGAATAAGAAAGCCATGAAAACATATCGAAGCTGACGCGTCCAAGTCATGATAGGCTTTGAAGTTCTGTTGTTTCAGCTCCGAGAAAATCACATAGGAATTAGAGCATTAGTGTTATCGAAGCTTAGTGGTCAAAAGTCAGCAATTGATTACTGCGCAGCAGTTAAACGTGGGTCCTGGGAGTCGCACTTCAGTGTTTTCTGTTTATCAACTTCAACCATATGCGCTGAATGAAAACTGATACATTCAAATTCTACATCGCTATTACACTCAAAATGCATACATCTTGCTAGATATCTCAGCTCAGGAATAACTCAGGCCAGAGCAATCGTCTCATATTCGACGCTCATACCGGCATTACCCTACACACAAAATATGTGAATCTCCTTCAGTCATTCGCGAAGAATGTGGCAACTTGAATCCACTTACCCCGAATGCCGTGTAATCTTCAATGACAATCAAAGCAAACTCGCCTGTATGCGACGACTCCGCAACAAATTCAGGCGTCAACTGTGAATAATACGTCGGGCCCTCTTCTCCAACTCCGGGAGCAACAGGTGCCAAATCCCTGGCGAGAACGATACCTTCCAAAGTCGAAGGAAAGTTCGCTGCGGGTTGGAGGAGGACAGAGATGGATTGACTTGACTCTTCGAAATAACGACTGGAAATCCAGGTGAAGTTGAACGTCTGTCGAAGGATCAGGCTGTCGAGTCAACTACGCTTCTCCTAGTCGACACACCCCAGAAGATGAGATAGTCGAACCAGCGGTGGGTGAAACGAAGGTCCCTGCAGATACCGAGACTGCAAAAACCGCAAGAACGAATGCGCTTCGGAGGCTGAGCATGGCTTTGGTGAAGGTCGAAGGGAGGGTGAGTAACATATGTACGATGGCAGTGCCTTAGGCTAAACGCGTCATTTTGCAGACAATTCATTGAATTTTGCCTTACGGATAGTCTTCACCGAGTCCTTATCATCTGATAGTCGCCACACGGAGTTCAATGCCCGTTGGCCGATTAACATTTGACTTGCTACCAGTGTTACAAGTACCAACAATAACGACTTGAATCTGAGTCGTTATTGATCATTTATTCATCGAGTGGTTCGATCTGACTATACTCTTTTGATTCCGCAAACCACTTGGGCAGAATTTCGGCGAATTCTGAGCGAAAATATGTCTAATGCTGACAACTTGAACGCTTGCTTGCTTCCTAAAAAAAAAACTCTCAAGCTTGGTCACCGATTGGTAGGAGTATCAATGCAAAATCCGTTCAACGCGCTGCAATCATCTTGGCAGGATTAATTTGCAGCTATCGATATCGATGGGGATGACCAAATTTTGAACCCTTCCCTTGCTCAATTTGTGAGCATTCTTACACATTTTAGTGACTTTCTATTCACTCTCTCCTCCCGGAGGTGTCGGATTACCCTTAGCGTGCAATGTAGGAAATGAACTGATTATCGACAAAACCTGCATATTTAAGCTCGAGAGAAATCATAGAACAAAAACAAATCGACCTGAAGCAGCGTCATGTCTTGGTCTGAAAACATCGCTCCCTTTGGTAGGCAAGTACAAACAAACCATTCTCCTGCTGCTACCGTTCATAACGGTAGTGTATGGATAATCTGGAGCGCTCCAGGAAGTAACACTCTATTCTATGGAAGTAGCTCCTTCGATTCCCTGCCCGCACAGTGGTCTGGCCCAACACAGATGACGGATATGGTCGATGGCACTACCCTTGTTTGCGACCAGGCTCCTGCTATATGCGACATCGGGGGCCAGCTTCAGGCTGTCTTTCGAGTACAGAGCCACCTCGTACATTATACGTATGATGATGTTTCAGGGAAATGGGCTAAGCAGTCCTGGCCAGCTAGTCCTGTTGCCTTGTCGGGCGCATATCTTGTTGAGTATCAAGGCCAGATGTTCTGCGTCTTCCGTGGAGACAAGAACTACATCACTTGGGCGTTTTGGACTCCACCCGAAGGATCCACTCCCGGAAGCTGGTCCAGTAGTTTCGTCGATGGAGACACCGCTGGAGATATACCGACCCTCTTCGTCACTCTGGACGCTAACAACGTCGAAACGTTGAACCTTCTCTGGGGTGCACACAACAGTAGCGGCACTATCCTCCAAAAGACATATAACCCTTCCCTGTCTTGGCATTGGTATCAACCTGCTTCTCCCCCCGCACCAGCAAAAGAAAAGACCGGCGGTGGTGTAACATCATCCACTGGTAACTACGGATCCTACATGGCCTTCAGAGAGCATGGAGAGCAAGCTATCCTAGTCTCCGTCTACCAAGGCGGCGTATGGCATGCCTCAGAACACACCAATCAAGCTGCGACTGGCAATCCAGCTGTTGTCGCTTTTAAAGATAATGTATATTGTATTTTTGCCGGTACTGGCATTCCGTCCCTTCTACTGGTCAGCCGCAGCACGACCGCCATTCATCCAAGCTACTGGATGTCAACTCTCGATGGCACCAAATCCATTGCCCAATACACCATCCCTGGCACGCACGACAGCGCCGCTGGTACATTCCTCGCCAAGATTGGCAATCCCTTTGGCGGGTCCCAAACGCAAACTCTAGATATCTTTCATCAGCTCCTGAACGGTGTACGATTCATTGATACTCGTCTTGACCTTCTTTTTGGCACACTCCAATGTGTTCATGGAATCCTCCCTCTCGGAATCGCTTTCTCGACTGTGCTCACCCAGATTTATAACTTCCTCCAGCTCCATTCCACTGAGACTGTCGTCATTAGTGTCAAACGGGAGGGTTCAGTTAGTGATAGTGATTTTTGGGCTGAAGTTGCTAGGGTTATAGAACCCGGCGCGAGTTATTGGTGGAACTACTCCACGCAGTCGAGTGGTCCAGGCTATACTGGTTTACCAACTTTGCAAGAAACTCGAGGCTCAATTATCTTGCTGCGTCGCTCTGATTATCCATTTCCCTTTGGCATTCCTGTCTCGAGCTGGCCTGACAATAATCCACATGCTCTTGTGTCCCTTCCCAAGAATTCTGCTGGAATAGTTGAACAGGTGGAATTCCAGGATCAGTATGTTGCGGATCGCAATAATGCTTTGAGTTATGACCTCCATGTGAAGAAGATCACAATTAATAACTTTCTTCAGTATCAAATCTCCATCAACCACACGAGTTTGTTGGGACACGATCTGATGTTCAATTTTAGCAGTGCAGCTTCGAGGGATGTTGGATCTGACAATATTGGCTATAAACCGGAACAGCTAGCCAGTGGAGATGGAAATGAGGGCATCAATGACTATGCAAGTAATTTCGGTACTATGCGCCTTTTTGACTTAGGCTGACAACTTCTTAGCTTCTTGACCTCTTTCAGTCTTCGTCGCGTCCTCCTCCGGGCATAGGTTCTATTCCAGGCATCATACCGATGGACTTTCCTGAGTACCCTCGGAATGAACTCATAGCTGCTATCTACATGCAGAATTTCTCGTAGAGGTGATATTACCAAGGTGCGGTTATCTAATGGGAATGATGGAGACGTAAATCGACCACCTCGAAGTAAATGTAGCACTTTTGGCCAATTAGTACGAAGTGAACGTATACCGAATTGTGAGGCAAGAAAAGAATGTCTATATTCGTATCGGTATGCTAGTAAGTCCCAGATATGTATATGTATGAGGAAGTGAGGAGTATGACGATTGCGAGGTAAGCAAATGTGATGACAATGGGATGAGGACGAGAATGACAAGATGCAGTTGAATAGAGACATATGCAAAAGAAGAGCGTCCTAAGATGAGTGTGTTTGTCCAAAGAGGTAACACTAGTAGATCGTCCGTTGATTGTTAGGAAAACGTTTCTGAAATTGGCATCGTCATGATGAAAGTGAACGACATCCCCTCTTTCATGCCTTTTGTGCAGATCGCGGTTCATTACCCAAGTTCAGGCTATCATACGCAGGCGGAATTTCTTCTGGACCCTCTGCAATTCTAGAAGTTGAAACAAACAATCCGGAATCATGATTCCTCACTCCTTGTCCTGTAAAGGCGGGACCAGAAGAATATCTCATTGCACCCATCTCAGCTGCAACGTCAGGACCATTTGAGTACCTTCTACTCTGAGCAGGAGGCACATTCGGATAAGCGCTGATCCCATAAGCAGAAGAAGCTCCTGGAGAAGGCGAGCGTCCAGGAGGAATAGGGTAGCCACCATAGCTATTGTACGAGGAAGGTGGAAGCGGCGAGCCGGGCGGAGAGCTACTGTAAGCATTATTTCCATAGAAAGAGGGAGGCGTTGAATATCCTGGGCCAGGTCCATAGCCAAGATGACCATGTCCAGAAAGTGAAGTAGAGGCAGATATGGAAAGCGGCCGACCGTTTGGTGAGCGAGGAGGACTCGCCATCGCACCGCCTATGCCACCGTGTCCCTCAGATGAGGCGGTATGGGGTAAGGAGAAGGAGTTGTGGAAAGGACTTGGAGTGGCTGGCGCGTCATCATCCATTCCTTCTTCATCGAGTAAGTTATTTCGAGACGGTGCTCTCACTGACATCAACTGCTGCATTTCCGAGTCAGAGTGAGGAATCATCGGCGAATCTCCGTCAAGAGGAATATCAGGCAACGTCCCTCCACCTTCATCCAGGTTGTTCATCCCTCTACTCGCTCTCTTGGTCGCTTTCTTGTTCTTCGCTTTCTCGCCTCCTGCATAAGCGTATCCACCTGCGTCGCTGGAGCTCGCCATACTGTCCCGAGCACCGGTTGAAATGAACCCCGTATTGATGATGCGATCTGGATCAAAATTACCGTCAAAAGCCTCGTCAAGTTGACGTTTGCGCCTTTGTCTCTTCAGAATGAAGAACAACACCACGAGGATAACGAGAAGACCGCCCACACCACCAATGACGCCACCAACGATTTCGCCTGTGTTAGAGGATGAAGTCCCTTCGTTGTCTTCTGCAGAGGCAGTAGAAGTGACGATGGAGCCAGCAGAAAGAACAGAGGCAGTCTCAATCACGGTGGTGTAGACTTTGCCATCAGAGCCAGTGGACATGACCGTGGCATGAACGGAGGTAGTCATAGCGGCAGTGAGAGTGCTACTGATGGTTGAAGTTGGACTAGCTTTACTCGGGCTTCCGGCACTTGAACTTTCTGAGGTGCTAGAGCCAGAACCAGCGGAAGACCCATTAGAAGAAGCGGAAGCGGAAGAGGTAGGACTGGTCGAGGCAGGAGCACTAGTAGCAGAGGCAGAAGTTGTAGCTGAAGGAGATGTAGAAGTGGCAGCTGACGTCGACGTCGAGGTAGAAGTTGATATCGGAGTTGTGGAGGTAGAAGAAGTGGATGTTGCGGAAGTGGCATCGGAAGTAGCATCTGCAGCTGTTGAAGCCGAATCAGCAGCGGAGCTGGAGGAGCCTTACAGTCAAAAGCCGTCAGTACAATGGGAAAAGATAACTCGGAATGAATGTACCAGTGTTTGCATCACTAAGAGAAGGTATGAGAGCCATTTTTCTTGGCTCTAAGCGAGTGGAATAGCCTGAGATGGGGATAGATGGTCAGTACTGTACCGATGGAGTGATTTAGGTTATAAGTTATCGTCAAAAGCCACTCTTCTTGCATTAGAAGCACAGAAAGCGGGGCTAGTACAACAACTGATAGCGGAAAGTGGAGCAATCGCGGAAATGTGTCTGGATTATAAGGTAACAGATGCAACTTACTTGACTCTTAATTATTAACCACCTTTCCAATTATTTTTCTTCTCCTGGATATTAGGTTGCGTGAGCCGTATTAAAAATATGTCCTTTGGGTTCTTCTTCAGTGATCCTAATCCTTTCAAGGATTGGGGTAGACAAGAAGCGTTGAGATGAAGGAGAAAGCCAAAGTATAAAAGGGAGCGTCGATTGTAATGTAAAAAGTTGGGTATGTCAGACGAGTCGCGGTCGAAAAGTCTACAGCCTGTGCAGTCGGCAGTACTGAACATCCGGCTGGGAAGGCAGGCAAAATTCATAAAAATTTCCCACGATCAATGGAGGTGCGCTCACCAGTGTTTCCATCAATCAACTTGATGTAATCTGTAAGAGTTGTTCTACATAGTAATTTATTCATTCTTCTGGAATGCTGCTCCCTGGGAATGTATGCAGTATTCATGGTCGTTTCTTCACACTTGCTGCCAAGAGGTCGAAGTCTCAAACTTACAAACGAAATTTGCTACATTGTCCAGCAATTCTTTGTCTGAAGTCTTCTCACACTCATTATTGGTCATTGGCTAGGTATGCCACAAGCGGCACTGCTTTGCACTCTCCTCTCCGGAAATCTGGCCCTCCTTCTCTATTTTAGCTCCTAGTCTAGTCTTTGCCAACCAGCTACAATAATGGGTTTTCTCTCAGGAGAAAACTTAGAGATATGGCACCGATCTCATGACATGATTCACCGGTATTCTTTGACGTATGTATCGCTGTCAGTACTTTACGAACTAGATACAGCTTCAAGCTTCAAGCCCTGAGTTACTTCTCGATTGGGTCGCCTGTGCAAACTTTCTGCAACCTTGCTTTTGGACCCTCGCACAGAGTTTGAACTCCGCATTGCTCGAAACTTCAAGCCGACAAACCAAACCGAATTCGACAGTAGTACGGGTATGCCCAGATATTCCCAATCAGAACTTGAGAAATAGAAGTCCAAACCAAGCTCCTTCTACTGCGGCGGTAATCGAATGCTCAACGGTAACATTTTTCTATTTGTGTCGCTGAACTATTCATCGTACAGTGTAATTGTCCACACCTTCCAAGCCCAGCGGGCTTCTGACAAGAACCATTGACGAAAGCAGTCTGGACGTCCAAGTCGAAGCAATACTGTCATTAGCGCAGCAAATCTATGAACTTTCCCTTGCACTGTAGCTGACAGTCACAGCCATTCCAGGCCATCATTCTTAGCAGCTAGCAATCGGTGGCCAGGGCCGTCAGTCTCGTTCCACGACCGATAGAAATTGTCAAGGGGCGCTACCAGACTAGCGCTTGCCTCCGGCTCTCCAGAAATTCGGACCTTCATCTTCGTCTACGTTTATACTCTCTACCAATCAACTATAGAAGCGAGTTCTCCTCATGAGGTGATTCAAAAAAGCAAGCTCAAGCATTCAAGAAGACATGATCCCATCGAAACTGTGGACCTCGAGGAAAACGCATACGAGCCTGAAGACTCTCTAACTATCACTGTCGGCACTTTCTGCATGGAAGCTCTTGATCAGAAATCTTTATCTATATCAGGCTCGGAAACATTTCTCTGCGAAGAATCGGGACCATGAATGTTTTGAAGCAAAGTCAAAATGAATAAACACGCACCTGGTCTAGTTTCAAGTCCGGAAACATGTATTTCGACTGGAAAACAAAGGTTATCCTACAGTGCCATTTCGTTGGACGCGAGGTATCCAATTTCACACTCAATCGATCACTGAGCATGAAATTATTTTCACCATCGTCAAGTTGAATGACAGGGCCAGGCTCCGCCTTTCCATCCCAGATACAAGATAACGTCCACCCAATAACATAGACTTTCCCTCCGGCTAGGCGGAAATTGAAGAATTCCTTATCGTTTCCGTCTCCAACTCGACCCTTCTCCCCATTCACTTCCTCTGGGTCGATTCGAATGAAATTCATCTGGTCCGGATGATCTGACCGGCTGAACTTCTTCATGAATGGATTGAGGGGAGTGACGATTGGGGATTCCCATTCAGCTTCGTACGCATCGAACCCAGGACCAAAAGTCACCTCCGAGTAGTGCTTCATTTTCTTCTTCAGTCGCCCGCCGACTTTTCCACCTTCCCAAAAGAATATTAACGAATCCTTTGCTCCAAGGTTAGATGTACGCGAGACCTTCCTCGGCATCGCTTTCACTCCAGCAATGAACTCATGGCGTCTCATCAGTGCCTCTGCTTTGTATTTAGCCTCCGCAATCTGAGCGTAAAGATCCGTGTCCTGCAATCGTTTCGACTTGCGATCGAGTTTTAAATTTCGAACGAGGTTTTTGCGCTTCTTTTCAAACGCACGAATGGCAGACCGAACGCGTTCGGCATCCCGGATATAGTACTCTGCTTGGAAAGCAGGATGTTCGAGATATGTCTGCAGGTCATCGTAGATGTCGCGCATTTCGTGTATCTTAGCAAAAACGTCTGAATGGACAGTGACACTGCGAGAAAGGTTGCAACCTTTAAGGGAGCTAATCGCACATATGGTTGTAAGGAATGTATAGCTCAGTAGTATGAAATGAAACAAACCTATAATGATAGAGAATTCCAATCCGAGGTGTCCCTTTTGGGTCGGTCAGGATCTTTGGTAAAGCAGCGAGGGCATCATTCGGGGAAAGAAGGCCATTGGAGAGATACGAAGCGTCCGCAGTGCATCCGTAGGTTTCGATCATCACATGCAATATACTGCAATTCTTTGACCGAGATTTTGCGTTCGAATGAGCAGCTCCAGCTTTAAAGAAATTCTCAACGAGGACCTGGGCCTCGACCTCTACCTTGTCCGTTGAGCTCTTTTCATCGACTCTGAGGACATAGTTGAGGTGGGTGTCGAAGTAGAGATTCGACACTCACTGACAAACAATAACCATTCGACATCCATACCCGCGTCGTCGTCCGGCAAGGTAGTAGTCCCCATATCTTTCTCGAAATACATCCTCTGAGAGGTCGCTTAAACCATTCTGTAATGCGACATTAGAGGGTATGAACTCTGGTTCGAATTCTCCAATCACTCTGTACTGTATCAGTACCGTCGATGCCGAAGCATTTTTTGACAACAACGAAGAGATACGAGTGCTCATTGAGACAGAGGTAGGGGCAACATTAATCGTTCCGCCTATTTCCATGTCATATTGATCTTGCAAGGACTTGATATCGTTCCAGTGCAAGGTATTGACGTACGTTTTACTCTGTTTAGGCCTCGGAGAACCAGACATCTTGAATGGCGTCAGCGCGGTACGAGTCATAGACTCTCCGGTGAGAGCATCCACGCCAAAGCCCAATCGAAAGGTTTCGGACCAGGGTATTTTAACTTCACGCTGAAGTTCTGTGCTGGCCACAGCTTGAGCACGTTTCTAAGCGAATCGAGTAAGATCAGATACGCAGACGGAAATATTCGATGGTCATACTTGGACCGGAGCTGCTTCTGACGAATTTGAGTCTTTCTTAGAAGGAATCTCCAAGCTCACAGTCCGACGATGTTTCTTGGAATCATCAGGAGGCTTCAAAGTATCAGGTGTCACAGATCTTGTTACTGGGTGTGCGGGAACCTCAAGGTTATTATCAAGTTGAGTCGGTGTCACTTTGAGTATTGGTTTGAGAATGGTCTGAGGTCGAGATTTGAGGTATTCGATCTTTGCGCGAATAGCGTTTGGGGTCTGCACCAAAAACATCAGTTGTGGACGGCTGGCTGCTGTATAAGTAGGCGCACCGCATCTGTCTTATCATGGTCCGCCCCGAATACTATAGTACTTCCGTCCTTCAATAGAGAAGCCTTCTTTGACATAAGTTTGCCCGTTGAACTCGTCCACGTTCCGTGTCCCGATCCCAAATCAGTGATATACACCTTGATCCATGGATCAGATTCAATTGTCAGTTAGGAACGGGTAACCTACTTTTGCTCTGTCAAATGTCAGTATGGCGTGGTTGTAGCCTACTAGATTGTCTGTGCTCCCAAAAAGTTTTCTCCCTATTGTTGACTCATTGTTAGAGTCGTCCTTCTTCACCGTGAATTTCTTCGGTTTGTTCTTCGAATAGGGCGGATCTTCGCAGATAAATACGACACCTAGTCAAACTTATATGAGCCTAAAAATCTGGAGTAAAATCATTTGGAGCACACCTTCTACCACAACGTTGCCTGCGTTCTTAATTTCGGTAGCAGGCATAGCTGGTTTTGTGAAAAAATGCTCAAGGATAAAGCGATTCTTATAGATTGAAGGCAACCGCCGAAGACCACGGACATGTACTGCAATGGCTTACAAAGTTATTTGTGTCGAGAATGTCATCTGGAGATACCATTTTGTGATAAAGGTGTATTTCGTCAGTGATCAGTTGGTGAAGGATGCGAAAGCACGTGCTAATGGCCCTGGTGTTTTCATCCCCCAATTCAATTTTGGCGCAGTAGCTAGTCAGGGCTTGTACACCCGATCCCTCTCTAACAAAGTCAACACATAAAAAAAGTGTCCAAAGTGCCAGTGTGGGAGGGTATTACTCCAGAAAGTTAGAAACTCTTATTATTACACAGTTCAGGGCAGGTCAACTCGTGTGTGTGGCTTTTGGTTTTTTGACCACCATCCACGTTGAAATATCTGCTCAGATGTACCTCCTGCGATTTGTAACAAGCGGAATGTATTCCCAATCCTCGTCTCGAAACCTTCCTGGTCTTCAACCCTCAGCTGACCGAACAGCTGACTTCAATTTCTAAAATCATTGAACGAATTGTATGGCGGCGATTGTATACAAGTGATGTCGATACTGACATCTCAAAACTACAACTACCATGTCTCTGAAGCACATATACAGCTCTTCAGACGGATTAGTAGACAGATCTCTCCAAGGAGCCGTCGCTTTGAACCCATCTCTTCGTTTGTGAGTTCTTCCTTCCTCATTTTTGGCTCAAAATTGATTGATCTATTCCGATTAGACATCACTCGTCAAAGTCTGTGTATGTATACCCTCCATCCCAACAGGCCAAGACCTCCATAATCTCTGGCGGCGGGGCAGGCCATGAACCTGCACATGCATCCTACACAGGGTATGGCATGCTTGCGGCTTCCGTGTCCGGCGAAATTTTTGCTTCTCCGAGTGCTAAGCAAATACTGCCAACGATTCGTCTAGCAGCCTACGCAGGCGAAGATGCCCATCCCAGAAGGAATACGATCACGGACAGATCTGCCACCTACAGTCCGCATAAGAAGGACGTTCTCGTTGTTATCAATAACTATACTGGAGACCGGCTCAATTTCGGTCTTGCCATCGAGAAAGCCCGGGCTGAAGGGATCCGAATTGATAGCGTCGTCGTAGCTGACGATGTATCACTTCTTCATTCCGAAGGCTCTGATCTCGTTGGTCCTCGCGGACTTGCTGGTAATATCCTTATCTGCAAGATCCTAGGTGCCCTTGCAGAGCGAGGATCCTCTCTAGAGAACCTCAAGCGAGCAGGAGATACTCTTGTTTCTCACCTCGCAAGCATTGGTGTCGGGTTGGAACATTGCCATGTACCTGGTAATAATTATTCCGGTGCTGCGATGAGTGAAGATGAATGTGAGGTGGGGCTGGGGCTTCATAACGAACCGGGCGTGCGCCGCATGAAGTTCCAGGACTCAGTGAAGTTAGTTGATGAAATGATAGGGAAGATCCTGCGCTCAAGAGGTGTTGTTGATGGAGGTAGAGATAGCTTCATCCAGGAAGGCGATATTACGGTCTTGTTTGTGAATAATCTAGGAGGTATGTCTCAATTAGAGATGGGTGCGATAATGACCGATATCCTTGCTAGATTGGGTACGTGATTTCAATATAATCTCGAAGATAAAACTCAAATCAGCTTAGCTCTCTCCGACATACATCCTCTACGAATCTATAGTTCATCTTTCATGACCTCACTCAATGCCCCTGGTTTCTCTGTCTCCCTCCTCAATGTCTCCGCTGTCCATCGGACAACCCGTCCTTCTGCAATTTACCATCCAATTGACGTTCTCGGATTATTGGACGATCCTACCGAAGCTCACTCCTGGATCGGAATACGCCGTTTTTGGCCTGTAGATGGCCAAAGAGACTGGCGCGGGCAGCAACGCGCTACTGAAAGAACGCTCAGTTTGATGTCTATGGGTAATGGAACGTCCAAAGCAAAAGGAACGGATCCTTCTGCGGAAACGACGTATTGGCATCAGGCTGACGTCTCGCCTGAAAGTGTGAAAAAAGGAATCATGGGTGCATGTAGAGCTGTGCTCGACGAGGAAGCGTTGTTGACTGAATACGATACTATTGTGGGAGATGGAGATTGCGGTACGACGTTCTCGCGGGGTGCAAAAGGTGGTTGAGGATCTGATCATGATCAAAATCCGCTAACTTTCACTGTAGCAATTCTGTCTGCAATCGAAACGCAACAACTCGAGGTCAACAAGTTATCTCCAGGTCAGTTAGTGCATTGTGTGGGCGAGATACTCGAAGATAACATGGGAGGAACCATTGGAGCGTGTAAGGAATCTCGCTTGTGGTCGAATACGAACAAGATGACTGAAATTCTATCCTAGTATTTGCTATCTTCTTTACGGCCTGGTCATCTGCCATAACACGAATGATCCACCCATCAATGGCCTCCATCTCCCCCATTCATTTTATGGACACTCTCCCTGACGCTTTAAATTCGCTCGCCCACCACACGCCAGCCAAACCCGGCGATCGAACAATCATGGACGCGTTGTATCCGTTGTGTAATGCTCCAGTTTCATCACCAGGCAGCAGTGAAAGCAAAGCAGGCTCAAAAAGCATCTTTGCTCATGATTATCAGCAAGACCAAGACGGCAACTTGAATCTAGTGGCAGAAGCATGCCGCCGAGCCCACGAAGGTGCTCTGAGCACGAAAGGAATGAAACCTAAACTAGGAAGAGCAGTTTATGTACAATTGAAAGAGGAATTGGAGCTCCCCCCGGATCCAGGAGCGTGGGGCGTCGCGGTGCTTGCACAAGGTTTCTTGGATGGATTCTGTGAGCGGGAAAAGGAAGATTTGTAAACTGTAGGTAAAGAAAACTTGTTTCTCCAATACAACGATGCCTGTTGATAGCATAATTTCTGTTGCCGAATAGGACATCGCCTTCTTAGCTCAGTGGTAGAGCGTTGCACTTGTATAACATACGACCAATCCAACTTGGAGGGGTACATTAATGCAAAGGTCAGTCGTTCAATCCGGCTAGGAGGCATTACAGGATTTGCCTTTCCTTTGTCTTTTTTTCCATGTTGAAACTTTTCCCGACATCGCCGTCGAATGTATTAGACAAGAAAATTGTTTTTTTTGGACAGCTCGACGTTTTCTATGTAATCGAAGAACACCGCCGCCGCAATTCCTCTCATTGCTTTATTCACATCCTTTAGTATGAGTGTAATTCTTCCAAATGGCTCAGAAGCTTCTTGTGATTTCAGGTACGTTGTATTCCTGAACTCGAAGTATATTCTGATTTGCAGATAAGTATGGCTTCCAGGATGATCTGGCGAGGAAGTTCTTCTTCCGATTTGCTCCCGGGGGGCCTTCTACTTGTGCTAGCAAATCACTTCGTGATTCGGCCTATTCCCCGGAGATGAATAGCTTTACAACCCAGTCACGACTTTGTACTTACTTCAAGCTTTATGCTACCGAATAGCTGAAATCTCCGCACTCTGTTTTTCTGGCCCCCTTTCTGGCACTCTTCATGTGATTGGTGACCTTCGTTATCTGCGCACAAAAGGAAGTCCTTCCAATTTATCAGGCCCATCTCGCTGGAAGATGAACCCTATTTTTATACAGTCTCTGGGAACTAATCACGGATTCAACGGTTTAAGTAGGTTGGGCTCCATTTTTGTGAGTGAAGTCTGAAATTTTCGGGGCCTTTTCAGTATACAGCAAGTAATTCCGCAAGCTCGAAGTTTTTAATAGGTGGAACGCCTTCGCTCTTTAACGCTTCATGGACAGGTTGAGATAAGATCACCGGATAGGGTAGACCGGTAATTTTCAGGCTCATCCTTATTGCAAAATGTCGGAATTCTCATTGCTTGTATGAGCACCCACTTGGATGAGAATACGGAGAATGCAAAAGTACGTACTTCCCCTTGGCTTCCCATCGTGTAATGTGTCTTTTTCCCAAAACGAGCTCATCATCCATGTACTCATTTTCCGAGGTTAAGGACCATGAGAATAGATCCGCGATATGCCAGGCCACTAGGATTCTCAGATGAATGAACCAATCCTGACGCCTTTTAGCCCTGCTCGCTTGAGCCTCTTTGAAGGCTATAAAAGGGATAAGATTTCACGAAACTCCCTTTGCACTATTATACCTTGTCCTCTCCAAATTTTGCATAGACATGACCATCATACTATACGACTTTCCTGCTAAACGGAACGAGCACACTGCTTGGAACCCGAATGTATGGAAGGCGAGGTAGAACTGCATCGTTGTTTTTATTTGATTGGGGCTGACGTTGTATTCTGTCTAGGTATAGTCTTGTTTACAAGAGTCTCCCATACAGAACGGTCTTGGTCGAGTTTCCTGACCTTGAACATACGATGCGGGAACTTGGTGCTGCACCTACCGAAACCAAACCCGACGGAAGTCCGAAATATACGCTTCCGGTCATCCATGATACCGCCACAAATGCCGTCGTCTCAGACTCAGTCGCTATAGCACAATACCTCGACGAAACGTATCCGTCTCCACCTCTCTTCCCCAATGGTACACATGCATTCCACGCGTCTTTCAATGATCTATTTCCAGCCAGAATCGAGCCCATGCTTCAATTTCTCCTGCCATCTATTGCATCCGTGTTGAATCCACGAAGCGAAGAATATTTTCGCCACACCCGGAAAGAAATGTTCGGGATGGACCTAACTGAGCTATACCCAGCCAAGGGGTCAGAGAAAAGGGACACAGAATGGCGGAAGTTTGAGGAAGGCTTTGGCATGCTGGATAAGGCTATGAGAAAAACAGATATTTTGATCATGGGAGGGAATGCTCCATGCTTCGCAGACTTTACTGTCGCAGGCTGGTTACGTTCTTTTCGGACCGTGTTTGGGGAAGATAGTGAGGAATGGAACGATGTGTCGCGATGGCATGAAGGAAGATGGCATAAGTTTATGAAAGCGCTGGAAAAATACGAGAGTGATGTTGTACAGCCTGTTTTCGCAAGACTGTAGTTTCGGTACGATGATTCATAGAATTTTCCAGTACTCCTACATAGTTCATTGCTTCACAAATGGGAACATCCCCTGTTTCTGTCATGCAAAGCTCGCTGAGCCAGGCACAAGCAAAAAAAAAAATTGAGGAAGTCAGAAGACGACATGGCCCAAGGAGCTGATATTTCGACTCTTTTAGTGCGGCGAGTGTGTAGGGCTATCGCGAGCTTTGTAGGGGACAAGGCTAACGTAGGGCACGCGCTCAATTATTTCCCACCCTTTCGTTCCGTTGTTCATTGTTCGAATCTGAAGCTCATCTAGGAGTCTCTTTGACGACTCTTGCTCTCTATATTGACAAAATATAAGTTATTCTCCAAGGAATTCTGAACTGCCGATGTTCTGCTCAGTAACCGAACATTGGACATGATGTCATTTGCATATTTAATGAACAGCCATGCTCTTTACAGGCGCTGACAACGCATTTTTGCATTTCTCCACCACCTTGATTTTGTTTGGAATTCTTCAAATCTCTGCCTTAGAATCACCTATAGCATATACTTATACCTTGGAATCTTCCGAGTGCAAAAGTAGTATTCAGCTTTCAGAGAATCACAAAGAATCACTACTGGTTGGCACGATAGATGATTCATCTAGGCCTAATTCGAGCTGGGCTGTATGCGGTTTTGGTTCATCTTTTTTCTTGCCAAGTGTACTGGAATTTCTTAACGGACTCCTCTGTTTCGCTCCTGTGATTACAGCTGGTCTTCGCTTTCATTTTATTCGTGCTTTGTTGCGTTAGAATCAATGATACTCTGCAGGCAAACTTTTATGGTACGTCGCCGTGAACACTATTATGACCCACCCAGCACACGATACTAACCCAAAGTTTTGACAATCTTCAGACCCAGTCATTGCCGAACTACTCTTCACCTCAATCGTAACCATGCTATGGTGTGGGCTGATGTACGTTCCTACAATTCTTATTATGATGAATCCTCATCTGTCCTCTGTATAGGCTGTGCATATTCTTCGTGGAAACCCTCAAATTCGAGTTTATACGACTATACTGGCAAGAGCTTATCGGTTTGGTGATACTATGGTTCTTCTGGATCGGAGGTGCCGCTGCTGCATCGGTGAATAACGTCTTATACAAAACCCTAAAATCTAAATGACGCTGACGGCGATTTCAGAGCATATTTGGGGACCTCGAGTTATGCCGGCAATTCCAAGCGTGTCAACTTCTTTCTGCTGTGCTGGCTTTCGCATGGCTCGGGTGGATTGTTCTTACGGTAATGCTGATCATTTCGATTGTGGTTATGATAACAGCAACGCGCGATGGACGGAAGGTTCTTGATGAGCCATTACCGACCAGAGCAGCTCATTGATCAACTATTTATCTTTCTCTAAACAATTGCATCGGTCAAAATTGACGCAGTAAGGAAGATTTTAGCCAGCCAAGAGATCTCAATGAAGGGACGTATAGAGACAGAGCTCCCACTGGCAGGGATGGACCAGTGGGTCAAGAGCGAGGTCAAACTTGAATGATAATTGAGCTAATCGATGAGTGACAGAGGACGCGACGAGGGACGCAACAAACGTTCAGGTTGCTCCGTGAATTGCCTGGACTCAGTTCGGCTATCCAGACACGACATGGCCTTCAAGACAGTCAAACCTGCTCGCATATTGTCTGCAGCCATCTTACCGCCTTTTCTTTGTTATTCAGGACAATTATTCTTAGGAAGTTCAAATACAATTGTTTAAACAAAATCGGACGCTGTGATTATGGTCGTTGATCTTGACCAGGATTGCGTGTGATTGTGAAGCTTAAAGGAGATGCTCGTCACTGATTCGTATTTTGAACTTTCCCTAATGCAGGAAGGGTCTCAATACATGCGTTGTTTTCGGCAAGCAGATTCAAAGGAAACCTCCATTATCCTCATCCTCTAATCCATCGAAACAGGGACGTGCAATGGCTAATCTAACATCTATTTGAGCCGAGTATTACCTGACCATGGTGTGTCTTATTCTGTCGAAGGAAACGGGTATTGACAATTCCTTCAAGTTCTGTTGTGTATTACAGCTGCTCGGACATCCTTCAATTTACTTTCATTTTGTTGGGTAAGAATCAATGCTACCCTGGAAAAAAAATCTATGGTGTGCCTTCGCTTTGAGACTAGAAACTTTGCTGAAAATACTAGATTCAGTGGTTGTCGAATTACTGTTCATCTCGATCATAACCATGTTATCGTGTGCGCCTCATATATCTGTTGATATACTTAAACACTACTTCCCATGGAACGGCTACTCCGAACCTAAGTGCTGCATGGCTCGGGTAGGTTACTGGAACAGTGATGGTGATTCTTTTGGTTAAAGGAAGCTTGACTTGTAGTGGACGGAAAGCTGTGAAGATAAATGACACTCTTGCAATAACAATCAAGTGGACCATAATTATCATCGGCCTGATGGTCTAGTAGTATGATTCTCCCTTCGGGCGTTTGCTCGTGGCCTTATGGCTACTTAATTGGGAGAGGTCCCGGGTTCAATTCCCGGTCAGGCCCTGTTTGTTTTTGAATCTTTGTTTGCGCATCCGTTTCTCTTTTTGCAACTGAAAGCAAGGAGCAGGGACCCTTTAGATCGTACAGTAGCCTGGAGCTCAGAAACTGTCGAAATTTTATATTTGTATGTAATGATTTTCCCAAAAAGTATGTTCCAATAGTGTGAGACAATTTTACACCGCAGCCCTTGAATTTGAACTTGAACTTTCATGACCATGGCCTCTAATCCGCCTTTTGTTCTCCATGAGTACAAACATCAGCATCCAGAGCGCTCTCAACATGGTCCTCGTCTCCCACCAATTCCTGATTTGCGCTTTGAGCCCAGTTATTTACGGAGCATACAGCCGTATATCCGTCTCCGTACGTTGCAACCCGGACACAAATCTACGGTAAAGAAGGGCGCGGACTCGAAGGGAAGAGTCGATCAGGAAGATGGTGGAACAAAGCAGAAAATAGAGCAGGAGACTGTAGATGTTGACTGGAGCCAAGTTCTGTGGGTCACTGCGCGAGACCAGATATTGAGTCCACTGTTCCAAGGCGCGCTCTGGTACGGCTTAGTGTTGTAAATTTCCGAAGCTTGAAGCCTTACTCACTCCTCAACTTGCAGGGCACTCATCACCTTTTATTTCACTCCGTATTCTAGACGCTTCACTGATGCAATTGTACAACATCTACCGTCCCGTCGATCATGATACTGTGATGACAAACTTAAAATTTTTGAGCACTCTGTTAGTGCCAGTCAGGAATATTTACCTTAGTTCAGAGAATTCATCGACGACCGACAATTATTGCGATCGCTTATTGCAAGTTCTGTCTTTTACAGCTTTCTACTCAACTTGAATGATAACCGTAATGTCTGTCTTCGACTCGTGGAATCTATATCGAGATCGTTCATTTGACCTTATTTAGATTCGGCTTCAGAGGCACCTGGCCAAAGCTAATCGACAAACTGCGTTGGAATTTTCCGTAGAACTCCCACTCATGACACGGGGTTTTCCAATAGGGACGTCGCTGCCTTCCTCTCATCCAGCCATCTAGTCATGGCAACTATTCCACCACCGTTGGGCAATATTGACCGAGAGTCTGCTCTACTCATAGCTCGGCTTGCTTTAGGCGACATAGATGATCTCCGGGGCGGTACTGCAATCCCAGACCAGCAATATGCGTTGGAGCTCATGGCGCAGGATTTCGCTCAAGTCTTGTCGTACCTAAATAACATCGAAGTAGACAACCAACATATTGACCATAGATCTCACTCGCCAGACAATGACAGTGATGCAGGCTCCTCGTCGAGTCTCTCGCCATCGGACGTCCTACAAATCGATGATGAATCTTACTTGATAGAATTCAATAATGAGCCCGCCGCTTCCTCATCGGGTCTTCTGATGTCAGGTATTTCACAAACCGATGATGGAAATGTAGAGTGAGCAGAACTCATATAGGTTTTTGTCGATAAACGTGTTAACCACCTTGACCCAGATTGCCACCTATCCGGCACACTCCTAGCTCCGTATCCGATCTTGAACACCCGCCTCAAGCCTCAAGTTCGAGCACAGGGTATGCTATGTCCTTTGTCCTTGTCTTTCAATTCGCTTACTTCATATCGGACACATGCACAGATACCCCCTTGTTGAACCAGTCCCCGCCTGTGTAATCTGCATGGAAAGTCACGACGATGATTCCGTCTATCGCGTTCAGACTTGCGAACACTACTACTGCGCCTCGTGTCTAGCACACTATGTCGAAACGTGCATCAATGATGAAAGCTTGTTCCCTCCAAAATGTTGCGGCAGAACCCTCAACTTCACACTGGAAAAGGAAAGCGGCAGTTCACCTGTAGAAGACCTCGTCGGGTTTCTCGAAGTCTCCGAGATCGATGGTGATCTCAGCGCTCGTCTGAGAGCAAAAGCTTCGGAACTCAAGGTTTCACTAGAAGATAGGGTGTATTGCCCCTACCCTCGCTGCTCTAAATTTCTTGGATCGTGGGCTTCTCTCAAGTCAATCTATGGTGTTCCCGAAACATCATTTCCATTTCGGGACTCGTCGCATCCTGTCCCGCCTCGCATACTATGCACTTCTTGCTTGAAATACCTCTGCGTTTTGTGCAAAGGCCCTGCTCACGTTCACCTTACATGCCCTGTTATTGATGAGCAATTGGCGGATGACAAGCTTCGTGACCTTGCACGCGAAAAGAAGTGGCAGACTTGTCCAAAGTGCAAGGCGATTATTGAACTCACTCAAGGATGCAATCACATTGTATGTCGGTGTGGTTCAGAGTTCTGTTATAACTGCGGCTCTGTCTGGACATCGGTTTGTGTATGCCGCCAGTGAGAGATGGCTGAGGAGGGATAATTTCATAACCATCATTCATGAATCATCACATATATGTACATACACTTAGTAGGGGGGTCGAAGTCCGCTGGCCCTGAGCACGTCTGATCAGTCACTGATAAGTATTGCTGCATTGTTTTTGTTTTTTTTCTTTCATTGGTCCAGAACTCCCGAAGTTACTGAAAAACAGGACAAAAGTCACGATTGGGCAGTTTGAGTCTTGAGAGCGCAAGTTCAAGGAAATCCTTGCTCTTTTGGACCCGAACGTAGTATGGTCCTCGAGAACCTTCTTGTTTGAATGCAATTGCCACATCCATCCACTCCATTCCAAGTGCCCGAAGCATCATTGCTGAAATCATTGAGACCAGACCGATCGGCAGGAATGTCCTCATTGAAGTCATTCTGGGTGAAATTATTGAAGTCTTCCATCAGTTCTGCAGCCATGCACAGCTGAGATGCATCCTCAATGTACTCTTCCTGTAGTTTTATGAGAGTTTCCTTTGGCATTATTGAAGCTACAAGGCAAAGAAACTGTTATCGGAGGCAATCAAGCCTGTGTGATACTTATCACTGACTGATCAGACGTGCTCAGGGCCAGCGGACTTTGAACATTATTTTATTTCAATTTTCAAGGGAGGAAATGAGCCCCTAACTCAGAAATTGTCTGCAGCTGTATAGACCGGACACGTTCAGACACGTTCTCGGGCGCCCCTTTAAGCTGAATATGTAATGCATTTCTCAAAGAAATTTTGTTCTTTGTCCCTTCTTTCTTTGTCCCTTCTTTCCTCCTACTACCATGGACCTAGAATCTGAGGACCATCTATCTTTTCTACTCAGCTCACAGCTCGCACTCGATGATATACACAACATTTCGCTGTCCCGCAAAGGAAAAGCACGCCATGGGACCCCTATGACTGACGAAGAATACTCATTCAAAGTTTTCAAAGAGGAGAACACAGCTTTTGTCGATAGTTTACGATTGGCTTTCAGCCTTCAGAGCGCCATCGACACCGATCAGGCCATCCTGGCGAAACTGAGTGTTGAAGAGCTGGGAGCAGTCGACGATCATCGTTATGCGAAGGCTCTTTCGCTCGGACAGGCATTGCCTAAAATGTCTGACGCCCAGAAAGCGCTGGAGAAACAAGGTTCGCTTCCTGAAACGTAAGTGAAAACCTTTCATTTCGGTAGGCGTCTCCCGACTTTCTGCAGGAGATTGAAAGACAACAAAGTTGGTAAAATTTCCACGTCTGCGAACGCATCGTCTTTACCAAACGTTGGAGGGAGTAAACCATTCAGGTGAGAGCTTCTCCGCCCAACCATTTCAGAAGTATGCCAATGCTTTTTCAATCTCCAGAGTCAACTGTGTCATCTGTGCAGATAGTTTTCGCTCTTCGACCACGTTTCAAGCTCCTTGCAGAGATCATTATTGCCATGGATGCCTTCGAGATCTCGTCCAGGCGTGTATCGGCGACGAGTCTTTGTTCCCTCTACGCTGCTGCCAACAGCCTCTGCCTCTATTGGATGTATACCCGCTACTATCTGGTAAATTGCAAACTCAGTTCAGTGCCAAAGTTCGCGAATTTGGTACACTTGCAAACCACAGGGTTTATTGTTCGAAATCAACTTGCTCCAAGTTTCTCGGTTCATCCGGCGGGGCTAAGAATATACTTTGTTCCCAATGCTATACATCGACATGTACCCTCTGCAAACAGCTTTCTCATCCTGCTGAGAGTTGCTCCGAAAACACTGCCCTTAAAGAGCTCAAAACTCTCGCGAAAGAAAAACACTGGCAGACTTGCCCTCGATGCAGCTCCATCGTCGAACTAAACATTGGGTGTTACCATATGACTTGTCTTTGTCGTATGCAATTCTGCTACTTGTGCGCTGCGCCGTGGAAAACTTGTGATTGTCCACAGTGGGAGGAAGATAGGCTGTTGAATGCAGCGGAGGTAACAGTCGAGAGAGAACTTGGCGCAGCGGCCAGAGTAGCGGAGCCGGTGGTGTTTCAAAGACGGGTAGAGCAGAGAGCACAAGAGTTGAGGGAATATCATGATTGCAACCCTCATCGGTGGAAGCATTACCAAGGAGGAGGTACATGCGAGGAATGCGGACATTACCTGCCTGAGTTTCTCAAGGTACGCTTGCATCTCTTTTGTGAATTATTTGATTAATAGTTATGATTGTAATAGGGTTGTAGAGATTGTCACATCATGGTCTGTGTGAGGTGTATGCGGAATCGACTGTAGGGTGTTGAGCCATGAGTCGCGATAAGAACAGCAGACTTTCCTGTACATATATGATAAGGAACCATTGTTATGTTTGTACAAGATTAGCGTATATTATACATGGTATATGCGCAAGTAACCTTTTCAAGTCTTTATCACTCCAGAGAAGTTTCCGCCATTTGCTTCTCAGTTTCGTCGCCATCCTCAATCGCGTCACTCTTCCCTTCTCCTTCTCTTCCTCACACTCGCCCGGTCGGCAGCTCCAAATCAGAGACAGTCATGAACGTCTTCAGGCAAGTTAGACGTGCGGGAATTCAGAGGTTCTTGAGGGCCAAGATCAACGAGCAGAAGTAAGTCGACAAGCCACGAGAATTTACTTTGCCTTTGTGCCGTTCGTGAAGCTCTGAAAGTACTGGAGATGTTTGAGCCTGATCCATGGATTATCGCAAAGCAATGTTTGTCTTTCTTCGCGTCTCTATGTATTGACTCGTATCCAGGAAAGAAATCACCGAACTGGTTCGCTTGAGGTGGCTGGATATGGACCCAATAAAAAACAAAACTGGAATGCTTTTCCAACATCACTTGGCCGCCTTGACTCCGATATATATACGCTTTATAATGACTTCCTTGAAGGCGAGAGCTGTACGTTCCTCAGGAACAAGAGAACGATACCATAGAGTGCTACTCTTACAACATCTTGTTGATCAAGGGACTGCGAAGGCTCAAGGCTGTATCTTCGCGCTGCAACGAAAGCGAATCCAAATGTTATTTCAAAGATATTGAGGAAATCGGGAAGACCGAGGTGAGAAAGGAAGTCCACGTTGTTCTTGTCTTCCATCCAGGATTTTCTAGCACGAAAGGTAGGGCTTCATTGGACTTTTCTTGAGCACAGGATTTCTGCTGAATAGTAAGAATATGAGCGGCGCAGTGGAAAAGTAATAGTTCTTGCTATCGGAGAGACTCTGCAGATACCAGACTCTCTCCCCAGCCATTTCTTTAGACTCTTCAGAGACGAAGCGATGCTTCTTGGAGATAGAATAGTGTCCAACGAAAAGAGCTTTTCCTAATTTGACTCTTGCAGCTTCAGGGCAGGCCTTGACGTTCTATCTACCGCCGCCAGGACAGGCGCCTGCAACTTCAACTTCCGAAACCTCATATCATCGACCGCGAAAACTCATCTTAATGCTTTTCCTCAATCAAGGACTTCAAGCTGTGATTTGCAAAGCCGAATCGTCCGAGTCTTGCATGGATACCACCATAAGCTTAGATCTCAACCTGCCTTGACCTGTTAATAGGGCCCGAACAGCGAAATTTCATTCATCATCTATAATCTGTCTGTCCAAGTATCTTTGGCAAGGTTACCTATGCAGACGTCCCTCTATCTGCATTGGTTTATCGTCTGTCATTTATCTGATTATCAATCACTGGTCACTTTGCTTCTTCCGAAGATTGTCGCGGCGATTTCGAGGGATAATCGGTCGGATTCAATCAAGCGTTCATCAATGTAGATGTATCGTGATGCTTCGCGAAACTCAGAGTGTAAGGGACCCAGAAGCCTGATAATGAAAGTCTTTAACGGATATTGCCTGCACCAATCTCAAGTCCAAATGTGGTTGATCTTCTACGTACTTGAATATCATATCCCCTATACGCTTCTTCAAGCTCTAGCAAGGTCTTGTGATCTTCTCAGTCCCTCAAATACTGTCATAAGATTCTTTTGTTGTACCTACGTTCAAGAAACGAGTAGGCTCGTATTCCCTCGATTTGAGGATCAATCACCATTTCTTTCGTCGGTCTTTGACAAACTCGTGTTCGAAGATAGTCTGGATGTTCTCCCTGAAGTTGTTGTTCCGACGTCAATTGATGCTGATGATGCGGCCAGTCAAGGCTGGATAATCATACGAATATTGATTGACAAGTCCGGGAGGACAGTATCAGCATGCAGGAGCTCAGATAGCCATTGGCAGACCTGAAGATAGTACGTCGCTTTCTCATCTACTTACAAAGCTCCTTGACACTGACATCTCGCGAGTAAGTTCGACAGGAACCTATTGACTCGATGCATTACCTTCCGCAGAGATCCGATAAACTGGCAGTGACATTCGGCCGTGACGTTCCCGCACTGGGCTGTCTCATATCCCACCTCTGTTATGATCAGCTTCAGTCTTTCATTTATAACCACCAAGACCCCTTCATTTAGATCAACCCAAGGGTCGACTTTCAACACTATACCACAATCCGTCGATTTCACGAGCTAGCGATGTCTTTGGAGAATGCAGATGCAGTAGAGAGCTTGGTGGTGAATTCTTTTGGTACGTCACTGTCACCAGATTATTTTATATCGCGTTTAGTTTGAGCTTCCATCGCGCATTGCAGGTGCTGGCCTTATCGGTGCGATAGTGACGGCAATGTGAGCATCCCCATGCCTTATCATACTCGAACTCTCTCTTCTTGAAATGATCAGCTGTACATGAACGTGAATCTATGGATGGTCATATATATCTGATTGTTTCTGCTCTCAGGTTGTATGGGCTTACTACGCTGCAAGTAAGGTTCTACGACGCATTCTCCTTTGGACTCTTGCTCAAGCAAGGTTATGCATTCAAGACGTATCTCTACTTCATTAATTACCCCAAGGACGAAATGAAGATCAAGGTATTGGTAAGTGTTGGTGAGTCTTTTCGGCTGGAATCGACTTGATTCCTTGTTTTGCTTAGGTTTCTATAGTCTGGTATGTGTATTAGATCTCAGAAGTCATAATCAATGTCCGAATACATGCTCGGAAGGATACTCGACTCTCTTCACATTGCACTCGGTACATTTTCTTTGATTCTCATTTAATTCAATATTGATCCTCTTGTCCTTTTGTTTGATTGACTATTCAGTGACATTTTGCGTGTATCACTATCTTGTGAGTTTCAGATTGATTATTCGAAGTGACTTCTCATCTAACACCAACAGGTGATAAACTTCTCAAATCCTGCTGGTCTGGCCATCGTCAACTGGTGCGCGCTGTCCTGTCCTTCCTTGTATGCACAACCGCATTGATACTCATATCTTTGGCTTTCTTTAGGTCCCTCAATGTAAATGAACAATATTATCTGTGTATAATAAATTTCACCTTGATCCTGACGAACTTTCTTTCCTTCCTGACAGATCACTGTAATGCTCAACGTCAGTGCATCTTTTGAAAGCGCGTGAAATAGTATGCTGACAGAGAGTATGACCTACAGCTTCTACTTGCTGTACTCGTTCAAAGGTAAATACGAGCACACATTTGGCCACCTTTTACCACTAATTCAGTCATTCTTCCTCTCCGTCCAGCTTCTTCACGAGACAAGTATTTACCCGTGAGCCTATTTAAATGTGCTCTAAAAACAACACACCTTCAAAATGCGTAGTCAGCAGAGGATTGGCGAGATGGGCGTTGGCAGCCTTGCTTAGTATCACAGTTATAGGCCATTTCTGTGAGTGCAGAACACACTCTCAAGCGACGGCCATTCTATGTGAGAATTAACTACCCTGGAATAGGTTTCGGCATCGGTGCGTTTCTTAAGCCTGCATTGTTTGCAATCGACTCAAGACCGGCCACCCGTCAGAGACGGTCGCGTTTTTGTGAGTCTTTGTATCTAGACAACATTTTGTCCTTCGCTAATTCCTACTCAAAACTCATTCCACCCTCCTCATAGATTCATCAGCAAAACATTTGTTAAATTCCAAGAATCTTCCACCGTGAAGGTACCTGTTTGTTCTCGACTGCGAAATGCATCTGATTTTTCTGTCCTGTGATTAGCTCGCAGCTGCAACACCATTCGCAATCTTTGCCGTACTGTCGGACGTGTTGATTGCAGTGTCATTATGTGTATTGTTGCACGAAAATCGGACAGGATGGGGAAAGTGAATCGACTTCTGATGTTGTCTTACTCAGATGATTACTGACCACCTTTAATGACATAGGACGAACACCCTAATAACAACACTCATCGTCTATGCTGTGAACCGTTGCTTGTTGACATCGTATGTAGTATCATTTTCTGTTGATACTTTTCTGAATTCTAATTGCATACTCATACTTCACATGCCTGTCGCAGAGCGGTAGCAATAACCGAAGTCATTGTGTTTATCTTGCATCCAACAAGTCTGTGGTTCCTTGCAATTGATTTCGTGATTGGGAAGTGTAAGTTTCCGCTTTACGCTCATTATATATATAGTATCTCGATGTTTTCACATAAACTAAACCTTTCTTATACCACAGTATACGCAAACAGTCTCCTTGCCTCCCTGAACTCCAGGCATTACCTCCGGAAACCAGTAACTCACAGCGATAATACCAACTCACGATCAAATGTATCATCAAGTTTTCACGCTGTGGTTCCTTCGGTCGGCGTTGAGGGGGACAGCACTCGGAAGATAAAGGTCAGCACAGTCGCTTGCCTCAGTGTCATTGTAAAATCTTTCTAACATCGTGAATTAGCTTAACCGCAAAACCAATGAAGTAGTACCACTCTCAGTGGCTGTTGCTCTCGACACTTTCAGCACTGGCCCCAACGAATATCATGGTCATCGCTCAGATATCGAAGAAAGGAAAGCGTCTTCATCAATATCTGAACCTCAATTTTCTACTTCTTCGAAGGTCACTCAGGCAGCAGCAGGAAGTTTCTCGGCATTTTGATCAGAAATCAATTCGTACCAGTTTGGGATGTACCAGTAGTTTTTCGCCAGACTCTCCTCATATTGTGATTATCGCTTGTGACAGCTTTATATGCATCAGCAAAATCGGAAATGTATAATCCGCGTGGAGCCACGCAGATTATACCGAATTATACCGAATTAGGCCTGTATTGCCATGTATTGTCCCAGGGGGGCATGCACAAATACAATACGCTGACATACCACAATATACCTAACAATACCATCTTACCAAGCTCGATGCACCGCTGTTTATACTGCTCAATACAGTTTAAATACGTTGATTATACTGCTCAATACTGTCAAAATATGTTGATTATATTATTGAAATACCAACAAAATACAAACATTATACCCCAAAACAACGCTCAAGAAATGAATACAAATGAAATGAATGTCCATGATTACGGCCACTAAATCGGGGGGAATTCGAGTGGAGTTGCATGACTGTTTGCGGTTGAATGAGGAAGGCGCGGCCACTGGATGAGAACCTGTAGTCCAAAAGCACCGGGACAGTCAGTAAGAGAACGTACTAGACGAATACGATGATATACGCACCTCAATCGGACAGAACAAGAGCATCATCATCATCGTTAGCACTCGCTAGTGACTGGGATCCTTCCACCCCGGGTCCTTTGCTTGTCTTCAAAGCATCCTTCAGCGCCGGTCCCACTCCAGCCCTTGCAATGTCACCCAAAAAAACTTCACTCGCCATGCATATCTGATCCCATTTCTTCTCCTTCAGCTGTGACGTATGATGATACCAGGACCTAACCGCACTTGCAAGCTCTTCACCAAAACTGTCAGAAGTGTTCTTTGCGATACCCTTCACCTTCTTAACCTTCGCTAGCGTCTCAGTCCGAGTCTGTTCCATAGCCTTTTTTGCAGCGTTCTTCTCAGCCCTTGATGTCTCCTTAACAGCCTTGATAGAGTCATAACCTGGGAGCCATGCAGTTAATGCACGGTGTACCTGCAAGAATAAGTACATATAAAATATTGAATTGAGCACTCACAGAGACAACTGCGAGAGCTAATGCTCCTGCAGGATTCCCATGCGAAGACCCAGAGCTCAGAGCCCAGGTGAGGTGAAAGGCGAAGGTGCGGAGAACCAGCTCACCACGGAAGGTCCCCTGGCTCTCCGAACGCTAAAAAATTCATTAATTTTTGCTCTTAAACTGAGGAACCCCAAACTTGCCGTTGCACCAGGAGTTTCGAAGATGAATGCATCGCGCAGGATCATTCTCTCTGCATAATCCTTCCGCTCCTCAACTGTGGTAAATGTACGCATCTTGGCTTCCACGACATCAAGACCCGTTTGGCCCATTTTGCTTCGGTAGTTACGGACTTGTTGCTGAGCCTAGTAGTCATGATAAAGTTATGATTAGATTGAGCAAGAAAGTGAGACATACAAAAGATAATATTGCTGGATGGTCGCGGCACTGATATACAGTCGAACCAATTTTGTACGTATCATGAACATGCGGAAGAGAGCCAAGGTGTTTGTCCCACAGCGTTTTGATGATTTCGCGGAATTTCAGATCGTTGCTAAGACTAAATTGACCCTCTCGGGTACCGCACCACTCAATTAGCTCAGGTTGCAAGCAGTTATTCCAAACGAGATGGTCAGAGGTTAGTTTCATTGGCAAGTCGTGCTTGGTGAAGGTTCGGCGCTTAGTGATAGGCGACAGGGCTGGTTTTCCCGTGTCACGTTCCTCGGCAGCAATAGCGTCAACATCAACCACTTGTAGACCCACACTGACCACGTCCTTTTCAACCACAATCAGCCAAGGTATTGCAAGCTCATAAAGCATACCTTTGAAGCTGTTTTCCCTTTTCCTTCATGACTCTTCGCATTCTGTTGGACTTCCAGTGCCTTCGTGTCTTCTTCCACTCCAAATTCGACATCTTCGAGCTCCACATCTGTGATTCCAAGGTCGATACTCGATGCTAGTGATGTCGTCGAAGATGTATGCTTATGATAGTTTTGTAGACCCGCTTTCCAGTTATCACGGAGTCCTCCGAAATCATTCAGTTTGCTATGTTTAGAGGAAGGTTCAGGGCTAGGACAAAAGTGAGTAAAGAACTGGTCTCAGGCGTATTCAACTCACCTGTTCCTTTCAGAATTACTACCGTCTTGGGGGCGCTTGGCAGGCAATTTCAGTTTCAATGACAGCGGAGCAATTGGAGGGGTCGGCTGCTCTTGCCTTACAGCCATGATACTATCCTGAAGCATAGTCTTTGCAGCCTACCGCGCACATTAGAACAACAATATTTCACAAACAATACATACTTTTCTTTCTGCTTTCTTCCTTGCTTTCTCAGCGAGTGCTTCCTCAAGTCTCCGAGTTTCTTGTACATCCGAATCCGAGTCTGAATGAAGACCAACGTCAACATCTGGACTTGGAGACAGCCCGAAGTCATTGTGGTTAGATGGAAACTCAGATGAGTCCGCAACTTGGTCTTTTTTTTTCTTCTTCATCGTCATTGTCATG